>JANPWX010000232.1:220511-253558 GCA_024734555.1 Trochalopteron elliotii
TCCTCAGCAAGGTCGAGCGAAGGGGAGGTTCCCCGCTGCGCCCCCCGCCCTCCCGGTTCTACCCCCGCTTAATCCCCCGTTATTGCCCTCCTTTCATTGCCCGTCGCCCTTGCCCCTCGTCGCTCCATCCCCGTTATCCTTCCCTCCTCATTTCGCAGCACGGGCTCGGTGCAATCTTGTGGGGCTGGGCCGGGAGGGCTCGGGGAACCCCATCCCCGGCTCGGCTCTGCGGGTGGCACACCCCCTCTGCACGCCCTCCGCAGCATCCTCGCCGCCTGTCGCGGTAGTAACTGCCTATCGCGACAGACGAGCCTCCGCCCCACCTGTTGTCACAGCCCCTGGCTGGGCTGGGCACCCCCCGGGGCGCTAGGGGTCACCCCCCCGGGGCGCTGGCACCCCCAGTTCTGGCTGTGTCTCTCTGGTGAGCAGGGGCAGTGGTGTGAACTGGGGGTGACCAGGAGTGACATGAGGTGTCTGTACCCCTGCAGGGCCGGGTGGTGGCCCGGGGGTGCTTGTCCCCCTCCAGGGTCAGGGACTGGAGGGGTGACCAGGGGTGACCATGGTTACCCATCCCCCTGCCACGTGGTGACACTCGTGCCCACACAGGGTGGAGGCACAGCTTGGTGGGACCCCTGAGCCTACCCAGGACCATGATCCCCCCTAAGGAGAAAGCCCGTGTCCCCAAGGACAGCATGACACTCCTGCCCTGCTTCTACTTCGTGGAGGTGGGTGTGGGGTGGGTGGGCTGGGGGTGGGGGCTGTCCATGGGCCTCTGTCCCAGGTCCTGGCACAGCAGGTCAGGTTCTGTGCCCCATTCTGGTGGGGCTGTGTGGTGCCATCACTCTGGGGGTGCCTTGGTCCCCACTCTCTCCCCCACAGCTGCCCATCGTGGCCTCCTCTGTAGTCACACTCTATTTCCTGGAGCTGACAGACCTCTTCAAGCCGGCCAAGGTGGGCTTCCAGTGCCATGACCGGGCGCTCTCCATGCCCTACGTGGAGACCAACGAGGAGCTCATCCCGCTGCTGATGCTGCTCAGCCTGGCCTTTGCTGCTCCTGCCGCCTCGGTGCGTCCGTGCTTGTCCCACTGTGGGGGTCGGGACAGAGCCGGGGATTGGGGTCCCGGTGCCTGGTGGTGTCCAGTATCCATCGGGCAGGTCTGCCAACACCCCAGCCTCCCCCAGTCCCACCTGACCCAGCGGTTCCTCCCCAGATCATGGTCGGGGAGGGCATGGTGTACTGCCTGCAGTCCCGGCTGAAGGGCCGCACCGGTGCCGAGGGCAGCATCAACGCAGGTGGCTGCAACTTCAACTCCTTCCTGCGCCGCACCGTCAGGTTTGTGGGTACGTTGTGCCACAGCCTGAACAGGACATGGGGGCTGGAGGGGACATAGGGCCACCCTGGCTGTGATAGCTGGAGCATGACCTTACCCAGATTCTGGACACTGCACTGGACCCATTCCAGTGGGTGGCCCAGGTCTGGGTGAGTCCTGGCTGCCCCACATGGGTTGGGGGTTACTCACTGTCCCATTCCTGCCATCCCCAGGTGTCCACGTGTTCGGGCTCTGTGCCACAGCCCTGGTGACAGATGTCATCCAGCTGGCCACAGGCTACCACGCTCCCTTCTTCCTGACCGTCTGCAAGCCCAACTACACACTTCTGGGCACCCCCTGTGACACTAACCCCTACATCACACAGGACATCTGCTCAGGCACCGACAAGCACGCCATCCTCTCTGCCAGGTACGTGCCAGGGGAGCCCTGTGCCGCACTGCCAGCCCTCCTGCTCCATCCCAACCACGTCCCTTCTCCCTGCAGGAAGACCTTCCCATCCCAGCATGCGACACTCTCAGCTTTTGCTGCCGTCTACGTGTCGGTGAGTTCCCAGCACTGCCTGGCACATGCTGGCTTGGGGCAGCATGAGTCCCATGCTATTGGCAGCTGTGTCCCTCTCCTGTGGGCACAGACAAGCTCTGCCCAATATTCCTGTGTCTGTGGTGGGTGTGTGTGTCAGTCCCTGCAGTCCCACATGCACTCAACAGCTCTGTGCATGGCTAGGCCGTGACTAACAGCCTGTTCCTGCCCCAGATGTATTTCAACTCCGTCATCTCGGACAGCACCAAACTCCTCAAGCCCATCCTGGTCTTTGCCTTTGCCATTGCTGCTGGCATCTGTGGCCTGACCCAGATCACCCAGTACCGCAGCCACCCTGCCGATGTCTACGTGGGCTTCCTGATTGGCTCTGGCATTGCTGCGTACCTGGTGGGTGCTGGTCCTGCCCTTGGCCCAGGGAGGGGGCTGGGGGATGCTGGTGGGGCCATTTGGCTCCACACTCTCCAGAGCAGCTGTGGCTACCCCATCCCTGGAAGTGTTCAAGGCCAGGCTTGGAGCAACCTGGTCTAGTGGAAGTTGTCCCTGCCTGTGGCAGGGGCATTGAACTAGATGACATTTAAAAGTCCTTTCCAACACAAAGCATTCTAGGATTCTATGGTTTCCCTTCCCACAGGCTTTCCATGCTGTTGGCAACTTCCGTGCCCCAACGGAGCGGGTCCCGACACAGGCCCCAGCCAAGGACGCCCTGAGGGCACTGACACAGCGGGGCCACGATTCTGTCTACCACCAGAACAAGTCGGTGAGCACCGACGAGCTGAACCCACAGGCACGGCTGGAGGAGGCGGCACGGCCGGTGCAGCGGGAGAAGAACTCTCTGGGCAGCCTGAAGCGGGCCAGTGTGGACGTGGACCTGCTGGCCCCCCGCAGCCCTATGGGCAAGGAGAACATGGTGACCTTCAGCAACACCCTGCCCCGCGTCAACACACCCTCCATGGACGACCCCGCGCGGCGCCACATGACCATCCACGTCCCCGTGGACGCCTCCCGCTCCAAGCAGCTCATCACGGAGTGGAAGCAGAAGTCGCTGGAGGGCCGGAGCATGACCCTGGCAGAGGAGGCAGTGCAGGGCAGAGGTGTGGGGGAGCCCGGAGAGGAGGTGCCCCCCTCCCTGTACCCCACGGTGCAGGCGCGCACGGCCGAGCGGGCGGCCATGGGGCCCCGCGTGCTCATCCAGCCACGGCCGGGTGCTTCTCAGCTGGTGCACATCCCCGAGGAGAGCCAGGCAGGCGCTGGGGCCGCAGCCAGCAGTGGGGCGGCCGTGAGGGCCAAGTGGGTGATGGTGGCAGAGAAGGGGGCAGGGCAGAGGGTGGCCAACCCCCCACGCCTGATGCAGGTCATCGCCATGTCCAAGCAGCAGGGCCTTGTCTCTGTCACCCCCAAGCACTCGGAGACGTCTTCGTCCTCCACCAGCTCTGACTCCTCTCAGTACCGCTCGCCCTCAGAGCGGGACAGCTCCAGCATCATCACCATCGATGCTCACGCCCCTCACCACCCTGTTGTCCACCTTTCAGCTGGCAATGGGCCCTGGGAGTGGAAGTCGGGGCCGAAGGGGCCAGAGGGGCCAGACACCTACGAGCTGGGTGAGATGGGGAAGGATTTCCATGGCTTCCGCCCAGCCAAGAGCGCCGGTATCTCCCCTGGCTCCTCCGTCAGCGACATGGAGCAGGACGAGCCGCGCTATGGCAGCCTGGCTGCCATCCCGGGGGCAGTGGGGGGTGCTGGGGAGCGGGTGGAGGTCCCCCCTGAGGGGCTACTGGCCGCAGCCAGCCGTGACTCCACGCTGCGGAGGAAGCCGGCCGAGCGGGACGGGACGGCCGACAGTGAGGTGGACCTGTACTACAAGAACATGCAGGCAGGCCGCAGGTTTAAGGACTGAGCCCCGGTGCCTTGCCGGGGCCCCACGCCCCTGCCCTGATCTGGCGGGGCTCTGTGATTCCGGGGCCTCTCTGTGGGGGATGGCAGGACAGGGCTGGCTTTGCTCTTGAGCAGCATGGCCACGGTGGTCCTGAGCCAGCTGAGACATCTGTGGGACACCCAGCATGGGACCCTGCTCCTGCTTAGGCAGCTGGTGGGGCTCTGCCCCCCACAGGCTGTGTGGCTGGGCAGCTCCAAGCACTTTTGACTTTCTTTTTCTCTCTAACACTGGTGCTGACATTTCCAAGGGGTTATTTTTTTCCGGCTCTGGAAGTGGATGTCTGCAGGGGAGCGGGGAGGGACAAGTGGTGCTGAAGGGCTTTGGGGGGGAATAGATTAAGGGGTTTAACAGGGGGAAGAGGCTGCTGTGGGTCAGCAGGCCCTAGCTCATGTGGGGGTTTGTGGGTGCTGGGGGTCCTGTGACATCCCCCGATCCTGCACCACCAGTCTGTGTGAGGGAGCCTGCTGGTGGACAGACTCGGAGTGGGGGTCTGCCCAGCGCTGTGGCTCTGGGCGTGCAGAGGCTGTAAATACTGCAGGGACTGGAGGAGAGGGGGGTGTTGGGGTGGGGGTGCAGTGGGGGCTGAGCTCTGCCCCAGGAAGAGCAGCCCTGGGCTGCAGCCGAGGTTTAGGGGGAGCAGGGAGGGGAATCTCCAGGCTGCGAATATGTCGGGTAACAGCTGGAGCTGCTGTGGTTTGAAAAGCAAATAAACGCGTGGATGCTCCCTGGCTGGGTTCTTTCGGCAGGGTAAGGGGCAGCTGGGTCCCATGGCGGGGGGGGGGGGGTAGGAGCAGGGCTCCGCGGGAGTTCCCAGCTGCGGGGAGCAGTGGCTGGGGCAGCCACGTCCCCCCCCCCTTACAGGACACTGTGCCGATGGCACCAAACTGCCACTGCCAATTGGATTAACAGTGGATATCCCAAAGCCTTTGCCTTGCAAACATATGGATTATCCACATAACCCTGACTCGGTGCTGGAAAAGCCACCCGGGATTAGCAGGAAGATTGTGGCAGCAGCTCGTGGTGTTGGGGGTAGTGGGGGGCCCTGGGGGGTGGGAGATGAGGGGGTCCAATGCCAACTAGCCCGAGGGCCGTGGGGCTGCTCCATCCAGCCATGGTGAGAGTGACCCGGAGCCGCTGGCGAAGGCCGCCGGGATGACGCCGCGCTCCGGCGGTCCTTGGTGGGGGTCGGGGCGATGTGAGGGCTCCCAGCACACCAGCCCCACGTCGCCCCCGCGCTCACGGCTCATTGCGGTGCCGATGGCGTCACACGCCGCTTCCCGCCGCCTCTGACCCAGCGGTTTCCATGGCAACTGACAGCCCCGCATCGCTCTCGCAGTCTCGGGCAACCCCCCAGCCCCGCACCCGCTCCCGCAGCCCCGGACCCCCCCTTGGGCAGCTCCCCTGCAGCCGCTGCTGCATCGCTTGGGGAGCCTCGGGGCCGGGAGGGAGCACCCTCATCCTCATGCTCATCTTCATTCTCATGCTCATCTTCATCCTCATCCTCATCCACCCCCCGGCCCCGCGCAGGCCTGCCAGCCCCCACCTCAGCTCCGGCCTGGACTCTGCCTCGGCACCACACGTGTTCGGTGTCCCGGCCTTTTTCTGCTGGGGACACCCTCTGCCAGGAGCCCCCGGCCCGTCCCCGGTGAGCCCCAGGGGCAAGGCCCGGCTTTGTGACACACAAAGGGCTCAGCCCCGCTCCCGGCCACCGCTGCCACCCCCGGTCGGATCTTTCACCCGCGCCAGCAGCCGATCAGTGTCCGAGGGGCCAGGGAAGGGCACAGAGATGCCCGCGAGGGTTGCAAAGCCTGGGCTGGGGCGCAGAGAACCCAGAGAACCAAACGCGCAGCGATGCTCCTGGCTCGCTCCTACGGATCAGCAACGCATCCCCCTCGGCCCAGCGTTCACAGGCACAGGCAGCTGTTACAAATCCCATTAGCCTTTCAAGGAACAACAGTGGTCCCTTTCAGCACCCCCGCCTCCGGCAGGACCCTCTCGGTAACCCTGGAGCCGGAGAGCTGTGCAAACGCCTGTGGAATATGCTGGAGCCTAATGGCAGCTCAGCCCAGAGGGATGGGGCCAGCACAGCCACAAAGAGCAGCGCCAGGTGGGGATTGTCTCCACACACTTTTGGACAGGAGTTTGAGCAGAGCTGAGCATACAGGTAAGAACTAGATCCCTAAAGAAGCACTGAGCTGTTCCTCAGGCAGCTCATGGAGATGGGAATTGCATCTCCTCCCAGAGGATGGAGAATGTCACATCCAGCCCCACAGCTACAGCACAGGACTACAGAGAGGAGGGTTTGACTTAAAGTGGGTTATTTTTCATGGATATTAGCTAGAACGTATGAAAAGTTTAGGAACATGAAGTAACAAAGTGCTGGAGTGTGACACAGGCAGGGCATCAGTGAGGGCCTGACAGCCTCGGGCCTTGGGGCTCCAGCCTGGCACCGAGGGGCTGCAGGGCCAGACCCCATCCCATGGCTCCACAGAGACAGGGACACGCACTGCCAGCCCAGAGTGTGTGAAAAGTCAAAGTTAAATAAAATGAGGCAGCTGGAATTACATGAGAAGGGAAAATCAGAAGCAAAACAGGCACAATAAAGAGGAGGAAGATCAGGAGTGAAGGATACAGAAGAATTTATTGAAAGCACAAGTACAGACTGGGCACCAACTGCTTCTACAATCTCAACAGGAAATAATGGAGCTACAGAAAGGTACAAAGGTTGTTATAAAATAGTTTTAATTTCATTTCTTTTTGCATTACAAACATTCTTTGAAAGAGGCAATGGAATTCTGATGGTATGTACGCTTCCCCTCCCCACCCACCTTCCACAATACTGAACCTGGAATTGCTGTTATCAAAATATACAATACATCTGGTCACCATAAAAAACTGGGTTTTGCTGCCCCTCATGTCTTACAACAGGTATAAAAAAATTATAAATATGTACACCCTTAGTTACTCACATTCTTTACATGCAAACACAGGATCCGAAGGGAGCACCCGCTGTGCTGGGGACCTGGTTACCCCAAATCCATCTGCAATTTGCACAGGACACCCAGAGTGTCCCAGCCAGAACACGGCCCCAGGAGCCTCCTCAGTGCTGGGGAGGGTGATGGGGGGCACTGACCAGCTACCCCAGTACCACTGGGCTGGGTGGGCTGGGCCCCCTGTGGGAGGAGGGGGTGTTTCACTAGGTAGGGGATGAGCCACAGAGACCCCCCAGCAGAATGCTGGAAGGGCCTCGAGGAGCTTTGCAGGGGCAGATCCCTGGCTCCAGCACAGCTCACCCAGATTTAGAGGTACCCAAAAGCAGCTGGGGTGATGCTGTCACCAGGGGTCTTGCCCTCCCTCAGGGGTACCCAGCACACCACAGCCCCAGCTGGAGCCTCACTCGGACCTCACACGCTTCTCCAGCATAATTCATATCCTTGAGAGTCCAGGGAGGAACTACAGAAAGTTAAGACTTTTCCGAACACTCAGTGCTAGGCAAGTCAAGAGCTCCCACACCAAGCAAGGAAATCAGAACTTGCAACACTAAGACAATTAAAAAACAAACTTTGGTCCACAATTTGCAGAAAAACCCTGAAAAAAAGTACAAGATTCTTGTTATTTTGCATCCGAACAGGTTGCAGGTTAGAGGGAAATGTAAGGCAACATCGGATCACACGGAATAGAAGGCAGAATGGCCCGGGAAAGAGTTGTAAGCCAGAAAAAAATAATAAAAATGGTTGTATCATTGGGAAAAACTGATCTGCTGCATTCTACTTTTAATAAATTCCCTTCCTAGAACAACATCTGGGCTTAAAGGTTCAAAAGGTAAAAAAATCTTTAGCCTGGGTCCTTTTCCTTCCATTCCCGAGCTGTTTGTGCTCATTCTCTCTCACCCTCGGCTCTGCTCATCCTCAGCCACGACCTCAGCCTGGAAACTACTCCTGCCCTACAGCTTCAATTACAAAACAAAGAAAATAAAGTACAGTATACACGGGTAATACCACAAAGGAGTAAATTTAGATTACGTTTATACCATCTTATCATTCTATAAAAGGTACTTAAAACTATTTCTTTTGCATATAAAGAGATTAGAATATTTGGTCAACTGGAAATATTGCTAGGCACAGAGGACAGCAACAGCATCAAAGTATAATACAAGGATTCAAACAAAAGCTCAAATGCTGAAGACATGCTCTAAGAACGATGGCGGAGCTACAGCAGCCTCGTTAATCTCCAATTAGGGGCACAAAGGTACCTCTTGCAGGCACCTTTCTAATTGTGGGGTATCCAAGGATTCTCCAAATCCTAGCCAAGCATTTAGGTATATACACACACAATTTTGACAAACTGATTCATTTTCACAAGTGTCCCACAGCGGCTCTTTTTTCCCCTCACCAATGCTCTGCAAGGGCAGAGCCTGCGGGCTTGCTCCTGACACTGGAATGTGATTTGGCCTTGGGAACACTCCCCCACCCAGACCTTTGCTCAGCCACAAAGGCTCTCAGGTAACTCCCACCTGAGTTTGCAGGTGGCAATGACCCACGAGCAGACTGGGAAGTGGCACGGGGCACACGTGGACATTGAGACACACACACGGGGCAGCGGGGAACGACAGCCCCGAGTCACAGCCCAAAATTTCCTTTATCTTTGCCAGCTCCCCCGACTGATCGTCAGCCAGAGCCGCTCCCCCCCTCAGCTCTGCCCATCCCCTCCCTGCAGCTCAGATGTTTTCCCCAAAGAAGTAGAAGGTTTAAGGCACAGGACAGTAGGTGCACAGGTAAGGTGGGATCAACGCAACCGAGTGTTGTGCTGGGCAGGTTGGGAGCTCCTGGTCACCACAATCCTGACTCCAAGGCGCTACAGTGAATTCACACAGTGGTTTTAGGTCTTTCAAGGCATGAATGGGTAAGGAACTTAAAAAAGGCATCAATGTGAAACCTGATAAAACTTGTTGGGATTCTGCTTTTTGGGAGAGGAGGAGCAGGAGGGGAGGGGAATTTCCCAGAGCAGGTTCCACAGTGTAAACTTGAACTTGTGATTTTTATTGGAACAGTCAAGATTGTTACCCATCACCGCAAGGTTAGCAAGAGGAATTAATTTTTTTTTTTTTAAAAACCGGTAAACTGATTTCTCTTTAAAAAAATAAAATCTCTGGTCTTTTAAGGTCACTTCAGCTGCATTCTTAAAGTGGCTTTTTTTTTTTTCTGGAATGATGGAAGTTGAAACCCTGGTGTCCAGCCTTTTAAGGTCAAGGCTGAACTCCAGAGGTTTTAAGTCAAGTCCATTTTTACTCAGGCCTTTCCAAGCTCTAAATGGTGGACTTGGAGAAGGACACACGCAGGTGATGGTTCTCCCCCAGGTCATGATTGTGGAGGTCAATGAGGGACTGAATGGCTTCTTCCACAGAGCCCATCTGGATCAGAGCCATTTTACGGTCCTTCCTGACAAGAAACAAGTTTCAGGCATGTTCAGTTCCACTGCAGGACTTTCCACAGCTTGATCCAAGTTCTCCCATCCAGCAGAGAATTAACCCCCCCAGGTACCTGAAGCACACCCACTCTTTAGAGGAGTATCTCTGTGGTAAGCACACGCAGTCCTACTGCTCACTCAGTGCTCAACCCAAGAATTCTTTATTCCAGAGTCAAACACTGTTAGTAAGGATTCTGCTCACCTTTGACTGGAACCAACTACTTCCACCCTTCCTGTATGGAATGCCCAGAGTAAGGAGAGGACATAACACAAAACACTTACTGGAAGAATTTGAATCCTTTGACCATCCCACCATTGCTTGAAAATAACAACTTAAGGTCTTCTTCAGTTACTGAAGGTCTGAAACAAAAAGTTTTCCCAGTCAGACGTTGACAGACCAAGGTAATCTCAAAAAACTAATTCGCAGAGACTCTTCTAAATTCCCTACCAGTAGCCTCTTGGCATGGCAAGACAATTTTAACAGGGAGCTGGGTGAGCTCTCCTGACAGCAACACAGAGCTGCCCTCACACCAAGGCTGCAAACACTTCAATACACAGCCAAACAGGAACTCTCCCAGCAGATACTTACGGAATATTGGACAGATGAAGGGTGGCAGAAGGGGGGAAGATGTTTTGGAAATTTTTGGAGCCTGGTTTCTTGAAACGATGTAGAGGAGAAGTCCCAAAGTCCTTGGTCAGGCCGTGGTCCTCCTGGTTCTCACGAGGCATCTGCACTGTCTGGTGCTTGGACAGCGTGATACGGATCGGCTTCCCGTGGAGCTTCTGCCCATTCAAATGGCTCATGGCTGCAAGGGGAGGACACATCTGACTGCAGGGTACTTCACTTTTGTCCAGACATGAATTCAAGGCCAGAATTTCACTGCCTTCACAGACACCACACCCTGTGGCGTCCTTCTGCCTCACTGCATTCTTTGTCTACTTCCCTGTCACATCCATGAGCCACCCCAGCCCCAGAGCTGCCCCCACGGCCACACCCCACAAGGCATGGATACATTTAGGTCTTCTGTTGGAAGGGAACAAAGTGCCAATATTAAAGTTTTAACTACCTGTTTTGTCCCTAACTGCCTGGAGTCTGACCCTGCCAAGCTTACCAAGCTGGGCCTGATTCCCATCGGCCATCTGAACCAGGGCATTATCTTTCTTTTTAAATAAAATCTTCACCCTCTGCACATCGCCATAGACTCCTTCAAAGAGGGAGGAAACAAGAACAGTCTTAGGTAAGGAAACAAAAAGTCTAATTCAACTTAACATCAGCTAATCAATCCAACAGCAAAAACATCCATTCCCAACCAGAACTGATCTCATTCCAACCATGGCTACGTATTCTGCTCTAATTAACAGAATTCTTATATAGCAGAATAATAATGGAACAATACATTAAAGAAAAGACATTGGGTTTCAGCAAAAAGCCAAAATCTTACTGCCAGAAGACTGGACAATTTCGCATGCTCTCACAATTTAAAACTCTTATCAAAGACATGCAAAGCAATAACCCATGCAGAATTGAACCAAAACCAAAGGCAAACTAAATTAAACAGCAAACTAAGTAAACAATGTAAAACCAAAATTATGCATCCAAAAAAAAAAAAAAAAAAAAAAGAAAAAACAAGAAAAAAAAATGCAAACTGCAAACTGTACATTTCTGAAGTATCAAAAAGTAATCTCAAATAAATGAAAAACAAGGTAATAAAAAGTGTGAATAATAACATACCGAAAAGAATAAAGAGGCATTGGGGTGTAACTCTCTTTAGAGAACAGCAGAGCAAGGCAGCGGAGGGACAGGGAAGAGGTAAGGAATCGAAGGGGAGAGCGAGGTTGCACAAATCGTCCACAACGAGGAAGGGCAGAGTCCCCGCAGGAAATGGCGAAATTGGTTGATGGATGATGAAGTTTTCAAGATGGTTAATATTGAAGGGCAGGTTGGTTTCCGAAGAGCAGGGTTTGTTTTATTTTTTTTTATTTTTTTTTTTTTTTTTTGGAAGGGGAATGTTTTTATTTTTTTGTTTCAAGCAACAACAGGAAGCAGAAGTACCGTGCAGTCAGTTGGCAAAGAAATTCCGGATCGGGGGAAGAAAAAAAATTCAGGGATGGGGAGAAAAGAAAAAAGTAGCAAAAAACACAGGTCAGTAAATACATAAGGAATATGTAGTGTTCCATCAGTCAGATTTATAGAATTCTACATACAATAACTTGCTTACAGAAACAGTTAATAGGTTTTACCTAGTGGAACACAATGATAAAGAAAAGGCATTTTTACTTCAGATATACAAAGGAGTAAGAGACAGTATCCCCCTAGAGTGACTTTCACTGGCTGCAATAACCAATTCAATTGCAATGGCATTCCCTAAAATTTGACTAAAAGTATTTTCTCTGTTTACAATTAATGACTTCATAGACAAAGTAACAAACAGCTTCATTTGCTGCTTTGGGGTCAGGAACTGCAGGAAGCAACCCATGCCATAATACCTGGCTGGAAAGAAACAAGGAACATCCACCTTGGATACCAACCACTGCTTTAAATGAACAGATCACATGGATGAGCAGCTGTACTGCCACTAATTCCACTCCAAGGTCTGCTGGAAGCACTCAGAATTTAAGGAGCTGGTACCTTGTTTGTAGAGGACTGTTCCCTTCCTGCTCCACGGCCTGACCTCACTGTGCAGAAACCCAAAGTACTGGGTCACCACATGCTGAGATGTGTGGACTGCTCCCACTCTTGTGGAAGAAAAAATGGAGCCATTTCAGCTCCCATGATTCCCCCTCAGGAAAACCCCATAGCAGAGCAGTCAATCCAGGCAATACTGTCTCTTTACTAACTGGTTGTGGCACAGGTAAGTTTCTACAACACTGATTATACAGGCAGTGGAAAAAGTTTCATGTCTGTTAGTTCACAGCTTCAGTCCAAGTCCCAAAGTCTCTCTAGCCCAAAGACAAGCTGGATGGAGAGTGAAGAGCTCCTCAAAAAAAAACACAGGACATGAAATAACTGCTTGCTCCTGCCTAAACAGAGCTGTGAGAAATCTGAGAAGTGCAGCACAGCCCCTTGTCCTGTCACTGCCATCCAGGCACCCAACAGCATCCTGGGAGCACACACTTGGAAGCATCACACTGGTCAGGAATAATGATGCCTGCAATTATCAGGACTTATGGTGGAACAAGCCAGAGATGAGAGACCCTGGAATGGCAGAGCAGTTTCCAGGCAGCACGAGCAGCAAATCCCAAAACTGTTCCACAGCCCCTGCTGTTATTTCATGCCCTGGAGAGAACAGCAATGACAGGTAAGAGCAGTCTGAAACATGTTCCAATTGGTTGATTTCATCAAGAGTTAAACATTTTGATCATTCATCACATCCAGGCTTCCCCTTTGATCCAAAGAGGTTTTGTGGTGACTCTGCCATCACTGGTAAGTTTTACAGCTTTGCAAAGTGCTATTAACGTGTGTGCACAGTCCCACCAGTTACAGCTCCTTAGCAGAGCCTCATCACTCTGCTGAACAACAGAGGTTCTACACTTTCAATCCAACCAGATCCAGGGGCTGACTGAAGGAAAATCCAAGCCCCCCCATATCCAATTCCCTTATGGCGCTGTCTTTCATTAAACAAGGTTTTTGTTCAAATATTACTTGCTTTATTTTTAGAGAAACCCAAGTATTTCAATTCACTCAGTTAAGCAGAATTGAAAATGTAAACTGTGAGCTGTTAAGGGGTTTATAGCTATGGAAAAACTTCCAGGAATCCTGGAAGGGGGAAATGTGCAAGCACATGGCAGAGGAAATACTGCACAGGTACAAGGTCAAGCTAGCAGGGATCCAGACACTACACAGAAAGAGCAAAGGTCAGCATGAAGCCTCTCTGTAGTTCTGAATTAATGCATTAAAAACTACAACATGCCAAGGAAAAGGAATGGACATGGCTATTCTGTGACCCAAATGACACTATTCCATGAGAATGGTGGGGAGACTCCACACAGAAGAGGGATGAAGGGACAGGCATCGTAGTTTCTGGGGGACAAGAGCAGGCAGGCAGCATCCTTGGCTTTGAACCAAGGAAGAGCAACTTTAATCTGAGATGGACTTTCCCATTTCCCTTCAGCAACTAGAGTACTGCTCTGCCCTGCACCTGGGGCTGTCAGAGCACGGCAGCGGCTGCTCTAGCAGTGCCGCTTCCTTTGGATACAGCAGGATTTCACTTTCAATGAATTTCAGCCCAATCTGTGCTCAGAAAGTGAAAGCAGAGATAACAGGAAGGAGGAAAAAAAAAGTAAAGTTAGGACTGCACTAACCTCTGGGATCAGATTGCTAACCAGCAGCACGGAGTGCCCTGTCCCAGACAGGCCGGGAATGGCAATCCGTCCTGCTGCAGCCGCCGCAGCTGCTGCTGGAATAGCCAAAGGAGCTAGTGCTCCAGGAACACTTGGAACTGTCAGGCCTGGAAATTAAAGAATATTAACCAATAAAGAATTAACAGCACGTACTCTAGTGGTTTTGCTGCACCAGAAGGGAGAGCAGCACACTCTCTGAACCATGCAAGTCATCATTCCCAACAGTGCCCATGTAATCCTAAGGGCAACAGGAGCCTCCACTTCTGGTGCTGCAGGAAATGTTCTGGTTTCTAACAGGATTTGCTCTTGCAGTGCCTGGTGCTGAGCAGGTGCCTCAGCACTCTGGTGCGTGTTTGGCAAGCAGCGGATGAGCACAAAGCCTCAGCTCTGCTGTGCAGGGCAGGTGTCACACACGGGGTGTGGGGAGGGTCCGTCCAACCAGGGCATGCACAATGTGCTCTCACCACGCATGCAACCACCAGGTACCCTGTGCCACCATCACCCAAGCTCTCCTGACTGGGAAACACTGCAGCTGGATTTACAGGCATTCTTAGACAGCTCTCAGTACCAGCTGGCACCTCCTGTACTGGCCCTTCAAGGGGATGAGCTTTAGAGCTCAAGAAACAACTGCTAGTGGTCAATTTCATGGATTACTCCCCAAAGCAGCTTGTTTCCTCAGCAGGGCCGGATGTTACCAAAACAGCAACTCCTCAACAGCCCACTCTGTGCTTGTTTTGTCATAAGCAAGGAAATTCCATCATGTTCCCAGAAAGTCAACATGGCTTGGAATGCTGAGAACTTCAGCAAGGCTTGTTTAGGCTGGCACTCCTGCAAGCACGTTCAGCACCTCCAGTTTTCAGACTCGGCTGCTTCTGCAAGCAGCAATGATCTGTCATCTACAGCATGAGCTGTGAACTTCAAAGTGCAACTGTTCCAGCACACAGAATCAGTGTCATGATTAAATATCAGCTTTCTCAAAATATTTAAGAAAAAATTTGACAGATTCTTTGCTTCTGACCACATTTACAGCTGTCAAATAGAGGTGCCAACCTCTGTAATGACAAGATGAAATTCAAAGTACAAGAACTTGTATCTCCTCACAATTTCCCCATATTATTTCAAAGTCTGTCTTTATTGTCTCTCCCACCCTGCTTTAATGTATTTTCTTCCCTTCACCAGGACATTGCCCAGAGGTGCTGCAGCTGCACACAGCATTCCTAGCTGAGGTAATGTACTTGATCACCAGTCCCTTCCATGTCCAAATGCCAGCATTTAGAATTTACATGGCTAACCCAAACAAGAACATCAGTACTTTGCTTTAAAACATGAAGATGCTTCAGCAGCAGAAAACCTACATAAAATTCCAACTTATGAATACAGTACCTGTAGCCTGAGGAATGGCAAAAGTAGGAGGAAAGCCAGCTCCAGCATATGGAGGAGAGATTATTCCTGGGGCACCTGGGAAAGACATACACATCATAAAAAGATGCTCAACAACAGGAAAACTTTAAACTTCACACAACTACATCATATTCTGTACTGGAAGCGACCAATAATCATTATCAAGTCCATCTCCTGGTCCTACACAGAACAGACCCAACAATCCCACCATGTGCCTTGGAGTGTTGTTCAAATGCTTCTCCAACTCTGTCAGGCTTGGTGTTGTGACCACTGCCCTAGGAAGCCTGTTCAGTGCCCAGCCACCTTCTGGGTGAAGAATTTTTTCCTAATATCTAACCTAAACCTCCCTAAACTTAGCCAAAATATCTTTATCTGTCCTTCTACAGAAGCATTTAGTTGAAAGCAAAACCCTAAAACACAAACAGCAATTCAAAAATGCCCCTCACGTAACAAAGGACTTTCAGAGACCACCAAAACAATTCCTGGGCAAACACCAGGTGGCACCAGAGGCAGCAAACACTGGGACTGACATGGGATTTAGCATTAATCTGGTCCTCAATGATCCCCAAATGTTCTGCCTTAGTTACACTCTATTCTAAAATTTTGACCAAATACACCCCTCCCCTTCTCCTCACTCACTGTCCCCAACGACTGTGTTTGAGATTGCCAAAAAAATCACCAAGGGTACAAGCAAAAGTCATATTTAATGTGAAACTACAAAGCACGACAATTAGCAAGAGTCTTAGGCAGGATTCACTCTACTTACAAGGAAAAACTAAGGCAGAACAAGGGAAAGCAAGCAACAACAAAACCAAACAAAATCCAGGCAAAATCAAAACAGAAATGAAATGAAGTCTACCTAGGTATGTGTGCCTGTAAAAACAGTGTAAACAAGGATGAAAAGGAATGCAGCCTAAACTTAAACTTAACAGCATTTCAACTTGACTTATACCTAAATTTAGAGCTTAACCTTAACAATCTATCAGAGAAATAACACTAAACAGCATTTGGCCTAAATTATAACTATAACTTGACCTAACTTCCAGATTTGCTATGGCATATATGCAAAGGGTGTGCAAGCAGACAGAAACAGTCAGTGCAAGATAAGGCACCTTTGGAAAGTCCCTCAGAAAGAGCTGAGCCCAGGTGGTGTTTGCAAGAACAAGGCCTAACAAGCACTTCTCAGAGCACAGAGCAGAATGAAAAGAAGCAGGGGGGTGCAGGTAGGGGAGGTTCACCATCACACACACACACACACACCAGTTGGCTTTGTCCTGTTCCCACTTCCTGAACGCTCACCAAAAGCAGCTGCCACAGTCTGGTCCAGGGTGGGCTGGCCGTCCCCAGAGGGCAGGTCTGGGCGGGTGTAGTCTCTGCTCTTCTCGTTATTGTACTTGACATTGAGACTGGTGAGCTTGGAGAAGTCGATGCGCAGCGTGCAGCAGGCGTTGTAGATGTTCTGTCCATCCAGAGACTGCGAGGAGACAAAACCAGTCCTCACCCAAATGCATTCACACCAAGGTCACAGCAATTGCTCTCGGGAGAGAGAAGGTGTTAGGACAGCCCATGGCTCCACCTGAGAACAGGTATCTCATGTGGGGACAGCTCTGCTTCATTCAGCCCCTCTGGCAGCCTCCAAGACCCATATGGGAGCAATTTCCTCCCACTCATGCTCTGTCCTTGGGTTAATGCTGGTGTCAGCACACCCAGATGCCCACCCTGTGCTTGGATTAAACAAGGCAAACCCAAGTCAGAGTAATCCAGGTATGCAGCACTCACCAGTTTGGCATGCTGAGAACTCATGGGGTCAGCATATTGCAACAGGGCCTGAAACTGGTGGTTCTTCGTGAATGTGATGATTTTCAAAACTGTACCAAATTTGGAAAAGATCTGCAAGATATTTGTGTATGTCATTATCACACTTCCAGTAAGATAACTTCATACTGATCTCTTATTACAAGCAGCAACAAAAATCATCCCTTCAGCCTGTCAGCTTTTAACTGCAGCACTGAGGGTTTTAAACCACACTGTGGGCATTGCTTGACTGGCATCATGGCATCAGTCTAGAAGACACCAGTGACTGAACTGCTCCTGAAGCACAGTTTGTTTATTCTGGGTTATTAAACAGGAATATTCACAAACACCTTCATGAACTCAATCTCTTCCAGGAATTTCAGGAATTCTTAAATGCAGCCAAGCTTGAATTTTAAACATGAAGATAACATTAAGCAATCACAGTAGACAGAGGGAACTTTCCAAAACGGCTACTGCCTAAATAGCTCTTGGACACTGTATTTGTTTCCCAGGCCCCAGCACAAGGATGAGGAGCAGCGACTTTTGCTAAAATCTAAAGATAACCTGAAGAACTGTAACTGATCCAATAAAGTGGACCAGGACTCAAATGTCTGGAAATTAAAATCATGCAAGAGTGAGGAATTAAAACTAGCAGCATCTCCTGCAGGTATGGTCTCCAGAGAAGCCTGACAGTTCTGTTCAGAACTTGCATTGTACAAACACAAACCACAGACTTTGCAACTCTAACAACACACCAGCTGCTGCTGCCCCTTCCTCCTGGACAATCTTTAAGCAGTTGTGACAAAGCATTTTACCTGGTGCAGAACATCTAGAGTGACAGGGTAGAAGAGATTCTCCACAATGATCCTCAGGACAGGGCTCTGGCCAGCCATTGCCATCCCTGCATTGACGGCAGCGGCCGTGGCGGCCAGCGCCACAGCCCCGGCCTGCACCTGGGTCACAGCTTGCAGAGCTGCTTGGGCACGCTGCAGGACCAAAAAAAGCTGTTAGATCCACACTTCTGCTTCCAAGACACACACACACACAGTCAGCTCTCCTTGAGATCCCTCTCTGCAAACAGCCTGCTGGACTCAGCAGTGAGCAGAACAGCCACGTGCTGCTCCAAGGGCTGGGGTATGTTTGAGACAGGGTCAATAAAGACCACCCCAACCAGTACAGGCAAGGCAAAAATAAATCAACCATGCAGTAACTATGCTATGGCAGAACCTTGCTCAGCATAAACCGATTCAGTAAAATTATCCCATTGTTTAGAAAAAGGGAAAAGCAGGGCTCTTCTGAATCCATCTCCAGAATCCTAGACAAGCTGACAAGACAAAAGATTGATGCACATTTGCCACAGGGATACAGAAGTGAGAAGTGTCTGGGGGTTCTGCAGAGCCCCCTAACACACAGAACACTCGTGCTCCAGCTGTGAGAGGCACCCAACAGCAGCATTCCATCTGCACAGCACTGGGTGCTCTAATTCTGATCAGAGTCAGCTTGAAAAGTAAGAGCAGACAAAGGGGATATACTGGCAACCACCCCCTACAAAGAGACACAATGCTTGAACTTCTTTCTAGTGTTCCTGTCCTAAAAGGTTGCCAAAAGGGGCTGAGCTGAAACTAGGAACTTTTTCCCCTCTGCAGAACGTGTGGTGCAGAGACCCTTGAGGGTCCCAAGAGCCTTGAGACCTGCTGGGTTCAGGTGCAGTCACCTCAAAGCTGCACCTACCAGCACCAGGCTGTGCTTTACCACAGCTGACTTCAGCCCCATCAGGGCTGCACTTGTTAGAAATGCTTGAAGCATTAGAAACAAACATCCTAAACCACCAGGTGTTACTCTCCACGGATCTCAAGCCAGCAGCAGAGATCTGGCAGTGTGTCCCCCCTCCCTGGGATGACAAGGCAGAGAACAAACTGACTGCTTGGTTTGGAGAGTTGTCTGTCTTCAGCTCCTTGTGGTTGGAGAACTGGATGTAGATGGGCTGGCTCCGGAGCACCGGAGTGACTGTGGTGTAGTAGTTCACCATGGTGTTGGCTGTCTCCTCTGTGTTCATCTCTATGAAAGCCTGGGAAGTGAAACCCAACACGGACACGTCACACCAGGACAGCACCAGGTCACCCCAAATCTTCGGCAGAACCGTAACGGGAGCGGGTTTTCACAACTGCATTTGCACAAGTGTTTTTGCACACAGAACTGTTTAAAATCAAATATATATTGGATGTATATGTAATAAGTAGAACAAATCAGGATCTTCCCTGAGTGATTTAATGCAATGTTTCAATATCACCCTAAGATCTCCACGTTATGTGTACTTAGATGTATCTGCAAGAACACAAAAACAGAGCAACAAACCAGACTCTTCATTTCTTTCCAGGGCAGGAAGCCCCCTCACTGCTCCACACCCTTAGGGCTTCTCTTCCTCAGAAGAGAAACATAAGGGATTGTAGCAAGTCACTGCAGTAAGCACTTGCACATAATCACACCACGCATTATATCAGAGGCACCTTTTCATAATTAAGATTAAAGACATTATTTTAAGCAATGATTAAAGTTGGCTTGCTTTTTTACTCCTTAATTTGCAAGACAATTTTAGTTACCAAACTAGTGCACACCTCCTGCATTACCCAAGAGTATTTCAGCCATACCCAGCTCATTTACTGGATCTGTAAAGGTGTCCTCAATATGCCACGTTACACAGTGGTAACTCGGCTGTCAAGCAAGCCTGAGTGAAAAAGGCCAACTCATGGCACTGCTGTTCAAATAATCCCTGGCCTGCAATTTCCAAACCAGGCCTAACGCTAATTATAAGTGACAACCTGTAATTATGGACTCGGCTCCTTCTGCAGCCTGAAAATGTATTTTCTACAGCTCATGGGATAATCACAGAAAAGTAAAATAAGAATATGCAGAAGTTATTGACTCGTAACACACGGCAGTTGTTTAGACAACTTGGAGCTGCTTTTCCTGATGACAAACTTATCGAACCTTTAACACAATGCATGCTTTCAGTGATGGAGAAAATACCTGGTTTTTTCCTTTCAACATCAGAAGATTGGTGACCTTGCCAAAGGGTAAGCCCAAAGAAATGACCTCTGCCTCTGTGACGTCACTGGGGAGCTTGCGGACGTGGATTACTCGGGATGGGATCCCAGCACTTCTGTTATCACCTTTGAACTTTTTGCTGTCGTTTCCATTAGCTGTAAGAAGCAAGAGTTACTGCTGATGAAAAGGGTCTGGAAGAAGAAGCACACATTTCCTACTGCTGACACACAGACTCTGCTCCCCAGCCAGTAACTGCACTATTACAGAGAAATTCCATACTCTAAGTTAACTTGAGACTGAAGACACATGGTTTTACTCTTTTTTTCCCCCAAATTACACGATGGGAGTGACACAGCCAAATGCCACTGCAATGGAATCAATTCTCCAGTGGCCATTTCCTAGTTTGTGTAAAGCACACACCTACATAGGACTCATATTTTTAGTGCAGTCTGAACCACTAACTCCAGACTGGTGCTTTATTCCCTTCCACCTGGCCTAGTGCTGTTGGTAGACGTTTATTATGACTATTCAGCACTGTCCCACTAAAGGCCTAGTAAGTACTAAAAATGAAGAGATTTTAAAATTATGACTAAGAAGGAAAATCCAGGCCTCCTCGCAGTACTTATAAATAAATTGCTGTGCTTGTTTCCATGCAATATTACCTGCAGAAGGAGAGTTGCTGCTCATGATAAAGGGTCCGTTAGTAGTAACGCAAGGAGAGAAAAGCTCCTCAGCTGCCCGCTGGAAGAGAAGAGATGACAGGTAAATAGACAGCATTTTACTCAATTCTATCCAGGCACTCCCTAAAGCACAACAACTGAGAAAGCTGCAGAGGAACAAGTGTAAACTTGAACACAAGTGTAAGTGAAAACATACTGACAGTGGGCAGTGAAGCTCACCTCCATGAATTAAATATCAGCCAGATCCAGTTTGGTAATGGAGCAGCACTATCCAGTATCTCTTTTCAGCTCAGCATTAGGGATCTCAGGGCTGGAGTGTTGCTGAGTTGTGTGAAGCCACTACACGCAGCTCTGTGCACCAACAGGCACCTTTCTCCAGTCACATGTGGCAAAACAGGTTTCTGACTACTCCCATCCCACAGAATTTTCACTCTGAAGCTGCCCAAACTGTTCGGGAATGACTTGGCAGTTATGAATCAAAGCTGTGCATTTTGTGCCTCATTCCTGGAAGTGCTCATGCCCGGGTTGGACAGGGCTTGGAGCACCCTGATCTGGTGGAAGGTCATTTTCTGTTATAGCATTCCCTCTGAAGTCACCTAAATCACCTCAACTGACCAGGACCAGTGTAACCCAAGTAGTAGGTACAAAAAACACTACTAAGACAAAAGCAAACATGCCTATGAATGACTTCTTAGCACGATCTATACCTGCATACACATCTTACAATCAGCAGAGCTTAATTTCAAGTAAATTACATGGAAGATTTCAAAATCCATTGTAAACTATGAGCAAACACAATACCACAGATCTACCACACAAGAGCACTTTCTCATTGTTTTTTAGACTACTCTTCCACAGAGGCACCACACTAAAAAAAAGGCTTTCATCAATAGAAAACAGCTCAGAGCTCATCCCTGCCTTGACAGCTCCCACCCACCTCAATGGAAACATACCCCACTTCACACCATGGCACCAGAAACCCTTATCTGCCACACGCCCTGTATCTGGTGGCACCTGCAGAAACAGGAGCCGTGCAACAACAAAAGCTCTGTGCACTCCCCCAGCAGACAGGCTGGGAAAGTAGGTCACTGAGAGCCCCAGAACACCCAGCTACAGACACACGGTTTGGGTTTCTTTCTTTACCCCTCAAATCTTGAATTTCTCGTTTGACTACTCACTGCCAGCTCTTCAAAGAGGCTTCAAGGACTTTGATGTCCCGAAGATGAGAATTAGGCCAGGTTCCAACCCACGGTTCACGAGCTGCTGCTGGTCACCTGCAAGCGCTGACCAGCTCCCACCAAGGCTCTGGCCTGGGCCTCCTCCTCCTCCTCACATGGCACAGTCATTAGGATTGGGCCTTTTAACAGCTGTTCTAATTAGCACTTCGATTCCTGAGTGCAGCAAGAGGCAAGCTGGGCTGGGAGGCTATTAGACTGTGATCCCATCCTTTGATGACTCAAATTAAGGCATAATTCCAAGGCTAGAAAAAATCCTCTGGTTTGCTGTTAGAATACTCCTGTGCCTGCACTGCTGCTGCCAATCCAGGTATGGCTTTCTGTGCTGTGGCCTGGGATACACCTGGCAGCTACAAGAACCACTCACCAAAGCACAGCCCTACCCACATATCAGGAATTCCTGGCTTCATCAGAGCCTTTGTGTCAGGCTTTAACGGGACTTGAGTGTTTCAAAACATCTTAAATATTGACTTGTAAAATTCTGCATATCCAGAACTTCAGCTCTTCCAGTACAAATTGCTGTGTCTGTGCCACCATAGTGGGCAGCTCCTGCAATCCATCATGGAAACGCTGGGAGAATGAGCCATGTATTTGGCTCTTGTGGAGGCAACACTAGGAAACTATAAATTGGAAAAACAAGCATTTCTACCACTATGGAAAGAATTTAGCTTTCCTAATGGCTTGTTTAAAATAAACATATTCTTGCATATTTGAGAACTTCCTTGCAGGCAGGGATGACACTGCAGCTGGGCTCCACATATCCATGTTTCTTTAAGGAGAGTAATTTCCAATCCACTCCCCTCTTATCTTGGAGACAGCCTGTGCTGCCCACTGTGACCAGAGCCGGGAGGCAGAGGGGGAACGATTGTTCAACATCAAAAGCAGCAGCAGCCAATTTGTAAGCTTCCCAGCTGGGAGTACATGCAAACAAGGAGGAAAGACTGCCATGGTTGGAAAAGGGTAGTTATTCCTAAGCCTTTTCTCTTAGGATGTTTACAGACAGTACAAGTAGTACTGTGCAGTCACACCGAAGTCATTCCCCACGGCGCCCAGGGCAGGAGTGGCTGCTGAAGTGTGAGAGGAGCAGCCCCAGTGCCCCAAGGAGGCCCAGTGGTGACCCTGTGCTGCTGTGCCCATGCTGCACAGGCCAGTCCCCAGTTTCTAGGGGAAATTCTGAGTTTCTAGGACTCCAAAACCCAGCACAAGGAGGCTGCATGAACCATGACTTCTCATCTGTGGGTGTTCTTCCTCTGTTGTGTTGGTGCTGATATCAGATAACCACAGGAAATAGCTGCTTTTCTGGAACGGCCAAACTGGAGGCAAACAGAAACCCAGTTCTCTAAGACCATGCCCACAGTAATGAGCTCTCAGAAACCTCCATCAGCTCTCTGCTCTTACACTGCAGGGATCACCAGTCTCTTTTCAGACCCTTTTCTGTCTTTTCTTTCTGTACATGTTAGAAACACTGAAGAGTTTCTTTAAAACCATGGTATAAATTCAAATGTTTCATACCAAGTACCCAATTCAGTAGAGGCAGAGGAACCAAAGCAAGCCTGGTTGGTTGAACAGGTTTAGAAGAGCTTCTCATCAACAATGCACCCACTGGGTATTTTGAATTATACTGGGAAAGACAGTAGAAAAGTTACTGATTCTGAAGCTGTATATAATTTAATTTGGGTTCAAAATGGAACGAACCCAGCCAAGGGCTGTGGGGGTGCTCAGTGCTCACCCATATCCACCCACAGCACTGCTTCTCTCCCTGTTGCACTCTGAGTCGTTCAGAGAGGCCCAGCTGCACTTCAAGACACAATTCTCCAACCCCCAGTTCCCATCCCTGCCCACAGAGGCATTAATTACACTGACATTTCTGCTCAGCCATTCTCTCACAGCTGGTATTTTTATGACAAGATTAACAGAAGCCACGGTGCGCTCGCAGCACATCAAATTCCTCATTTGAACTAACAAATCTCCTCTTCCTGTTGACTGAAAACAACCACCACTTCTGGAGTTACACAGCCAGATCCTACCTAGAGCAGGGTAGGGCTGTTTCCACCACCCAAATCCCCAGTCAGTAGCACACTGGCACCAGGGAAACCCCACTGGGATGGGTTTCCATGCCAGCAGCCTCCTCTGGCTTGATGCTCCTGGCTACAGAAGGCCCCTTGCCCAAGCTGCACTAATTTAATCACACACCGTGCTCCAGGCAGCTCTGCTGCCAACAATCCTCTCATTCTCTTTTCAGACTCAGGGAGAGGCAGGCTGCTGCAAGGTACAGCTTAACATTTCATGTCTCCCCCAGTTGTATTTTTGACCATGCCCCAAACTCTAAGCCTTGCCTTGCTTTGAAGTTTTAACGAGTAAAGCCTAAGAATTTTTAGTCTGTCCAGGCTTTCACAGCTTAAAAAGCAACAGCTCATTCACATACACTACATACTGCCTCACTGCCAGTAAGATTTCACCTGGCTTACAATGCACTGGAATGAGGCCAGAGATTGTCTCAGCTTCTATCAGCACACCTAGAAGTGCTACAGAAATTCCCAGCTGGCCTATATAATCCTTTATCTACTTAAGATCCAGCACTTATTTTAAATGGATTACAGTAAGTCAACTGCATCCTGCCTGTGCAAAAGGCTAGAAACAAACACAAACTAAACCACCATAAAAAAATATTAATTTCAAATCAAACATGATATTAATGAACTTTCAGGCAGAAAGCAAAATTAAAGCAAAGGCAAAAAGACCACATAGGAAGGAAGAGGACAATGACTGAAAAGGCCAGAAGCCACAGGCTGGTCAAACTCAAGATCTACAAAAAGCTGTTTGTCTCCATGGCCCACTGAGGAAACCCCACAGAACAGCAGCACTGCCTCTGGGTGTGGAGCATCTTACACTGCTATGAGAGACTTGGGATAGCAGTACTTTGAGAGGGAAAAGGTGGATTTTGGAGGCAAGCAGGCTATCAGCTAACAGGCACTTACAGAAAGCAAAGCAGGGAACAGCAGCACCTGGAAACCCTCCCTGTAAAGAAATCAAAGGAAATCTGTCCTGCAAGAAGCCAGAGCACATGGGCATCGTTGCTCTTCACTTTCCCTACATTTGGAATAATATTTTAGAGCCAATAAAAGACCACTGTAATTATTTTTAAAAAAAATTACTCAGACCACTGAGCTCACAACAACCCTCTGCTCTGATCAAAGAGGCAAGAAAATGCCTCTGAGCACAGGAGGAGCAAGTGGCTCATCAGGGGCTGTCCAAGGTCAGTCCCAAAGGGACGCAGGAATGCTCTGATCCTTCAGTTCACAGCTCAAACCTCTGTGAAGAAACTATTAAGAGAAATCCAGTCTGATGACATCACCATCACACTCATGTTACATTCCAAAATTTTTTGCTGAGAGATTCGAGATTCAAGAATGGAACTAAATTTAAACTACTAGGAAGGATGCCAGTTTTTCTTGCCTTCCACCAAAGACTCATGTGCAGCACAGCTCACTTATGTTTCCCCTCTATTCCCCTCTCCTGCCTCCAGCCCTCTAGTCATTTAAAGTAGTGTGAAAAACATTCCAATTTGAGTCACAAACAAACCATGAGTCAACGTTTTTTGTGAAACACTTCTGAAGAACACACACACCTGCATCCCCAACAGTCTCCAGGAAGTTGGGAAGTTAAGGCCAACACAAAGCAACTCCAAGATTCCACAGTGTGACACTGCTCCCACTCTGGTGTCACCCACACACTGAATAAACTTTTCATTTGATCAGAACCAAAGCAGTTGGGATCAATATAGTTCACCAAATTGCTCATGGTCGATGTACCAATTCAAACACAACAACACATACAGCAATTATCAAATTGAGTCCAACACAGCAGTCAGCATCTTCCATGGACACAGTGGGTCTGTGGCAGAGGCATCAGCCTATCTGGCAGGCACAGGAGACACTTATTTTCAACCCACGTTCTCCTCAGCCAACACCAGTCACCTGCCACTTCAGGCTTTTAAAACTGTTGCAGCCTCCCTCTTGCCTGGACAAGATCGAGGCCGATATCCCTCCAAAGCAGCCAATGGCAAGCTCCCCACTGGGATCCCCAATGGGACACTGGGCACACACACACTCCAGCCCCCTTTGAAGCTGGGTGAGATGGTCAGAGCACAGCAGTTTCCTCCATGCTACTGCTGCAAGTGCCAGCACCATTTCTAGAGGCTGCAGACAGGCCCTGGAGCTCCTAAAAGCTGCCAGACCCTCTTGTGCTGCACCTGCTCACTCCGTGTGCTTTGGCAATGAGCTGTATCAGAGCTCTAGCACACACCAGCAAAGCCTCCCAGCAAAGCCAGATCCTGAACCCACTCATCCATCAGCCCCTCCTAACTTTCTTTCTCACTCTTTGCTACTATGGAGACACCCTTCGAAACAAACCTGCCCTTTGAGCAAATAAAAGGTGTGGCCAGTTTAAATAGCCCAAAATTCCTAAACTCCAAGTGCTGCAGCAATGCAGTCATGCTGGCTCGGTAGGGCAGCCCACGCCCAGGCTTTATGATCCACTGCTCCCAAGCTGAAACTTAACTACTCGTCAGCCTTGAGTTTTCAAGTCATTGCCACGGAGCAGAGAGGCCTTGGCAAAGTTCAACAGAAATCCTATCAGGGAGAAATAGCACTGGATGAGTCACTCCAGGAACATAGAACTCATGGAAGGACTTTTCTGCCCCATCTGTCAGGAGTACAGTGGAACACACAGCTTTAGCAGGAACTCTCCAGGCAGCACAACTGCACCTGAACTGCAGCTGTGCAGAGGCAGCACCACAAATGGGATGGCTCAAATACTGGCCCAGCAAAGCACAGCATTTAATGTCTTATCACAGGAAGCTTGAAAGAGCTGTACCAGAGCCATGGGCAATGTGTAATTAAATAACAGTTCCTCTTCTTGCTGGTGTAGAACACAACAAATGCGGCAGCAGCACGTGCATTTTCCAGTCTGACAGTACCTGAAGCAGATGTCAGAGACCAGAGTCCATCCCTACAGCTTAAAAATGTGCAGTCAAGTGAGTTCATTTGTATTAAATACTCTCCTCTTATTTTTTTTTTAATCATCACAGCTTGAAGTCAAAGCAGGCCTGAGGTTTAAATCCAGTATTTTCTAAAATCATTTTATTAACAGATGCATGACTTGAAGACTCGGGTGCATAAAGCAGCATGCAGCACTCTCAGGTGAGATGGAGCTGTCTGGCACACCCAGGTGACCTGATGATGCCCAAGAGCCACTGCCACTCCTGTCCCCTGCCACTAACATGTGGTTCCCATGTGTGCTCATGCCTGACAGGGAGGCCACAAGAGCCAGCTTGTTGCAGCCTCTAACTAAAGCCATAGGAGGGGACTGGAATTTCCTCACAACATTCTTGGCCCACTGCCTGAAGCCATAATTACTGTTCCCATGGCAAAGATCCTGGCTTCACCACAAATCACTTCTATGCAGTCAGCCTGTATCACACTCCAGCAAAGCCTGTTTTAAAAATTAACTTCTCAAACACCACACAACTGCACTTTTGGTTTCTGGAAGGGAAATCTTTCAAGCAGAGCTTGACTTAGCCAAGAAACTATGGGATTATTCAGCACCTAAACTATTCTGAGACTTTTCCAACCACCGAAATGCAATTTCACTTAAAGAACAGCGACGTGTCACAGTTCATCCTCTCTCTAGTCCTGCTCAGAGTGAGAAGGAACAGTGATATGCAGGGAAATTAAACAAAGGGCAAGGAGACACAACAGTGAGACCTTGATCAGACTACTTGCAAGAGAAACTGCAGGGTCAAAGAGCATCTCAGAGCTCAAACACTGTGCCTCCATCTTAGGGCCATACTTTCTTCCTTTTCAGACAGCAGTGAAATTATGGGAAGAAGTAAGTCTTAGATCATGTGTTTCTGATCTGCAGGACATTCCAGAAGGTTGTGCATCAGGAACCCCCACACCAGAATGGCAATGAGCTTCCTAAACAAATTCACACACTTTAAACTGAGGAGGCTGGAATGGCTACTACAATTACACCTGATTAAAAACAAGACCATTGGGCAGTACAGTGCTCAGAAGAGTAAACCACTATAACACCTGGGGGCTTCTTAACTTAAAGAAACTAATTTTAATTAAGACACCAGAAAAATTAATAAGTGGGTGTAAATACTCTTGATATGTAAATTAAGGATGCGAGAAAATAAAATATGCCAGCAGCCTGCTTTTTAAAGCAATAATGTTGAGCAAATTGAAAAAAACTGACATTCATCAAGTCCTCAACTTCCAAGTTAAGCTCAGCACTCACAGCACAAAGACACCAAGAGGCCACTGGGAGTTTGCTGTGACACGTTGCTCAGCAGTGGTTTGAGTCACAGGCACTTCTCCTACTTGTCTGAGCCAGCTTTGGGACATTCCAGTCACAGTATCAGATCATGGACAAGGTTACTGGGGACTCAGTAGCATGTCACTGAGCATGGCAAGAGCTGACAGATTTTGGGGACTGTCATGTTCCAACACCTTAACAAATTCCTACCTTCTGTGCACATACACATCAGGAACGAGTAAATTTACACCTCAGATTAAAAACAGTTTCCCAGCTCAGATCTCCAAGTGTGATTTGGTAGTTCAGCCAGGAAGCTCTCATGAGCACAAGTGACAGAATGGACACCTCAGTCTGAGCAGGGGAAAGAGTCTGATGTGGCTGACCCAGGCAGAGGATGGGAGCACAGGAGAAGCTTCACTTTGCTCTCAGATATGCACAGATTCCTTTATACCTACAGAAACCCACGACACCGCACTACACCCAAGCACTAACGAAGGGAATGCTCTTACAAGAGTTACACCTGCATATTCAATGACTTATTTAAACACAGGTAACATGGCTACAGCAAAAATCAGTTGAAAGCTTACCTTTACCAAGATGATACAGCTTTCCTGCTTGCTTCTGCTACTCTTTAAATTTAGATTCAACTTTCTTTAAACCGGCCTCACCTGACTTGACAAGAAACCTCATGTTCCACGCACAATTTATTTTCACCACTCCCTAACTGCTGTCCCACCAGCACAGCCGTGGGTACGATGCTGTCCCATGCCAAAGGTGAAGGCACTCAGAGGAGATTGCTCCCAGATCTCATCTGACTGGAACCAGGGTCTGGAATCCTCCCAGATGGGAGCAATGAGGCAGGCAATCCTACACCCCAAAACTCCAAGCTTCACTGAGGTCTACAACTACAGTTTCAGAGAAGCTTCCTGGTTAAGTCTAGTTATGTAAAACCACTTTTAAAAGTTACAAATTACACATTGTTAAAAACCAGGGGACCTTAACCGACATTAACCAGTTTCCCAGCAGACCTTGTATCAAACTGCTCTAGGGATGCCTTGGTCCACCTTTCAAAATGGCTATGAACTATTAACCAACCTTATTGCCCAGGCTCAAACCTCTCCTCCTTGCATCCGATGGTAAACTGAGCTCCTTGCAGCAGGCAGCATTTCTACCTGAACCAGACACTATCATTAATTCAAATTTGAGATTCCCGCAGGAGGAAAAGTAGGAGCGACCTTTCCCCCACAGCTGTTAGAGCCCCTTCAGACCCCTAAAGCACTGCCAGGCTGTCTGTGCTTAACACAGCTCATTTGGTACTTCCAACACAAAGCTCTGCTGGCCAACAGCACTCCCTGTGATGCTCCTATCATTCTGTAGGGCTGCTGGTGCTCACAGTGCACCAGCTCTGCTCTGCATCAGTCCCATCCCCACAGCAACACTTCCCTGACCCTTCCGAGTGCTCGCTGCCTCCCCATGTGCCACTGGGCCACATCAACAGCCAACACACACACAGAGGGTTGAGTTCTCTGCAGTCCTGAGCCCGAAGTTACAACACTGACCAAACCAAACCCCATCCCTTCAGCCCACTGTGTCCTGCACGTTCCAGGTGGGCATTTCACGGCTGATCCCGTGAACGTGACGCCCGTTGCCACCCGTGGCCGATAAGGAGCCTCCTGTCAGCACTTTGAGATTAGGGCTAAGGCTGCACTTTCCAAACCTGAGACTGCAAGGGCAAAGGTCACATTTACTGTACTCACAGGAGATAAAAATCAGATGCTAAACCCTCCCTTTTGTGGCAGAAGGATTTTTGATGTGTAACTGAGCAGGAATTCACACAAACAAAGGAAATGGAGTTCTCCAAAGGAAAAGGACCAGTTTCTTCGTGGAGAAGCTTTGTCTAGCACACAGGTAACAAGCATAGCCTGACATTTTAGCAGGGAAAAGGGCTGTTTCTAAATGCAATAAAGTTGATCATCAAAGCCTAAATGACAAGAGCTAAATGCTGAGCCATATTATAAGTTTTAAATGCACATGAAACTGAATTACCTTCTGGTAAAAACCAATTTACATGGTACCAGAAATAACCCTTTAGAGCTGAAGATCTACATTTGGTGAGGCTAAAACTAGGTCAGATGCTGAGCAGTGTAAAAAGAGAGAAAAAGTGAGAAGTGCCTACCTTTGTACCAACTGTTATATCTTGGACAATGCTGTAGAAAAAAGAAAGAAAAGGATTAAAAAAGTTAGATAGGTTTGCCACAAAAATCCAGCATAGTTTACAGTAGTAAGAAAAAAGCAAGTCAAAGTGCACAGTTGTCTTTGCAGGTGAGCCAAGGACAGTTTATACAAAGAAAAATTATTAGATGGTGATGGTAGAGACCCAAGACCCAGCAGTGCCAGAAAACTGCAGCTCTCCCACTCCCTATGGCAGCACCTGCTCCTCCTGCAAGGACACAGGGTGGGGGTGAACCCCCCCTCAACCGAGCCCAGCAACGTGACCTCGACTCTGACCACACCAAGAGGAAAAGCATCACGAGTCAGCTCCGTCACCAACATCCCCTTCTGAGGTTCCTGTCCCCGACACCCACAGAGCCCCTGGCAGGCTCCAGCACGGCTGAAGAGACCAAAACCAGATCTCCAGTGGACCAAGGAACACAGCCCAGCTGTGTCCCAGCAGACCAGCAGCCAGGGCTCACAGCAGCCCTCACGCCACACCAGCTCTGCCAGAGCAGGGCCAGACCAGCAGAGTGCCCAGAGGTCCAGGCAATCCCAGCCTGGGGTACACCCTACATAGGATTCCTCTATCAACTCTACAAAAAAGCAGTTATTAAACTCTACCTTAGACACTTAAACCTCCTAAAATGAAGACTTTCTGATGAACTGAGATGAAAAATAGCACCAGTTGTACTTTGAAGTGACCCACACCACATCCCGTCAGCACTGAACTCTCTACACCACAGCACACACCTCCTTACAGCAATATTCACCAATGCAATCAGAATGGCTCACCTACAGCCTGGCACGTTGGACCCAGGTGATCTTCCAGAGCCTTAGAGCACCTCCATGTTACTGTTTCATGGGAGTGCTCCAGGCAGCCTAAGAATTCAGTTATACCCTTGCACTGGTGATTGTATTTCTTTTTTTTTTTTTTTGTAATAAATTCCAAACCCCTGTAAAGTAGCAACACAAAACGGAGAGCAGAAACGACCCCTTTGGACTGCCATGGACAACTGCCCTGCCTGGTTCAACTCCTCTCCAAGAGCTGCCCATAATTCCAGAGCACAGGATGCAGCAGTGTCCAGCTGACCGACCTGCAGCAGCTCCACAGAGCAGGGGGACACACAGCAGGTAGGGCAGCCCTTGAATCAGCAATAAGAAACCTGAAGTACTCAAGAACAACTCTACACGGTGATTTAATGCAAAGAAACTTGCATTTACTAGTTCTTGCTTGCCTCCCCTCCTACAACAATTCACAACTCGCAGCAAACTCCTGTCCGATCTTGTCAGGCCGCTCCAGTGTCCCCAGCTCCACAAACCAAGCACAGCCCCAGCACGAGGCAGCTCAGCTCCTCACACTTCCTCTTCCCCCTGAGCTGCCGTGTCATCATAACCCAGCGCTCTGCAGCCACAGCCCGCTCCAAGGGCTGCTGCGGGAAGCCACGCGATAATTCCGTGTTTTCCAGGGAAGTCCTGGGAGAAGGCCGTGTCTGACACGGCTCCGCAGGCCCGGCGCTGCTCACCCGCCGGGCAGATGGGCTTGGCTGCACTCGAGGGTCAGCTCTAATGAACTAATGAAACCCATCTGCATGGAGCAGTTCAAGGAAACCAGCATCCCTAAACACAGCGCACATTCCACAGCTAACGCATAAACACTAATCCAGGCATTTCCAGAACCTTAAAAAAAAAAAAAACCCTACTGCCAACAAAGCACAATAAGAACAGGGAATGCCCCACATTTCCCAAACTCTTCAACTTACCCCAGAGCAGTTTCTCCCACTTCCTGTTCCTCCTGTGGGCCTCTCACACAGGAAATGTTTTACATAAAGTGCCTTAGCAGGGGATGGCATTTAGAAGTATCCAACAGGAAGAGACATTTTATTTGTCAAGAACTATCGATTCCTGGGATATTGTTGTAGCCCACTTGATAACACATTTCACAGGAAACAAACTTCAACAGTATTTCAGAATTTTTATTCAAGAAACATGCAACGTGCAATTTCCAGTTCACACACTCCCTCAGTAAATTATCCCAAGCTTCCTTCTCCTGTCCTGCACAACAGCCTTCAGGAGGGGATTAAAACTTTTCCCAGTTCCAAAAGAAGTGGCAAAAAAGCCCTTCACAAAAATTTTTTTTCCTATGGAAAAATGGGATAATTCCTATGCAATGAGAGGAAAAAATAAGCAGCACCAGTAAAACCTCCAGGTCATTTTCCAAAGCAAGATCGCTCATACGGACTCCTCACATGTTTTAACAAAGCAACTTATTCAAAAGGGATCATTCGGGCACAGCTCAGGATAGTTTTTGGGAGAAGGAGATGAGAGCAGCCTTCAGCCAGGGGCCACTTGCTGCCAACTCGACAAGAACCTAAAGCCATTTTCCGAAGCAGCTTTTGAAGTTTCAGCAGGAGACACTTTCACGGGGCAAACAGATCCTGCACCAGGATCTCCAAGAGATGGGGGGTAACTGAGTCTCATGTGTTACACTACAGCTTCTGCATTCAAATAGCAACTACTTTAACATGCACAGAACATCTGCCTTCCCTGGAACTACAGCTGATAACAAACCGATTTTTGCCACTAGAATGTGTGATCTCATGTGCTGAGAATTTGTTGGGTTTGGCTTTTTTTTTTTTAATAGTATCATTCGACACGACGAGCAACTGGTTAAAAGCAGCAGAGAGATCCCGGAGTGCAAAAATTTTAAGATAAAGGATTTTTATGGGTTTTAAGATGAAAACAACAC
>JANPWX010000232.1:258558-268725 GCA_024734555.1 Trochalopteron elliotii
CGGGGCCGAGGGGCGGCTCGGCCCAGCCGCCATGTTGGGGGCGGGCAGGGAAGGCGCGCGCCGCCGCCATGCCGGGCCACGCTCGCGCTGCGCTTCGGTTGTCGCGCAGGGCCGAGGGGATTGCTTAACGTACAGGACAGAGTGTGTGTAATCGCAGTTAATGTCTTAAGGATAAAGATTACCGGAGGGTGAGAGAGGGAGATCTTTGAGGTAAGACGTTAAACGTACCTGCCGGTCTGTGGCTCAGGTACCGCTGTGACGTTTTGCTGCCCAGCCCAGCTCCGTGGCCCACCAGGGGCACTTCAGTGCGAAATTAGATCGGCTTGTCTCACTCTTAATGTCCGTCATTGCCTGTAAGTCTCACTTCTGCAGGGATTCATGTTTATTCCAGGGATTTGAGGCTTGTCAAGCCTCCGGAAGATTGGCTTTGCCTGTGCTGGGCCACCTTGGATGAATTTCAACCCACTGTGGTGGCTTTGTTTTGCATCCTTCTGTGGCCCCCCAGGGTGACCAACACAAATGTGGGGGTCTGTCTCCATCCCCGACTCTCGGGCACAGCTGGATCCTCCCCACCACTGCTCCATGGAGAGCCACTGCTGCCCTGGATGAAACACTCTGTTTAAATGCAGTATTTGCTCGCTGGGAATTCCAGTGAATTCAGTGAACAGGGGAGTTGCCCGTTTGCTGAGCCTCACTTGCCATCCCCCACGGGGATTAATTGGCCAGTTTCTAGCTAAATTCTGCCTTCAGCCAGGCTCCTCTGCCCTGCCAGTTATGCCAAAGTACCTCTACCACTGATAACCTGTAAAACACCAACACCCAGGCCGTGTATGTGAGAGCTCAGAAAATAATTTTAAACGTAAGAGTGCAAATGAAACTTGGAGCGTTATCCCTGGGCAGTGTTTCTGCTTTGTGTCAGGTAACTCTGGCAGGTACAAACATGCATTTTGCATTCTCGTGTCTCTCTCAAGCTCACACTTGACATGTGAGTAGGGAAGAGAAAAAGTTAAAAGTGAAGTGGTCTATTTTCTCCCAAACCCGTGTTGCTGTGCCAGGTTCTCTGGTCGGAGCCCTCATTTCTCGTTGGGGCAGTGCTCAGGGGTTTCAGTGGCCAGGATCAGACATCACCTGCCTGCCTCACTCATGTCACCCTCTGTGAAATGCAAGAGCTTCCCTTGGCCTTGCATCTTTCCAGGAGCTGGGAACTCTGATTCTGGAGTCTTGGGGTTACTGGGCTTCCAGTTTGGCCCCTGTGGAGTTTGAAACCGAGGAAAAGCAGAAAAGCCTGTTCTGACCTATTGCTGAAGGCAACTAAACTCATCTGAAACCACGTTATTTACTGGCTCCTGCATATGAAAGGCTCAGCTGCTGCCTCAGATTTACAACTTCAATGAGGCAAAGAATGGGAAAATGATGGGATTATGGATCCACTGTAGCTGAGGGCCAGAGAGATAAAGTGATGTGATCAAAGAGAGCAGGAATTTAGCTGCCAACACAAGCTCCCTGCACTCCCTTGAACTGTGCCTGGTTTGAGGTGTAATTCCTATGAAGGTGTTTCTTCCATAAATAAGGAATCCCTTGATGGTAGAGGGTGCTGTGGAGACACAGCCCCCTGCTTTCCCCCCCCGCCCCAATATGGGGTATTTCTGTACCCTGAGGAAGAATACCCTGAACACCCCACAAAGACTGAAACTGATCACAGGGTCTGATTTTCTAGTAGCTGCTGAGATGAGTTTATGGTATGTGCAGGTATTCCAGGAGCTTTTCAGGTATCTTTGGCAGAGCAAACAGGTAAATGCCACCACAGGATTCCTGATTTCCAAAGGCCTTTCCTTTGTAGGTGTGGTCTGACTTTAAAGGCACTTTAAGGTTTGTGCAAGCTCGCCCCGATTTTCCACAGTTCTTGCAGAAAGGATGATTGTGCAACATTTTATCAGCCATTTTCCTGCAATAGGAACAGAATATTTTAGACAGCATCTGCTCAGGTACTGTGAGACTACAATTGACCAGTAACCCTATTGTGGTTTTCTCTGGGCCAAAGGGGAAAATGCTTTTAAGAACAAGATTACACTTGATACGAAAACACGGCGGGGAGCAGGACCAGCCCCTGTGCGTCCTTGTGTTTGTTTTGAAAAACAAACCCAGATGAAAACGACCATGTGAAAGAAAAAAAAAAAAAAGAGGAGGGCAAAGGGAAAAAAACGAATCAGCTTCTTTTGTATGATCCTACAGCAGCGTCCCATGTCCCACCCTGGTCCTGGCTCTGCTTCCTCTGGGGCACACCCAGTTTATTCCCTCTTTGAGCCCTTCCTGCATCTGTTATCTCTTGGCATTTAATTCACCAGCAGGGAATAAAAACTCTCTGAAACAAAACCGACCCTTTCCTGCCTGTTCCTTTTGCATTGTTACACAGCTCCACAGCCTGTGTGGGGTCATGGACGCTTCTCTTCACAACTGTGTCCTTGGCAAACTGGCAAAACTCTTCCCCTTCTCCTTCCTCTTCCACCCAACGTTTCTGCCAGCAGTTTGAAAAGCAGAACCCTCCTAAACAGGGGCCCAGTTTATGACCCCAAACCCCTGGGCACAGTGGTGCATGCTGGATCCTGCTGCCAGTGACAATTGTTTTCCTGGAAGTTCCTCTCCTGCCCTGTTATTCCAGGCAAGGCCCTAAACCAGGGAACTCTCATGGATAACTGTGCTGCCACCAAATCCCCAAAAAAACCCCAGGGTGCAGAGGATGTCTCCAGTCCTGCTTCTCTCTGTGGCTTTTATTTATTTTCAACCCCTCTCAGCGAGCACGGCGGTTTTATTGGCAGCTTCAGCAGCATCTCACGGTGCCAGAACATTCCTGTGTGCATCGTTCACGGTGCCACATCACCGCTCTGGGAAGGGTTAGTGCAGGGTGGGTGGAGCAGGGGCAGGATCCCCGCAGGGTTTGTCGGTCCAGCAGACACATCTGCCTCTGCCCCACGGCCTCCCCTCCTCGTGCCTGAGAGAAGGGACCAGGAGAGGGACCCAAAGTGCCTCTGCATTGGGGTGGGAGAGCTGGCTGTGTTAGTTCCAGCGTCTGGGAGAGGTGCAGCTCATCCCTGCACGCACGAGCAGGACACAACATGAATGAGGGGAGTGTTTCCCTCCATTGATCCACGAGAGTTTGGCAGCGTGGAGTACTATCAAAGACTGCTCTGACTGGTAGTTTGTTGGGAAAGGTGGGACAGGAGAAGCTTACAAATATGATTGCCTGGCAAGAGATACTGAGAATATAAAAGCTAGGAATGAAATAGAAATGAAAGCCAGCTTTGAGATGTAATCATAGCAGGCAGGGAGACAATGGGACACTAGGGGACACAAGGGTGTAGCCCCATCCCACCCTGCCAAGGTATCAAGGAAAAGATAGATAAGAAGACAGTCTTTAGAGTTTAGAATACAGTGATATGGTAATATAGCAGTTCTCATAGGCTGTGTGCAAAGTCTGTAGGTTTTGTATCTCATGTGGGTTGGTCACTGTAAATTAGAATATTCAACACATAAGGAGATAGAATGTATTGTAACAAGGTCCTTGCTGTCTTACCTTACCTCTCTTACCTCACTTCTCTTACCCCTCCTCTCTCTCTCTCTCTTTGGGACTTCCCCTCAGCCCAGGCTGGTGGCTGAAGGCAAAAGGCCCTTTTTACCCACCACCCTTGCACTAAAACCCCTTGTTTTCTCAGGAGTGTCTCAGGTTTGCAGAGTTCCCTCTCCCTGCCGTCCACAGATGTTCCTACAGTAGCTGATAAATAAATGGGTTTGGAATTGAGCTTAATATGCTGTCAGTAATAAGAAGTGTTCTTGGAGACTGTTTTTTTTACAAGGGTCTGGACAAAGGGGAATGACTCCATGATTCTGTGATCTCTAACCTGTGTATGAGCAGGTTGTCTGTGACAGCTCTGCCACCTGAGGCCTCCTGTGCAGGGCCAGAGCTGAGCAGGTGAGAAACACTCTGCAAGGCAGGAGAGCTGCACCTGGGCATGGTTTATGTCGCCATTGCACACCCTGAGTCCCCCTTTTACAGCTGTATTTCATGCTGCAAGCATCTCTGTGAACTTCAGTTTTAGGGCAGAGTCACAAGAGCTCACATTTTACATATTTCCCTTTTTTAAATCCACAACACAAGAGAGTTCTCTGTATTTCTGCAGTTCCCCGTCCATGTTATTTCAGCACTTCCCTGTCCCCACGGCTCCTCCCGATGCTCTGGGGTGACTCATTTCCTGTGCAGGACAAACCAGCCATTTCCTGGCTGTTCAACACAGGACTTTTTTCCCTCCTAGTCCGGGTTGGAGTGGTGGAGGTTAGGCTATGGTTTGACGAATCTGTGGTTTGATTAATCTATAGTCTGATTATACTCCTTGCAACTCATGGCAGAGCTGCTGCTCTTCCCCAGAAATCATCTGGCAGCATCTGGGGCTCATGGCTGCCCCTGCTCTCCTGGGCCCCAGGGTCCTTGATTTGGATTCTGACATTAAATTAATCACTCTAACAGTGATCACTCTAGCCAGCTCTAACAGTGCCAACCTTCCAGTCGCTGCAAACCAGATCTTCTCTTCATTCAGCCCATTTCAGCTCATAATAAACAAGATTTTTAGAAAGCACCACAAGGCAAAGCCACTGATCTCACAGCACAGATCAAGGCCAGAAATTTTGATTTATCCCCTAAGTGCTACCAAAGTTGCTTATTGTCATTTGAGAAATCCAGATAATACATGTGTTTGTGTTAGACACAAGTTATCAGAAGGCTGGGTTGGTCCCTCTATTGATTCTGTGCTCAGCATTTCAGTTCTTCCTTCCAACCTGTGCTCCCAGTTTCCTGAGCCACTTCTTATTCCCATCCCATGCTGTGACTAACTTGAGGACAGCTCTTGGAGCTCAGACATTGCCTGGCCGTTGGAATGCCAGCCTGAGGTGTGACAGAACTTTTGAGCAGCTTTTTACTGCTGGATTTTTAATTCTTCTTTTAATCTTACTTGAACACTTGGACTCATCAGCCTGCCACAGACCTGGAATGTTGGGGAAGAAACCCCCACACAGTGCTGGAGTCTGAATGGAGCACATGTGGAGGGTTGAGCCCTGAATAATTCATACCTGTAATGATTTATTCATGCCCAAAGCTGGATACCTCCCCGTGACTTTCCATTATCTCAAAGAGAAGGCCGGTTCCAATTCCATTCCCCTGTCCCCAGCCCAGTGCCAGCTCCTGTGCTGGACTCAGAGCAGGGGGGCTGACATCTCTGCTCAACACAAACAGGCAACTCCTGCCCTTCAGTGCCACAGCCGTGGCCTCTGACACCCAAACTGAAATGTAGGGACAGGTCCTTACACATTTTTCAGAAAGGACAGTGGGTAAGCAAGCAGGTAAAGCTCTTTTCCATGGATACACAGGGAAAGTGAGACCAAGGTCATGATGGTTGCATGACAAAAGGTCACTTTGTGAGCATGGAAAACAGGCCTTGACTTGGTGATGTGACACCATCGAGCTGAGCTCACTCTTCACCAGAAATTGCAGTGTTTCCCACTGTAAAGTTACAGATTCTGACACAGTTGATGCCACATTGCAGGATGCTTTTCTGCCCTTCCAGAAACCTTGTAGGAAAGCCTGGACAAAGAGATCAGCAACTCAGGCTCATCTTTCCTGCCTCCTGTGTGCTCTCAGAAAATACCATCAGGAGAGGTTTACAGGGGCAGGCTCTGAGTTCCTGACCTGGGCGAGGATTCTGCAAGACATTCAAATTCCGTCTGTCTAGAAAGGCTGAAAGATGATCCCGTGTTTCAGAGAGTCTCCAGACCCCCAGGCAGCACTGCTCCTCACTGGCTGGTGTGAAATTTCCTAATTGTTTAACCTGCAGCCCTGACTTTGTTTTGTCCTTGAAATAGGCTCTGCATCAGCATAATTAAAAATGTCAAATAGGCTTGAGAACCTCTCCAAGTTGCTAAAAATGAATGTGAATTTCCTCCCTGCAGCCTCACTCCGTCTCTCCCTTGCTCTGGCCTCAGCTTTGGTTCCAGCCCCTCAGCATAGTTTGCATTCCACTGCCAAGAATGAACATTTATTTATACAAACAACCCTCCTTCCAAGCACATCTCCTGCTATCCCAGGGCAGGGAAGTAAACACCATTTCTTGTCTGTCCATAGCTCAAGCTCTGCATTTCCTTCTTGCTTTAGTCAGGGGCTTGTTTGCAGGGAGAGCTGTGTACCATTCTGTCACTTCCCCGTGCCCAGCAATGACCTGGGAAGCTCCTTCACTTCCTTACAATGATTTGATTTTGTGACCCTCTAAAGGATGATGCCAGTTTCCTGACCAGCCTCTCCAGGGTGCTCACTGGCTCAACAACAATTTCCAGAGCTGAAAACTAGTGGGGGGCTCTGCAGGACTTTGAGAATACTCAGCCCCACTGATCTGCTTCTCTCCCAGCACGCCATAACCTGCTGTTCCCAGTCTGTTACTGAACCACTGTGCTGTACTGGTTCTCCCAGTGGTGCTGGTGGCACTGTGGAGGAGCTCAGGGAGAGCTGGAACAGCAGCTCCTGGATGAGCAGTGCCTCAGGGCCGAGGGGAGGCAGGTGCAGCTCATGCATTATTGCTGCAGGTCTCCATCACTCACCTGCCAGGCTCTGTGATTGTTCCTGAAACCTTAGCTCTGCCCCTCTGTCCACAGGTGTCTCCTGTTGCATCTGCCATTTGAATGGGTATGGCACAGATGCCAGACAGGAGAATGTCATAGTCTGAGCACAGGTCATTTAAATGAAAAAGGGCCCTGACAGAGAGAGCCAGGCACCTGCAGAGCATCTGGAGATGCTCTCTTGGATGTGGAGCCTGCCTGCTGCTTGCTCCTTGCTCTGAACACAGGATTTTACAGGTAGAAATTGCAGCAACATTTGAAGAGGTGTCCACGGTGTAAAGGGAGGTGTGAGTGTGTCCAGGGCACACAGATCACACAGGTGTGTGTGCCCCCCCAAGGCACACGGGAGCACAGAGATGTGTACCCCCCTGGGCACACGGATCACACTGGTGTGTACAGCCCAGCACTGCCCATGTGTTCCCCCATGTTTGTGTCTGCAGCCCCTAATCCGTGCTGTGATTCCCCTGGAGCTGAGCGGGACACGAGAGACTCCAAAGGCAGAAGGAGCAAGAGGACAGGAGGGATTGCCCAAATCCTGCTCCACCCCCTCCCCAAATCGTGTGTTTTAGTGCCACACATGGCAGCTAGGAGCCTCGAGCCTGCAGCTTGTTTCCAGCCTGAGTCAAGAACAAAGATGTCCAAACACAGGCGGCTCAGAGGGGACAGGGACAGCCGTGCTCTGTGCCCGCCTCAGCCCCATTGTCATCCCGGCCAAGAACGACATCATTTCCCCAGGGCTGCAGCTCTATTAAACACAAAGCTCCAAATTACTCCCTACTTGGATCAAAGATGTGTTTGTTCCAGTGGCACTTAAGTTGAAAAGGCAGTGCTGGGGATGAATGAAACCTTCCCAGAGGCAGCTGCTGAGGCTCAATTGGTTTGTCAGTAGTGCAGTTATGCTGTGGGCATCTCGTGGTTGCTGGCCCGTATGTTCCTGAAGGATGTTGTGCAGTGGAACAGTTCAGGGAAGCCTTGCTCTATGGATAAGGGGCTTTTGCTTTCGTGGTGTGAAGGTTTGCTCATGCTTCAGATGGTGAAAGTGCTCAGGAACCTCACATTCTGATTCCAGACTCAAAGCCAAAGTGCTTTGGATCAAACTGGGTGGAAGTGTATGAAGACACACAACGGCCTGTGTGTGCAGAACCATGGAATTGGTGGTTTGATTGTAGTCTGGGATTGGGTGGGGAACCTGCTCCATAAATGCCATCTCCTGGTACAGCAGATGCTCCCTGTGACAGACAGGAGGTGAAGGAAGCCCTCTGGAGTATGAAATTAAGCATTAAAAGAACATGAAGGCAGAGACATGCAGCATGTGAAGTCAGGGAGAACTGAGAACACTGGCGATGCCAAAGGAACAAAAGAAACTCAATATCCTTCAGAAGTTTTAATATTTAATTGGTGAGCTCTCTGATACCAGGGCAGTGAGTGTGGCAGGTAATGACAGGAGCCCATGCAAAGGGTGTCTCATGGGGCCCCAGCATCCCCAAAACACAGGCACAGGGGCTCTTTGTGTGCAGAACCATCAGTTCTGTGTGCAGCACAGCACCACAGCCCTGAATTGCTGGTTTTGGGTAAAACCAGCATCATCACGGGCCAGAAGAGACTCCACTGCCTGGCAGCAGGTCTGGAAGTTGGGGATGCATCACTCCTGACTTCCTCCTGTGCAGGTACTGCCTGCACCTTCAGCCAGAGGAGCATTTCCATGAGCTCACTCACTCTCCCTGTGGAGCTAAGTTCCCTCCAGAGGGGCAGTTCAGCTTCATTTTCCTGCTTGAAGGTCAGGGCTCAAAAAATACATGACAGTACATTATGTATTGGGAAAATACTTCAATCCATGCTGCAAGATGACAAGTTCCTTCTGCAGCAGGTGGAAGTCAGTTCTCAGAATCCTTCCCTCAGGGACATACTCAGCTGTGCACTCCAAATCCAAACCACCCATTGGCTCTGGTTTCTCTGGAATCTGTTGAGTGGAGTTGCCTGGTTTGCTCCTCCTCATACTCTGGGCAGGGTGTTACAGCTGCAGCTCTTCTGGTTCCAAGGCCAGGTGTGTGTTTCTTGTCCCAAGGATGATCCAGCTGTGGAGTTTTCATCCCTAAGGCTCTCAGCTCTGCTCTGAAGGAGTGGGGGCAGCAATGGGGAGCCACTCTCCAGATCCTGCTGGTCCTGGCTGCTGCCCCAGGCTGCCACTCTGAGCCCAACAAAGCTGAGGGCTCTCAGGGCAGAGAGCTTTGCTCATGGCTTCCATCCCACCCTGGGGATTGGCAGGTTGCTTTGAGCTCCCTTTTCTCACAAACACCTGTCTCCCCTCTCTCCTAGGCTGCCCTGTGCCCTGGATGAGATCCTGTCCTTGGGCAGAGCTGTGCTCTGTGGGAGGCTGCCTGCCTGACCTTGGAGCAGGTAAGGGAGACAGCGGCACATCAAAACAAGGACAGGGTAGAAAATTGAGCAGGAGCCAAGGCTCCAAAGGTGGGATTTCCAAAGTCTCACAGATGGCATCACCAGGGAGCATAAACCAATGCATTTTGCCTGTGGCCAAAATCCCGGGGTGCCGCTTAGGGGGATGTTTTGTGAGGGACAAGAACTTGGGGCTCCTTTTGTGCTCCCCATGCCAGAGATCCAGCAGGGATAGAACAAACCATCCCACACCCAGGGAACTTCCCCTCCCCTGCAAGGTATTTTGTTACCAACAGTGTTTTTTCCTGCCTCCAGGAGCCGTTTCCCATCACGTCCCAGCAAACCTCTGTAAGTACCTGGGATGCAGAAGTGAACGTGAGCATTTGCCTGGTGCTGGTCAGACTGAGTCCTGCACCCCCAGGCTGAGTCAACTCAATTTCAGGGGCTTTAGACAGAGGTAGGAAGGAGCTGAGGTATCAGTCACTAAAGATGGTCTGTATTGTAAAAGAAGTAGGTTACCATGTCCCATTGTGAACAATTACCTCTAATTACAAGTCACAGATTCACCACACAGATACTATTTAATAACAAATTGCTGCCACACTCCAGCCAGAGTGTGCTGGGGGAGCACATGAGTTCTGGTTTATGGACAGGTGGGACAAGAGGGGAGAGGGTCTGGCTCAGCTCAGGGAGGGGCAGGTGCCAGGCCCCAAAACTGGGCTGAAACTCCGAGTGCTGTGTCCTGTTCCCAGCAGTGGTGTGTGGGTTTGGCTTGGATTGGATTGCTTCGGTTCAGTTTAGCAGCTGCTTGACGAAACACCTTGTGTCACACGATGATTTTAGTTAGACTTTAAAAGGCTGCTCAGAAATGTAAAAAAAAAACCCAAAAAAAACCACAATAGAAGCCTTGACAATTAAACGAAACAGGATTTCGCCCTCCCCTCGCCAGTCCCAGCTGTTCGCTTTGTCTTTTTGGTACCGGTGGAGCAGCACCGACCGAGCCCGGCCAGGGGACTCCCTTCTCTCGGCTCTGCCGCACCGGTGCGGGCTCTGCCTGCGCTGCTGCGGCTCCCGGCAGGACCCGGCGGGACCCGGGACCGGCGCGGCGCGGCGGGGGCG
>JANPWX010000233.1:0-23135 GCA_024734555.1 Trochalopteron elliotii
CGGCCGCGCCGCCTCCGCCGCGGGCGACCACAGGCTGTGGGCAGGACGGGCGCTCACCCGCGGCAGCGAAGGGTTCCTTACGGAGAGAGGAATGCAGTGATTTGATCCTGACTTGCTGCTTGGAACAACCGTGTTTTAACGTGTAAAAAGATCTGAGGAAGATTTGTTAATGCGGAAGATACTTCACGAAAGGATGATCGAGGTGCTGCAGTGTGTCCTGAGAATGGCAACGGAGTTTGGGAAGGGGCTGGAGCACAAGTCCTGTGAGGAGCGGCTGAGGGAGCTGGGGGTGTTTAGCCCGGAGAAAAGGAGGCTCAGGGGGGACCTTATGGCTCTGCACAACTCCCTGACAGGAGGTTGTAGCCAGGTGGGGGCCGGCCCTGCTCTCAGGGAACAAGGGGCAGGATGAGAGGACATCGCCTTCAGCTGTGCCAGGGGAGGATCAGGTTGGACATTAAGAAGAAATTCTTTACGGAAAGGGTGATTAGGTATTGTAATGGACTGCCTGGGGAGCTGATGGAGTCACCTTCCCTGGAGGTATTTAAGGAAAGACTGAATGTGGCACTTGGTGCTGTGGTCTAGTTGTCAAGGTGATGTTCAGTCATAGGTTGGACTCGATCTCTGAGGTCTTTTGAGCCTAATGGATTCTGTGATTCTATGATTAGTAGAAGAAAAGACCCAAGAAAGGAGTCCTGGGCTCACTGAGGTGCAGGACAACAGGAGCTCACAGCACGGGCCAGGAGGGGAGCCCTGGCCTACCCTTGGACAGGCTTCAAAAAACCTTTATACTGTACTTAGTGCTCAACATCACATTCTCAAATCAGAGCTAAACGAGTACAATGAGTGCAGTTCGTGCCATGGTTTGTGTTTGGTTCTGGCCAGGCCACAATACCTCTGTCAGGTGCAGCTAATGCCATCAATGGTCTGGGGCAGTCTCATGCTTCATGACCCCTGAACCAGCACAAATTTACATCCTGTTCACTCATGGATTTGCAAACTTATTTATGAGGCCACTGATGAGCAAGTCTATGCTGAGTGTTCAAAGCTGAACCCTTAAAGTCCTTTTCTTCTCACTTCAGGATCACTACTATCCTTTCTGACACTAGCCTTTCTTTCTGCCAAGCAAGAGATGTGAAGCATGGCAGATCAATGGAGAATGTTCTTAATTAGTATCCTGCTCACTAGGGATGACTGTAACGTAGTTCAGTTTTTTCTTCCTTATTTCTGCTTAATGGAAAGAGGAAGAAGCTGTTAGAATACTGGCACCAGTTGACTGTGTTTAAGACTTAAAATATCTTAAGGTGAGCTTTCCAGCTCTCAAAAATATTTCCATTGCGTTGCAGTCTGTGGGGATTCCCTTTAATTTTTTACTTCTTTCTGCAGTGATATGGGCTTCTGCAAGCACTGAACTTGACTGGAAGTTGCTTTTGGCACTGCAGTAGGAGCCACTCTGGCTGTACCCGAGCCTGGCCACACTGCAGAGCTGCAGCAGTCACTCCTGGCCTGCCACATTTTCAGCAGTGCTCTCCCAGTCTTGTCCCCTGCTCTGCCACGTGTGTGGGGGATCCCGAGATGGCCAAACCTCTCATGTTAGGAGAATAAACCTACAGGATTCTTTCTAACCCATGTTTTGTCAGTCACCGTCCCAATGTTTTACCTTTTCCCAATTTCCCATGCTGGTTTTGCCTTTTGAGTCCATGCACATTCTCTTCCCATCACAATACCCAGGGACTAACCAGTATTTCACATCCCACCCCGTGCTTTTTACTTTTCCCATTTTTCTTTCAAGTTTTTCTCTTCCGTGCAGCCTCCAGCTTGCCTTTATTCCCCTTGGTAGCAGAACAGATCAAAGGAGAGAGACTGCACAAGGGGCAGAAACCAGCAAGTTACATGGCCCAAAAAAACCAGGAGGGAGTTTCCTCTTTGTACCACCAAGCCCCACCCTGGAACTTCTCATAAACGAAATAAACCACAGTGAGCTATTCAAAAGGCAAATGTTTATTAGATACACAGAACTTTAAAAAACTTTCAAAGAATTATGCAAGAAGTATATTTAAATATGACAGGTGTTATTGCAATTGTGCTACATTACAAGATCACTTTTCTACTGTCAGCACAATCTGAAGACCTTAATGTTATATGTGAGATCCATTACATTGACTCTGGCACACAGTAAGTGGTCTGAGCTTTCCTGTTCAAATGTCATTTGTGCTGCACCAGGCTGTTCTTGGGGGCAAGATCAGCTCTCCGTGGAACTACAGCTTTTATGTTTCAGTAAATGAAGGAACTGGCAAGGAATAACAAGAACTGCTGTTTTCCTCAGCAAAAAAAGGAAAATCAAAATATGATTTCAGGCAAAAATATCATATGAGTAACAGTTCAGGAGGTAAACTCTCTTTCCATGGCCAAATAGTTCCTATTAATCCGACTCCAAAGTGCTACAGGTGCACCAAGAGGAGAATGACTCATAGGTCCAGCATTTACACAGATGGAATTAGTAACAGTACATTACATTCAAGTCTCTTGATCTGCTTATTGCCGTGCTGCACCACATTATTGCTTCATATTCTGTATCTTGAACAAGAGGTTGATGACTTTGGAGAGTTCAGAAATATCACAGAGGCTACTGACTAATACAAGAAGCTGTACACGTTAAGGACAGGAAGTCAAAGACTAAACTCAGTCCTTTGTCACTGAGGCGTGCTGGAAATGAAAGAATTGAAAGAAACAAACACTGATTTCCCTAGATTAAATCTGCCATGGCACTGCAATAATGGAAGCATTCTAGGCATGTTCTAAACAAGAAGTTTAACTGTTCTAATTAATGAATGGCAAGATTTATTTCTCCTAGGAGGACATTTAACAGTCTGGACAGTAAGATCATAATAAAGGTAACAAACTGGGAGGAGTAATCCAAGCTCTTTTTCACAATAGATAAAAATACAGATAAAATTCAAGGCACAGGTATTTTCGAAATTAACACACATTATTTTCTTTGGAGCTAATCATACAAACTAAGCCCTAATCACACTATTAACTAGCTGTACACAGGGCCTTTATGTGCATCACTTGTAACAGCACTATCAGAGAATGATCACAAAATAATTCACATACAGATGTGCACACAAACAGATCAGCATAGACTGGATCTCTACAGTAAAAAAAATATTTCTGCAAATAGCTTACAGTTCTTAAACAGTAATGTCATCATGAACTTGTGTGTGACACAAAGGCAGCAGAGAACAGAGAGTCACAGCTGGTTTGGGCTTGGTGGGAGGCTGCTGGTTTGTGGTAATGCTCACAGCACTGACACAATTGTGATCCATTTTAATTAATGCCATCTGAAATAATTCCATACTGAGGAAACTTGTGTGCTAAACACATTTTTACAAAACCCAAAGCACTGCTTGGCCCCCAACCAGACAGCAGGTTTCTGCTTAGAAATTCCATCTTGCCCTGTAGGCTCCTCTTCTGAGTACATGGTGCTCAGATTTTTTTAACCAGGCACAACAAATCGATTCATTTGTAATTTCTTGTGTACATGAGACTACATTCAGATGAAAATATTCACTGTGCCTCACAGTGATCAAGTCTTGTGAGATTCTTAATGCTCTTGAATTGGGTTTTGCCATCTTCAGTGGCAAAAAAGAACCCCAGAGGTACTTGCCTCTTTGGGCAATTCAGAAAAATGAACCCCTGTCTTTCCTGAGCATTGCCACTAGCAGACCATAAGCATATCTGCATCTTGATTGCTCCAGCTGAGTTCAGTGAATTGACAAATATGAAACACTTCTACCACCTGAGTTTCAGCATCTGAATTGCAAACTTCTGAGCACCCTGAACACCCTGGTTCCAGCAAGCCCAGCAAACCACAACCCCCAAGCACTCTGGGTCTCCTCCTGCCATCTCTGAGCCTGCTCCAACGCTTTTCTCTCATCTCTGCCCTTTGGAGCTGGACTCAGCTCAGGCTCTGCTGCCCAGCACCCCCCTGTGCCTCGGGCAGGGGGAAACATCAACTCACAGACAGTGAGTGGGCCTGCTTCTTGCTCTGTCCTTGCAGCAAGTCAAAGAAAAACAGGATAAACTAAGTGTAGACCTAAGATAATGAGGTGAACTCAATTACTCTGAGGAAGAAACTGAACAGGCAGTAGTGTCCTTGCTCTCAAGCACAGGTGACCAAAGCTTCCCCTGAATCTCTGCCCAGGTGAGCATTTCCTCTTCCTCCATCATCAGCCTCTCTCAAAACTTTGCCATGTTAAAAATACTATTTAAAAAGCTTCAGTAAATTATAAGGGTCCATATCAACATAACCTGCATTAATATCTCAGCTTCAATGGAGTACAAACAAAGCTTTCTTTGATGAGAACTGCATTGGTGCCAATCAAAAGAAAAAAATAACAGTACAATCTGGACCCCTTGGTGCAGGAGGGGAAAGCACAGTGCCCAATCCCCCAAATGCATCCCAGACACACAGTATAAAATGGAAGAGATCCCACAGATGATGCCTACCTAACCACTCCCAAGGAGGGAGCCTACAGGTCCAACTCCACCATTACCAGGCAATGTTCTGTGGCTGATGGCTGTAAATGCTTCAGCCACAAGCCAAGGGCTACAGACTGCACGTGCTGCAGTGATCACTAAGTGATTCAGAACCTTCCAGAAGCCTGGCTTCAAGGAAGCATCAATTGTCTTTTCAATAAATAACACACTGCTGAGAACAGAAGTGGACATCAAAAAAGAGAAGAAAAATATTTACTCATTTCTGTTTAGCAGAGTGAAGACAATTCTTAGAATTTATTTTTGAAGTGTGACTTGGAGATGCTTGAGCCCTCATAGGTATGGCTGGACTGAAGTTACATCTTTGTGCAGGTGCTCTAGAGCTACCAAACCTACTGCCATTTATGATGGAAATATTTTGGTTATAGTAGATGACATTAATAGTTTTCTCTCCTAGCTGAGACAAAGTAAAAAACTAAAGTCAACTTGCTGCTCAAGCCCATAAACTGCAAGCATCTAGATATGCATAAGGGTGAGAGGTTGAGTCTTTGAATCCATCTACACCTAAGTGAAATGCACTGGAGAACAAGTGGCTCAGGAATGCAACTTCCAAATCAATGCATCCTTCTAGAAAAATGGTACATTTTCATTAAATCAAGGTCAAATTGTTCTTTTTTAGTACATCTAAAAATAACTGTTGTAAGAGAGCAGGCCGTAAGTGCAAATTATTTACAGAGTAAACAAGCAAGAAGAAAAACTCACTGCCTGTTTTAAGGAAATCATTGCATAAGTAACTGCCAGTTAGCAGTGCTCCACACCTGTAACTGTTCAGCTTTGATACAAGTTCTCAAGAACTGTAAGCAGAACTTTTCTGCATCTACTGGTTCATTAAACACTGTCATTTTCAAAAATAGGTAACAGTAACAGTACATAAATTGTTAAGAAAAGACAACTAAACTATAAAATGAATCTTCAAAACCATGGAAAGCAGTATCTTGTTATTTACAGAGTAGTGCAGTATTATAAACACAGATTAAATGACACTGCTCTATATCTACAGAATAAGCACTGTTTAAAACAGTATAGCATGAGAACATTACAAGTCTGAATACAAACAAGAGAAAATCAAAGGAAAGGAGGATATTTTTCAAATTGCATCTCTAATGAAGTGCTCCTATAGTCTTTGACATTTTCATTTACAATGATGGCACAAGCTATATACACTGTTAGTACATGAAATCAGTCACAGGGCAATTACCATTGCAATCAATAGACCTTATTCACAGGTACTGAAAATGACATTTCAAAGTAAATCTTGGTGAGCAGAAACAGATGAAACTTAGAAAAGGATTAATTTACCTGATTCATTTGTCTTATATTACCAAGGGATTTTCTTTTTAGGGCAACGTGAACATACATGCTCAGGGACTGACTCCTGATTAATCACTGATATGCAATGATTTGTATTTTATCAGTGTTCTTACCATATCCAAAGCAGTGTTTGGTATTCAGCCAGAAACTCAAATTTGTGTCCTTTCCTGAGGTTACAAGTTAATGCATCCCAAAGTGCAGCTCCCAGTGCTCTTTAAGACTCATGACCATGTTACTGAAAATGGTGACTCCCAGTTTGGCATAGTTTCACTGAGGGTCAGAATTTCCATCTCATGAAGAAATACTCTGGGAAAACAGATGAGGAAAGTCCAGTGGAACAAACAACGTTCCAGAGATGGTGCTTGTTTTCACCCTCCTGAGCAAGCACAGAGACCAGAACCCCGAGGCCAGGGCTGGCTCTGCAGGGGTTTTATGGGGTTTTTCTGCCCTGGCACTGACCAACTTCCCTACTGGCTGCTGTCCTCAGAATTCCTCTGAAAGGCAGTTCCTGAGGTTTTTGGTGATTTACAGGAAATTGGTACACAGACAATCACATTCATTTTCCAACTCCCAAGTGCTATTTCAGTTCTTATGAACTTTATGCTTCAACTGTACAACTGTGTACTGGAAATGAGGAGTCCTAGTACAGAAATCTAAGGAGGACTTAAAAAAATACCTTGACTGAAAAAAACCAACGCAATAATGGTGGTGCATCAAAATACAGGTGGTTCCTAGGCTTCAAAATGATCCAAAACACACCAAATGGCTACATGGACAGGTCCACAGATATTTTTCTGGTGAAAAGAAGAGACCTTTCCAAAACTTCTTTATCTGTGGCCAAGCAGCTTGTACAGCAGTTTAATTGTGCTACAGAAAGTGATTGTCTGATGAAAGGCCAAGAAACACTTGCTGGATCCTCTGCCATCTCTGCAGAAGAGACATCCAGAAGACCAATTTATAAGCTGTAGGGCACAAACTCAAGTCCCCACCTCTATCATCAGGTAATTTATAACGTGATTCAGAAAACTGGGAGAATCCAGAGCTCAACATCCTTTTTTTTCTTGAATAGCTTAGACACTGTAGTGAGCAAAGAGTGAACCCAGCAACTTTCAACCTTCCCCCAAACTCTTTAAAAAGGTAAAAACTGGGATTCTAACTTTGCCTCACAGATGCATGCCTGAACCCAGTGGTTTTCCACATCATCTAGCCTTCTACTTCGCTGGACATTCATCAACACCATGAACAAATTCCACAGGGTTAAGGCACACAGTCATCACTGCAGTGTGTTGCAGCGGCTCACCAAACAACCAGTTTCTCTTTTCAGAAGAAAGCATTCCTCAAAAATCCTTGTTTTGTCCAATGTAGCTTGTTTTGTTGGTTTTTTGTTTTGGTTTCCTTACGTTTGGTTTGGTTGTTTTTTTTTTTAATTCCCACTCATGCATGATCTGACAAAAATTCTACTTGGTTAAGCCAAGTAATCTGCTTTTAAGAATGATGCATATGAACTATAATTGAGCTTTTGAAATTATGGATAATTATCCTAGATGATTCTTTGGGATTTACTTGCCTATGCATTTTTCCCATTAGCAGAACTGGAAACACCTTGAAGATATTGCTTTTAAAGACACAGGCACAAATGCTGAAGGCACTTTCCCCAAAAAGCTTTCCAGGTTTTAATTACTAATCACACACAGGGCAAACTTTGCGACCACTGTACAACGTCCTGCTCTCATATCAGAGCCCACAGCAGATATAACTGAACTCTGGTTACTGGATAGGTTTGGAGACTTGTTTGGCAAGTTAAATTAACCCTTTTGCTAAAGGCACAGGAAAGAATTTTCATATGACACTTAGGCAGGGAATTCCCACTTCAGGAATCTTTAAAAAGCCTGTCTTGCAGCAGACCACTGGATTCATTGTTCTTCTTTTTTCAAGGAGAAAAACCAACTATTACAGTTTAAAGCCTTTTTCATTATATCTATGAATGGTCACACAGCCATGGTAGGATACTGGCCTGGGCATGGCTGCCACTCCTGTGATAATGCCCGTGGCAGGGTCATAACAAAGAATAGTGTCTGTGGCTTCCCCGTTTTCCCGTCTTCCACCAAGGATGTAGATTTTCCCATTACACACAGACATGCCACAATTCTCCTGTTGCAAGAAAACACAAGGGAACACACAGTTATTTAAACAGCAAGACTTGGTTCATGCCCCAGTGTCTGCCCCAGTGCACTGTGACTGCCCTTTGTAAACAGCCTGGCCTATAATGTTCCCTCCTGAAAGGGCCAGTGCAGAAAGCACAACAATTCGGGAAAGGAGCAGCACAAGCCTACAGAAAAGACTATTTCAGGTCTAAACCTTCACTACTGTAGCTCAGACAAAGGGAACAATGGAATACAACTGAACACTGTACTTACCATTGAAAGATCTGAGATAGGGAAAGGAGGAGAGAACAAAGGATTTCAGAAGAGGGACCACAGTAAGGTACTATTAATGCAAAGAATGAGAACAAGGAGAAGCACCTTAGAGGAGTAACAATAATGAAGAGGGATGTAAGTGGGGAGAGGAAAAAAGGCATGACTAAAGAGAGTGCACAAGAAAAGACAGTGCTATGTCTTACTTTAAACAGAGATAGGATTTTATTTCTTCCTCAAAAGCAGGCATGGAAAATTACTCAGCTAAATAGAGAACACAGATTAAAAGAGGAACAGAGGGAAGGCTGGGAAAAAACCAAATTTCTCCTAAGGTAATACTACAGAGTATGTGATTGATTGGAATTTTTAAAACATGGGGGAAGGTAACTGCTGCACACACACTGCACTACTGGGGGGACATGTTCAAATCCTGCTCAGTGTCCCATGTGTGGAAATGAGAGCTCTCACTGCTGCAGTCAGACACTTTCTGTGCTATACAGTGGGGCTTTTTCACACTGTAAAAACAGCCTTCAGTATTTCCTGTTACACTGAAAGGCTTTAATCAATTATAAGGAAATTACTCCCTCCAGTCTAAGTGAAAACATGCAACAGAAGGTAATTTCTATACAATGAAATCATCATCCACTAATATTGTTCTTAAACAGTAACAGCTCTCAAGCAAAGCCTGGACTGCCTAACAGTGACACCCAGCTGAAGAGCTACTTAAGAAGCTTCCTCTTCTGTCAGGTTTTGAGTTACACAGAGGTAAAGCAAGAATGGAACCAGAGATGCTATTCTTTCAAGGTTAAGCAAACGTCCACTTCTTTAATGCTGAGATAACAATGTCAAAAATTACCTTTCAGCTGTCTGTGGGTTTTTGATTGGTACTTACCTGTCTGCTGAATGTATTCTGTACATGCATCCAGTAGTCCTCAATGGGGTCATAGCAGTAGATGGCTTTGGTGAGCCCACCAGCAACGTAGATCAGGTTGTTGAGGGACACGGCCGTGATGCATCTCTTGGCTATGGGGATGGTGGCACGGAGCAGCCAGGAATTGGTGTCAGGGTCATACGACTGCACCTGCAAACAAGGACAGGCCTTTCAGACTGAAAGCCCAGCTGAAGGAACAGCCTGGCATGCCCACACACGTGACACAAGGAGAGACAAAGCAGCAGTGCCTCCCCAAAATAATAGAGCCAATGTAAATGTAGATCCATACATCAATAACTTATAGATATGTGTGCCAATTTTGGACACACAAAGAACGAGGTGGATGGCAGAAGGTCAGGCAGGAAAGCTGCTATTTTAATTTTATGACTCCATCTTTTATACATTTTGATCAGAAGGCAAAAGATTGGCTACACAGGTTGCCACCTTTCTGATCTGGTTGGTGAACATCACCATCAACCGTATTTCTCCTCCTAGAGGAGAAATAGATAAACAAAATAGATAAATTCTAAATATATCCATAGTTTACACGAAGCTGCATGAGAATCTCCACTACAAACTGCAAACACTGAAAAGCAGGAAAATTCAGGCTGACACATATGCACAATATTTGACATTGTTTCCCAAACACCCATTTAAGAATTCACTGAACTTGTGAAGCCAATGACATAAGCAATGTATCCACAAGAAACACCCCAGTAACTGGATCACTCAATTAACATTTTCTACCCTGTATTTTTTGTATTAGGATAACTCCACGCTGCCCCCAGCAAAAACCAGATCAAGCCCATCTCCTGCAGGACCCGCTTTCAAACCAGCCATGCTGTTTGCTGTGGACAGCTATAACCCAGGAGAGCTGACTGACCTTGTCAGAGCAGGTGTTGTCATCTGGGCCACCCCCGATGACGAAGAGTTTGCCCACACAGCTGGTGACGGCGGGGGAGCTGACGGCCTCCTTCAGCGGGGCCACCTCCGTCCAGCGGTTGGAGAAGGAGTCGTAGCACTCCACGCTGCTCAGCCGGTTCTGCCCGTCGTAGCCTCCCACCACGTACACCTGCACACAGGGGACAATGCCATCAGCTCCTGGGCACAGGAGGTGCCACGGTCACACAGCAAACTATGTTCATTTGAAGCTGATTTGATTGGTTTGTCAAGGGATACGTTCAGCGCGTTTTTTGTTTGTACACAGGAGGAGAAGAGTGTGGTGTAAAAACAACAGGTAAAGACTCCCTGCAGAGTTCCATTCAGTCACATGTGGAATGACACTGCAAACACATGCTGAAGTGTAGTATTATTAATACTGCAGTAGAAACTTCTTATTTGAATAGCATTTGTTAGGAAAGGCATTCCTCTGTATTGCTCTTTTTTTAGATAACATTCAGCAACAACAGCAGCAGCAAACACCCATCTGAGTTTACCTTTGCTTTTCTGGCATTTTGCTTTTTTCCCTACTTACTTACTGAAGTATTTCCTCCTCTCAGTTTGTAAACTCTACTTTCTAGGCTCTTCTTTCATATTTAGGAAGCAGAGCTCCTCATTATTTGTGACTACCTTCTTCCCTCTGCTTGCTTAGCTGCGTGTTTCATCTCTAAGAAGATCAAGTGACACCACATGCACATCTTCTCTAACTTTCACTAAGTGAGTCCCAACTAGTGGTTTTATGTTCAGGCATATATGCCTTCGAAATACAGCAAAACCTCCCAATTCCACACTCCATGTGTTTGCTTGATTTCAATATAAAACATTAAATAAAACTGCTGACATTCAGAGTAGTGGCAGTTTCTGTTAATGACTACATACACTGTTAGACAGCACTTTTGAAGCACAGGCAAATCCAGATGCTTCTCTGCTTCCCAAAAACCTGCTTCTTGGAAATAAGCCACTTCAATGATGAAACAACAAAACCTCCAAAAATAAATGAGCAGTAAGATGATTTCCATGTCCATGGGTAGTGTCTGATTGATGAAGAGCCTAATTGCTTAAGTATTTTATTTGAAAATACATATTTTTAAAATTATTTGATATGAAATACAAAGTAATACTTCAGTATCTTCTCCACTGTTTTCTTATATCCGGCAAACATTCCCACCACAAAAAAAGTGAAAATATACTTCTCTTACTTTACCCAGAAGAACAGCCATTTTATGTCTCCATCTGCCTTTATTTAAGGAGGCAACTCTGATCCAAATGTTAAGTTGAGAGTTATAAATCCAGACATCCCGGCTATTGATTCTTCCACCTTTAAAATAAAACATGTGCCAATCTGAATAATCATTGAATGGGCAATGCTGATTATGAACATATCCCTCTAGAGTGGGCAATGAAAACTTTCTCTCTCCTTCTGGGATGTAATAAGGATCTAGCAGTATTTATACATTACACTGAAAGGTAATTTACAGTGGATTTCAAAGATGAAATCCCACAGTAAGTTGTTTTCCTCATGCTTTCCTTTCCCATAACACTGAGATCACACTAGATTATTTCCTGAAGTTGGCATGCATTTTAATGGCTTTTGCCCAAGCTCTCCAGACTTCCTGTAGTGTCAGTACCCAGATGAGACCCCCAAATGCCCTGCCCGTGGCTCATCCCTCCCACGCCACTCCGTGAGCATCTCCTTGGTTTCACACTTTGCTCAAATGGCACAGGCACACACACCTGGGAGCATTTCTCTGGTTAAACCAGCACACAGAGCCTGCTGTCTGAACCCCCAGCTGCACCCTGTCCTTGCCCCTTGCTGAAGGACTGAATGTGCTGCTGAGAAAAGCCTGCTTGGGATTTTTTTCTCTGTAGCTTTCCCAGCTGTTGCTGCACACAGGCTCCTGCTGTATTTCAATGCTGGGCTCTTTAAATACAATTGATGGCCTGGAATCAGCTGTAAAAAACTGCGGATTCATGCCAAACAAGAACTCCAGAATACACTTTTGTGTTTACAGTAAGACTGTGCTGGGGCTAGTGTTCACAGCAGCAAGTGACTTTCAGCTGAGCTTCTGGAAGTTCACAGTACTTAAAAAGCAAACCAAAACAAACACACCCCGCACAAACAGGACACAACAAAAACCAAGCAAGCAAAGAAAGAACTCTTCCCTTTTTTTATGATTATTTACCTGAAACAAGAATATCATTCCTCAGAGCACACACGGCATACTCAGACTTGGTAAACTCTGGAAGTTTAGCCAGTGACTTCCACTCTCCTGTCACAGGATCGTAGCACTCTGTGTATGGCAAATTAAACCCTCCAACTCGTTCACAGCCTCCAACAACAACTATCACCTCAGAATAGCCAGTTGATCTAAAACAGTGAACACAGAAAATTAAGATGCAGGAGATATTTATTAGATAAATATTTATTTATTAGATATTTATTGTTAGTACATGGAGGCCAAGCAACATTGTCCTCAAAACTCTGTGAAAATGAGAAAAAATACTATTTAGCTTTTACTTCCACAGCAATGAAAAAAGGAAATAGAAGAAAGAGTCATTTAGCAAACAGGTTTTCACTGTTTCCAGCTGTCTCATTACACAGCAGGTTACCACACTGACAGGAGTCCTGTGTAAGTGGTGGAGTTGTACTGCACAATGTTCTGTGTAAAAACCATGTAATTAAATTACAGAGAAAGCCCTTGCTATAATAATATTTTTCCTTTGACTGTACACAGAATCAGATCAGAAACAGAGTTCAAGCCAGGCCGGTGACAAAGAGATGAACAATCTGTTTCACAACGAAATCAGTCTTCATTCCCCCTCCTGAGATTTACAAAATTAATTATACTTTACAGCATCTAAATATTCCAAGTGTTTAAAAGCAGAAGGAATGCAGTTACCAAAATAAGGAAAACCAAAAAGACCTTAGAGCCAATGCACAGTAAAACACAAAACAGCAGTGACAGGAGGAAACATTAAGGAATACTGAAATAAAAATTCAAACCTAAAACCAAAAGCTAAAACTCAGTGGGAATAAATCAGGCATTAGACAGTCTGCAATGTACCCAAATAGACCTTTAAGTTCTATTCCACACACTGATTATCCTTCTACTAACCAGATGCTTGTGCATTATACATATTCTATATTCACAACAGTAACAAAACTTACCTAACAAAAATCAATGCACATTTGAATGCAGAGAATCAACCCACTATCTTTGATATGCAAATCAAACTGTGGCCACCATTATTCCTCCTCTCAGACTTGTAATTTCTTGTCAGCATTTGTCAAACTCCTTTCTTTTCAGGGCATTTTAAAATTAAAGCACTTTGCACTGACATAGTTATTTCAAGGACTGCTGTCAGTTAAGCAAAACTGAATGCAAGACTGATTTTATTTTTGATGAACCTTTTTGTTGTGCTGTGCTTTGTACCATGATCCCACTGTGAATAGGTATCTCATAGAACAGCCATTCATGCCATTGCTGAGTACTGCAGTCTTCTCTCAAAAATAAAGAAAAAAGGACTTATGACTGGATTTGAGGCAAAGTTGCATGATCTGTCCCTACAATTCCTAACATGAACTTATGCACATATTCCCCTATAAACCCTGATGAGGCTTTCCCTGTTTCGAAACATGGTGAATAAAACCAGTGAGGCCTTCTATCTCCTTGTCACCACACACCAAACTGAAACATTCCATATGTTTCCACCCAGAATACACAAAGAGGCAAAGGCAATGGTAAATGCTAACACCCTGCAGGATGAGACAAATGAGATGTGCCTGAGGAACTTACACACCTGAACCCGCAGGAGAAACTCTTGCCAGCTGCTCAGCATTCAGCCATGCTCCTTCCTGGTTTCTATGTATTTACTGTTTACTGCTTTTGGCTTTTTTGAGGAACAGCTCTGAAAAGAATCTCTCAAAGGGTAAGAGAGGGGAAGTTCCTGTGCCAACAAAGCATTAGCCAAGAAAAGAACTTCCATAAAAGCAAGACACTCATGTCATAATTTGCCTTAGAAGCAAGGCCAAAGGCACCAGCTGTGTACAAAGAGGTCTGTCTGTGCATTACTTTCTAGATTAGAATTAAGGCCTCCATTCACTCACTGAAAAGATGACTGTGAGAGATTATCAATCCTTGGTTTAAAACTAAATAAACCAAAAAACTCTGCTCAGAGAGAGCTCTTCATGAATTGCTGTAATGGAGCTTTTCAAGAGAATATTCATTTAGCACATTATTTCAAATCCAAAGAGAACCAAAAATTTTCTTAATGTTTGAGTACCTATATGACCACAGTCTTTTCTTCAGGTAAGTCTTAAGTCTTTCCTTCTCCATTGTATTTTCTTGAACGAGCCTTGCACTGTTCAGGTTTTATGGTTAGTTCCAAATTTATTTTGTTTTTTTCAAATGACAGAGTGCATACCCATTTCTTAAAAAAGTAAAATGTGGTAGGAATACACAAAAAGAACATCCAGGCAAAGGCTAATTCCAGAAATGAACTAAGGATATATTTAAATGAAGGTTAGAAAAAGCTGTGACCTCATCCAGTGGTACAGGAAGCCCTTCTTGTAGCCCTTGGAAGAAACAGTGAGCCAAGGAACACAGGTGTTAAAACAGCCTGTAAAGATTCCAGGAGACACCATCCCAGCAAGAACAGGTGCATCAAATGGAAAAGAGAGAGTGAATGACACTCAACAGTGTCATAAAATTCCATGCATTCCCAAGAGCAGGCTTTCCAGGGCTCCTGAGCTCCACACACACATCTGGAGGAGCTGAAAACACCAACCAGCACAGCATGAGCTGCACGGAAGAACCTGTGGTAGTTCAAACAGATCACATTCAAACCCATGGAAAGTTCAGAAAACAAATTACAGAAATTCAAACAAACTACAGAAATTCTGGTAAATCACTACTTTATTTTCTTCCTCGCTGTTAAATCAATTTTGGGTAGTAAATGAGGGAGCAGACAAAATGTAAAGTCAAACAGAAACCCATCTCCAAGTGGGTAAAATAAGGGACGACATTAAAGTGTTCCAAAGGCAACTGAAAAGGACCTGTTAAAAGGTATAAACATCCTAACTTCTGGCTGGAGTGCACCCTCATGTATTGCTACCAGAGAGTTTCCCAGCAGCTTTGATCAAGGCTGAGGACAACTCAAAGCACACAGCATGAAGTGCCCCTGCAGTTTTGGGTATGGAAGTGTGTCACTGCTCACTGCCCGGTCTCAGCTTGGAGATTTGGTGTGCAACACCACCAGGAGGGACAGGACAGGCTTACGGGGAGCAGGAGGGACAACCTCAAGATGTCACTGTGTCCTTGCAAGTCCCAGGCTCTCTCAGAAAGACCTGCATTTGCCAACAATGCCTTAGTGGCAAAGAGAACAGTTATGCCACACTTCAAACTTTTATTTACTTCAGGTAACTCTTCACTGGCTTCAAAAAGAAAAAAAACCCTCAACTTGAATTGCAATGTAGTCTGTTCTTAGGAAAAACAAGCAGAATCCATTTCACCCACGGGTGCATACATATCCATACAACTGATCTCAGTTTATATCCCAAAGCTGCAGTTAAAACACTGGTTGTGGGGATTTTGTTTATCCTGTAGCCTGTCTCCTTCTAGAAACAGTTTATACAGAAAAGACATTGGGAGGAAGGCAAGAAAAAAGGAAAAGAGCTCTCCATTGCCCTCCCCTCCCCAAAGTCCCCCTAAATGCCCAGAAAAGGTGCAATGAAAAGATGGGGGAAGGGGGAGCTGGCAACTATTTTAAAACGTCTCTTTTTGCTACAGGCAACGGAAACAAACAGACAACAGAAACAAATGACAAAGAACTATTCCATGAATGTAATATAGAAAAGGGGAAAAAATTCCTGCTGGCATGCCAGCCAGTTTTTCTCTTTGTAAATTACTTCTCCTGTTCCTTCCTACTCAAACTCCCATGGCAGTTCAACAAACTCAGCAGTAAAACCAACAAACCCCCCAGCTTCAGAAATCACCTGTATTAGGCAAGGCACTTCACTTGCCAGCTGGAGCCCCACTCTGGGGATATTTAGAATTTCAAGCACATACATCCCCCACACTGACAGAACTGAGTGTATTTGCCTTCCTCAGCCAGTTGAGTAAGAAAAGCAGAACAAACAGCAAACCAAACGCTGCAGCTTGCAGCCCCCTCCAACTGTCTGAATTCCTGTGCTCCCTCCCTCCAGCCCAGAAACAATCACTGCAGCAATTCCCAAACTGCCCGTGATCCACAGACCCCCAGGGCAGTGCACAGCTCAGAAAGCCTGGGGGGAGCAGGGCTGCAGGGACTTTAAGATGAGTTTCTTCTCTCACGGCAGGACTGAAGACTGGAAAGCCACTAATGGGGCAAACACTGCCAAGTGTTTTTTTCCCCCTTAAGCAAGACTTCAACACCTGCCAAAAAAATAAAGGTTCCCTGCACAGTCACTGTAGAGTAACCACCTATGAGTAAGAGTAAACAAAGAGGAGTAACTCCTAACACAATCTGTTCGTCTAGACCATCATTGCATCACCTTAATGTAACGTATGATTTTACAAAAAACTGCTCAAATCAGCTGGAGTTAACCACAAACTATTGTCTCTACTATCGTTGACATGAGGCTAAGAAAATATTTTTCAGGAAAAAAGGAAACATAATAGCCATTGCTCATAACTGCCACTAATGGATTCTTCCTCATTTCTTCTTGCAACCTCAGTCACCTATTTGTGTAACACATTATTAAGCAGCAGCAATTCTGAATTATTAAAATGTCACCGAATGAGCACGAAATACTTCAGGAACTGTTTCATGATTCTTTAAAAATACAATATTTTGTTTCTTTACAGTGAAGAACCTGTTGTTTCGCTGTCTATTACAAATACACGTGCTACTCCACTGGTAAAATATTTGTGATGTGGCAAGGAAATGCTCTGAATACATAATACCCCCATCCACATCCTTTGTGGTGTGCTATACATTTACATGACTTGGTTACAAAAAGAAAGCTGGGGAAATGGAGTGCTTTACCTGCCACAGCACAGCGAGCTCTCTTCCAGACACTGCTATTATACAAAGTACCTTAAGATCTCCCCTAGAAAACCTGAAGTATTTCACTTGCAAGGTAATATAACTTCACTTACCTTTTTTCAGAGCAATGAAGTGCTCTGTGCAAAACCACTCATTTATGCACATTCTCAAGAGACACGTGAGCTCCGCGCATGTGGGGAAGTACAGAAGTGTAGCTGCAGCAGCTCCAGAACTTAGCAAAGTAAAACAATCTGCAAGAGATTTTTCTCCAGGCACGCAGATATCAAACATCTGTACATGAAATTACGTCCTCCTGAAGGAAAAAAGGTTAAAAGAATTTCCTCACCTGCGTGGCCTCGTTCTGGGAGACATCATCTCGTTCCCGAGGATGTGGTATCGCCTGGCCTCGTGCAGCAGCTGGTAGCACTCTGGGGAATTCTGGATCAGCTGGTCCACTTCCACAGTCTGAACAAAGTAGTTGGGGTGCAGGAGCGGGAGCCTGACGTGCGTCAGGAGCTCGTGGAGCACGGGCCGGCGCAGCTCGACGGCGCGGTACACCCAGCGCATCACGGCCTCGAACACCAGCTCCTCCTTGCTGATCACCAGCTCGTCGCTGCAGATGTAATCGATCAGCTCGTCCTTGCCCAGCTCCAGGAACTCCTCGTGCTGGGACACGTCCTCAAAGGTCTGCAGGGCGAAGTTCCTGCACTTGGTGAAGAGCGTCTTGAGCGAGTGCGTGTCGGCGAAGCGCTGGATGCCCAGGCAGTTGCAGGGGTCCAGCTGCTCCTCCAGGAACTTGGCGCAGGCGTCGCGCAGGACGCTGATCTGGAACAGGCTGGACGTTTCGAAGAGGTACTGCACGTTCTCCGTGGTGATCTTCACCTTGCCCGTGTACACGTACTGCAGGAAGCAATCCATGGCCTCGGCGAAGATGCCGTTGATCTCCACCAGCATCTCCCGGCTCTCCCTGTGGTCGTTGCAGAACATGGCCCTGAAGTAGCTGCTGCAGGCCGAGAGCACGGCGCGGTGGCACGGGAACTCGCGGCCCTCCACGCAGATGATGACGTCCGTGAACAGCCGGCTGTCGCGGAACTCGTTGAAGATCTGCAGGATGCTCTCGGCGTGGGACGATCCCGAGGAGAAGTCGAAAAACTCAGGGCCTGACAACGATTTTGGGTCCATCTCAAACACCTTCCGCTTGGTTGCAGGGGAATCTCGTATCCCGCTCTCCTCTCTGTTCAGTCTGCGTCCCAATATTAGTACCATTGTTACATCAGTTGGCTATAGAGTCATCGAGAAAAACTCGCCCAGGTTCTTCTTCTCAGTGCAACGGTCTGAAAAACCAAAACACCTCAGTGTTCAGTCTGGCACGCTCTCAGCTGCATCACAGGAGTTAGACACGATACTTGTTTGCTCACTCTAACAACTGGTGAAATTGCTGACCTTTCCTGGAGGTGGCACGGGGTAAATTAGTGTTCACCTTGCCCAGGGCAGTGCAGCACTGCCAAGTGTCAAATGCAAAATATCCCCAGCAAACAGCTGTCATGGATGGCAGATTCTGAATGTCCCAGCATCACTGGTACTGCATTGGTGTGCAGGAAAAAAATCTCAAGATGTCAGCTCCAGCAAATCACTTGGCTGACAGAAGCCAAAGATTTCCTAGATAATGATCCAGAGCTTGAATTTTTCCCTTTTTCCAGTGTGATCCTCATTTCAGCTAGAGCCTCCCAAGTGCTCATATAACAGCATTAATCAAAAATGGGGGTGGGGGTTAAGACTGAAATTTTAAATTCAATTTAGAATTTTTTTAAATTTTAATTTAATTTTTGATATTTGAATTTAATTAATTTTAGTTCTAAAACTTAATTGAGTAACCACTCCATTTTCATTATGAAGTCTATCATAATGAAGTCTTATAACATCAGTGTTAAATAACAATCTGTGATCTCTACAAGTAACCTTGACTGTAAGTTTTTACCTGCTCAGTCCTAACATCTAAAAATTAGTTCACTGATAATCTATGACTCAATTAAAAATTAATGTAAACTGCTAGCACACGAACCAGAATGAAAGACTAACTACATTTTCTTGTGTAAAAGTACTGGAAATACGAACAAAGGACAACTTGCTGAGGACAGGGAGATTTCCTGTTTCCAAAGCACCACTGGCAAATAAGTATTAGCAGTTTTTGCTTGAACACCTTCCAGTTTCAAGTACAAGTGTAAAGGTTCCTCCCACCCTGCAAATACACACATATTATCAGAGCACTGAAGTTGCAAAAATCAAATATTCAAACGTTTGCATGTGCCAATATTAAAGTGTGTAGGTGAAGAAAATGCAGCTGACTTTGCAAACAGTACATTTTAGAGGTAGTGAGAGCAACCAATCTACCACAACAGGGCTTTCTGCCTCTCCTCAGCTTAAAAATTACCTGGATGAATGTACACCAAGACATACTGAGGTAGCAAGAGGCTGGCAAAGCACCCTCTCAGGCCTGGCATTGGTACAATTCCAAACACTTGGAATACTTATTTGTACATCTACAAGGCCACAAAAACTGAACTATTTTAAAGTTTACGGAAATTTTTTTCATGCCTCCCAAGGTTTTATTCAGTTTCCCTGAAAGCACAGTCAGGAAACACCAACTCCTCATGGCAATTCCATTTCCTGATGAGCTCCCATCCCCAGAGCTGCAATTACCCAGACCCAGACTGGCCACGTCATCACTTAATATAGAACACAATGAAGGTGCTTTTTTTAAACAGTCTTTTTACACAGCACCTTTAAAAGGCACCACTGGAACAAACAGCAAGGAAAGAATGCAGGCTGTACCTTCACTCATTGAGAAAAGAGGCTCTAAAACTATCACGCTCCCAACAAATATTTTACACACATTTACAAGGCAGATTCTTGGTCTGGGGTTCATTTATCTTAGGAAATATTTCGTTTTAATTTGATTTCAAATAGGGCCAGTTGTCACTCTGATGCCTGAAAACCACTGATGCAATGAGCCTATCTAATAACTGATTGCTTCAGAGAGACCAACGAGGCACAAATGGACAATCTGATCTGTAGCTGACATTCTATCCCATGTATTGCACAATCACCTCACCCTGGAATGACACAGCCCCGATACAAAACAACACCAACAACCACCCCCAGCACCTCACCAGCTCTGCTGCCAAACTCTACCCCTATACTGAATTTAATCTGCAACTAACTAGGTACTACTAGCCTGAGAAAGTGGGCATAAACAAAGCAGCAGCGGCAAAGGGAAATATAACAACATAAATATAAATACTAAAGGCTGAATTCCAGGATCACAGATTTGAATCAGATGAATTTCACATAAGCTAATGGACCTTTTCCAAAGAAAGCCTGAAATGAGAAGCCAAACCCTGATGTTGCATGAAAGGGCAAAACACAGCAACTAAGTAAAAATTCTTCAAGAGGATATCTTTCTCATTATGTCAGAAGTTAAGACAGCATTGTATTATGCAATCATTAATAACCAGAAACAGGGGCTCTGGGTTACAACTGCTCACTGAAGGATGTAATGTCTTCTTTATGCCTGGAACATCACAAAATTAGTGGTCAGCAAATGATTTTTTTTTAATGTCCTAACAGTTTAAAGAAATGGGAGAATGAAAAAAAATCCACAGAGTAAAAACTAGTCAAGGGAATAAATATTGTACATTCACAGATAAGATACTAAAAAGGAGAAAGAATTCCACTTCATCACAGAACATACTGTTTTCAAATGTACTTTCCTTCCATTTCTGTCCAGTTAATTACTTCTGCAGGTTTGCTTCAGCAAAACAATTTCACAAGCCTATCAGTAACAGTGTCACATGTTCAGCTCTATCACATATACGTGTTGCCTTCCTGCAAATCTTGCTCTGGCAGTTTTAAAATGTCACCTTCCAGCTGCCAAAGTGGGAAAGGCAGAGGGGAACCTGTGCCTGGGGCTGAGCAAAGGGGGGAAACAGCAGGACAGACCTGTCTGCACCTTTCCTGTATGCAGAGGTACTTACATGCATTACCTGCCTACAGACCCTGCACTGTAAACACCAGTCATTCAGAGAATTTAACACTCAGATCTCTCCAGTAAATTTAAACAAAGCAAAAGAAAAATACAGTTTTTCCCCACCAAAGACAAGTATTGGGAATTATTTGATTAAAGAGAAAAAAATAATACAAAATCTACTAGATTGCTTGTCTGAGCAAGGGTCAAGAAGAATGGATCTTAAGAATTGAGAGTCTGCCCATTTGAAAAACTGGAAAGGAAAAATAAGTCACACTTCCAATCAACAAGTTTTAAAAATGCTTTCCAAACACAGACACAGCTCTGACACGGATGTAACCTCACGTATTTCTGACTTAAGCTGGGTTCACCATGAGTTCAGGTTCCTCTATTTCCTTCACCTACAACACCCTGTAAGCTTGCCTACACAAGCTGTTCAGGAATATCCTACAAGCCCAATTCAGAGGCTGGTCGAAGTCATCTATAAAACGTTTGCCCTGACACCTTCTATCAGTAAATCCTCTCACTCAAAATATCCTTCTGTAGCACCCAGGTGTGTGTTACCCGTGTCCCTTCACCCAGGGCTGTGCCAGCAGCCGGGTTTGTGTGCCCTGTGTGTCACTGAGCTCCAGGGCGAGGCCCTTGGGCGACACCTTGTCCCCAGGTGTGCCCGAGCCGCAGAGCCCGCCCTCGGGATGTGATTTCCGAGTACCTGAGGCTGCGCTGGGTTCTGCGGCTGCCAGGGGAGAGGTGATGTCCAGCCCGTGTCCCTCTGCCCGCACCTGGCGTGGCCGGAGCGCTGACCGCCTGTGAGGGGAGAGAAGGAGGCGCTGGGAGGGCCGAGCCCCGAGCGCTGTCACCCGGCCCGGTACGAGCAGCGGCACCCCCGCGGGTACCCCCGAGCAACCCCCAGAAACGAAACCAGCTGCGGGAGGGGTGTTTTCATCCCGGGGCCTGGGAACTGCAGCTGAGGTTTGGCCGATTCCGGGTGTTGTGCGATGGGAGATAAGGCGGCGCTGCGCCTCAGGTGCGCGGTGACCGCGGGAGGCGGGGAGAACAAACTCAGCACGTGTCCTTGTGTTTGCAAAGGAAGAGGGGGTGGGGAAAAGAGCAGAACCTTTCCCTCTGACAAAAAAAAAAAAAAACAAACGCAACTTTTAGCTTTCCTTCATCTTTTTTTGCGATATGAAAAAGACCAAAAGGTCGTTGGTTTTAAAGATTAAAAAAAAAAATCTCGTTCTACAACGGATATTGAGGATTTGAATGTCTAAGATGAAGTCTTTAAGAACACCGATTAACCAGTAAACAAGAATTCCATGATCGAACTGATTGACATAAGAGTTAGCTGAACTGCAAAAGTTTTTTATTCTAACCTAAGACACTATCTTGATTTTTGAAAAAAAAGTCAAAATTCAATAGTAATCCAAGCTAGTGACACGCACACAAAAAGCCTTAAGTGCCCTCAAAAGCAAAAAACAGGAACTGACTCGGACACGAGAGTCACGACCAAGCAAAACAAAACAAAACAAAACCAAACCAAACCAAGCATTGAAAAGGGACACCTTGAAACTGCAGAACTCTTTACGTACAGTTTTGTAAACGAAAAAGTCCCTCATAGGGGAAAAAAACTAACTTATGTGAGGAAAAAAAGGTGAGAAAAAAAGCACACTGCGTAGTATTATTATTCATGTCTGGGGAAGAAACAGTGAAAAAGTCCCACTCCTCCCCCTTTGGTATGGCTGTCGTTGTTGCACGTGATTCAGATTTTGCTAAACCAAACCCCAACCCGAGCCCCGGCCAGTGTTCCCAGGGCTCCGGCGTTCAGCCAGACGCCAGCACACCGGACACCGGGCACTGCCCGCCGGGCTGGAGCACGGCCCGAGCCCCCGGGAAGCCGGCGGGGAAAGCTGCAGAACGGACCCGCCCGCGCCCA
>JANPWX010000233.1:28044-139057 GCA_024734555.1 Trochalopteron elliotii
ACCCACCCCGCCCCGGGAGCGGGCAAAAGCTTCAGGTGCACCGATGCAAGCGGGTGCATCGGGACGGCACCTTCCAGCGGGACGGTCCCTTGTGTCGGCTCTGGGGAGCCCTACCGAAGCCCTCCAGCAAGAGCCAGCTCCCAGACTGAAAACAACACCCTGTCTTGGGGTGGATGTTCAGCCTACATGACCAAAACAAAACCTATTACATGAAAAAAAATTAACCAAGATAGAATCTTTGTCTACCTGAGCTACAGCTCCACCCAATTAATTCAGAATTTCCAGTTCCTCTTCAACAGTAACACAAAACAGAGTGTCCCTGTCCCTGCTGACCACGGAAAGCCAAGGTCATCTTTAAGCCGGGACACTTAAAGAGAGCTGTGCTGTCACAGCTGGGGGTCCCAGTGGTGGCAGCCAGTCAACTGCAAATATAAAAGCAGGACCCTGGTGTCATCGCCCTGCAATTTCATGAGCAGGTCTGAGCCTGTCCTGGAGCCCAAATTCACTTCATATCCAAAGTATTTGGACAGTGGCCCATGCTCCAACACAGGCTGATGGAACATGCCTGGGAGTATGGAAATTTATTTTTGTTCTGCCCTTTAGCATAAGCAAACTTGCAAGCCCATAATGCAGAGTAGCGAGGCGAGGGCAGGGACATGCATGCTTAAATTAAGATCATTACCTGGTACTAAATGAGGCCTTATGCAATGCCGTGGAGCTGATGTGGGCAGGTAACTGGCTGTGTTCTCCTTCCTAGAAGGATGACCTCCCCCTCTGGCCCCTTGCTGCCAAGGGAAAGGAAGAAATACAGGTTCTTCTATTAGCTGCCCCCTGCTTTGCTCCGCTAAATGTTGGATATCAATCCTAGGCATAATATATCTTTACCTTTTGGTGACTCTCCCCAGTCTTCTGAGCCCAGGATATTCCCAGGAAGCGCAGCCAGCCGTGTGCTCTTGGCAGGAGCTGACTGTGCTCTGCCACTGAAACTTGAAGAGGAGCAGTGTGTGCTCAGGACTCCAGGGCTGACCCCCTCCAGAGCAAACTAGGCTCAGATTTTCACGGGCTGAACAAGCTCTGATTTCTCCTGGGGTCAGGTAAATTGCAGCTTTGCAAAACAGTTACAATTATTAATTAAAAATCAAAAGGCTGAGTTCTGAAAATAGACTGAAAATGTCAATTGCTTTTGGTACATAAATTGTTTTCACATAGATCTTAAACAATTGAAACCTTCAACCGTTTTCCTGCAGAGCTAAAACTCAGAACTGCTTGGCTGCATTAGAAGTCAAAGTGTTTAGTCTATTTCTTATCCTCTGCCTGGAAAAGCAAGAACGACCCCAAACAACATGAGCAGCAAAGAGAAAATCAGCAGCAAGTTCACCTCGTAGAATACAGGTCTGTTGCAATAACATATTTCATCCACTGAATGCAGGAAATATTAATAACCTGAAGTCTTACTTGTTACAAAGACATTAAATCTAGAAGTATATGACCTAAGAAAAATGTTTTGCTTAAAATAGATTTCTTATCCTTTATATCCTCTTGTCTGCCCCAGTTCTTTGAGTCTGTAACTCTTGGGGTCAATATGAGTACGTAGAGTTCACTCGAGAAAACATAACTGGGATTAAAGGAATGAGTCAGAGGAAGGAAAAAATCAAAACAGGATCAAGATACCTCTGCACTGGCTTGAGGGAGATATCTGAAGGGACTATGTTTACTCCAATAAAAACTGCACGTGGCAAAAATATCTTGAGTGAAGAGGGTAGATGGAGCATTAAAAAGAAAATACTAATTAAAAATACTCATTGAGCAATCAATCATTTCATAATGTACTCATGTATGCATGTGGTCACATCCAGGCACTTCCAGTTCTGAAAGCCAACGTCACTGAGGATGTCTGAAATTAAGGATACTTGAGTTGCCACTACATCCTATTGCTCTTCATTCCTCTGCTAGCAGGGGCATTGGCTGTTCTTTCTCAAGCTGCGCCAAGCATTTCTCTCAAAATAAGCAGTTGCACGCTGCCTGAGAAGCTGAAACCAATTATTAAAGATTACTCATTTCTATAAAGCTTTGTTAATACTTTTTTAACAATGTGAAGTACTTGTAAAGCATTTAGGCCAATGTTTTCCAAACAGGTCGGTGATTTTGGAGATTTTGAAGGCTTCTTCAGGGCACTGGAAAGGTTAAAACCTAAAATTAGAAGCCTGCGTGAAGGTTTTGGCATGCATCCACCAATGTTCACGTGTTTTTCTGGTGGTGTTGGGTTTGAATACCACTGCTGGGCACTTTTCAGACACATCTCACTGATGCACTGGGCCACCTCAATGGTCTGTGCATTCCTCCAGGTAAAGGTATGAGCTGTTTTGGGAAGTTTGTGCCACTGTGCTCCTGGGAAGTTTCCTCTGCTGTGGGGAGCGTGGTACCTCCTTACCAGACTTTTCTAAAATTGAGGAAAACCCAAAGGTGTTCAAGTGGCTCATACAAAGAGAAAAACCCCAAGAAAGCCCATGATTAGTGCTCATGGGCACCTATGCAGAGCAGTCTGGAAAAGAGTTTGGATCTGCATGAGGGAAGAGGTGCAGGTGAGCCACAGCAACCACAGGAGGAGGCTGGGGAAGAATAGACAGGGAGGGGACAGTCTAAGCACCATGTCCCTTACCCTGATCACTGATCAGAGAGAAGAGAGCAACGTGTAACTTGGACAACATTAGAGACCCTGCATGCAGCACGGAAGGGTATCACTGGATAAAAGAGAGGATTTAGACATTTGAGTTAAGACAAAGATGAGTACAGACTGACAAGTAATAACTAACACAAGGAACGTTAATGAAGAGCTGTGTAGCAAATGGAGCAGAGAAGAAACAAATCCTTCAGTAGAAGGAGGGAGAACAGATTCTGACATTTATATGAAATGTTTTAGTGGTCAGAAAGCTTAAAAAAGAAAAAAAAAAGCATTGTTGAGTGACATCACTGCAGAGCCTGATGCAAATGTGCACAAAACATAGTGGCAGAAGCCATTCAGCCAGATTACAAATAGTGCTGAGCAAAAGGAAAGGTGATATTACTAGGAATTTGTGAGGAAAAGCAGAAGAGTGAGCTCAGTAACTATTGCAGAATCTGCTTTTTGAGTATGCCAGAAAAAAGCAGTAACGTGCAGTAAATAAAAGAGAAGAGGTGCATGGAAATAGCATTAAAAAAAAAAAAGGCTGGATAAAATGAAGATGGAAGTACAGTAAAGTCTTTCCATGTGATAAGGGGATGATTCTCCCCCTCTGCTCTTGCAAGACCCCACCTGGAGTACTGAACACAGCCCTGGTGTCCTCAGCATAAGAAGGTTATAGAACTGCTGGAGGAAGTCCTGAGGAGGCCACAAAGTTGACAAGGGGACTAGAGAGTACCTTCCCTGTGGAGACAGGCTGAGAAAGTCAGGGCTGTTCAGCCCAGAGAAGAAAAGGTTGCATGGAGAACTCATGGCAGCCTTCCAGTACCTGAATGGGCCTGCTGAGGAGCCAGAGAGGAGCTCTTGGTCAGGAACTATGGTCAGGCTAAGGAGTAATGGGTTCAGACTGGAAGAGGGGAAATTTAGGGTAGATATACAGAAGAAATTATTTCCTGTGAGGTGGCTGAGGCACTGGAACAGGTTTCCCAGAGAAGCTGTGGCTGCCCCATCCCTGGCCATGTTCCAGGGGGCCCTGAGCAACCTGGTCAAGGGGAAGGTGTCCTGACCCAGTGCAGGGGGGTTGGAATGAGTTGGTCTTTAAGGTCCCTTCCAACACAAACCATTCTATGATTCCATGATTCTATTTTTCTGTGATAAAAGACATCTCACAGAAATACAGAGAACACACCAAATTTTTCTAAAATCTTTTCCACGACTCTGGATTCTTTCACTATCCTGCCAAAAGTCCTGTGGGTCACGTTGACTTGAGCTGGTCTGCTGGGATAATCAGCAGGTGCACCCATTTGGGCTGGAAGGCATTTTTCCAGGACTAGTCCCTTTCAGCCTCTCCTCTTCCCATCACCTGTTTGAAATGGCACCTGCACCAGGAAATACCATCTGCAACACAGGTTGCTGTGCTGGCACTTGCATAGGAAGGGCCCTGGCAAAAACCACACCCCTCCTCTAGTTATTTTTGCCATTTTCACTGCCTCCTGGCTGGCTCTGCAGATCCCCCTTGCCTTTGGACACTTCTGCTGCACACTGTAGCCCTTTGCTCAGGCTGGCAGTGCTTCCCTGGGTGTCCCTGCTGCAGTGAGGCAGGAGGATGGGAAGGAATGGGGCATTCTCCAGAGCCAGGCTCTGTGCTCAGCCCTGCACACCCCATGCCCTGCTGGGCTGTCCCACTGCCTGCACACTCAGTGCTCACTCCTGCTCAGCCAGGGAGGCTCTGAGATTACACGGGGTCACTTCCAGTACACACAAAAGCCACCGTGTAAAACATCAGCACCATGTTTACATATTCAGCACTGCAATTAGGATTGCCTGTCCCCCTGTACACCCTGCTCCTAGGCCAGCCCATGCTCCTAGCCCATGCAAATCCCCTCTCTTCCCACTTCCCACTCCTTCACTGCTGTAAGCACCTCAAAACAAGGCCCATGCCAACAGTCCTCCTGTGCAGAAAGTATGTGTCTAATTTTTTCCACCCAGTATCTCCCATGTTCCAGGCTTGGGAGATGACTATGGGAGTGTAATTGCAGAGCTGAGAAGAATGAGCATTGCATCACTGCTGCCATAAACACTGAACTATTTATTTTTGTGCAGCACAGAGTATCGAGACACCATGAAACCAGTGCCTAGCTGGGGAGATGGAGTCTCTTGTGCTGGTGTTTGTCTGGTCCCTCTCTTTGGGGAGAAGTAAGAAACAAAGAAATGAAAGATGTTTGAGTTCTTGTTGGTCCCACCAGTGATGACTTGAAGGGAGTTGTTCTTGTGGAATGGCAGACACATGCAACCACTAACCCAGCAAGAGAGCAGCAGTTACTACAAAAACAGTTCCCTGAACCCATGTGGTGTTATCACTGTGTTCCCACTCAGCCCTGTAACCTCAAGCCCAACCACAGCCCCACAACTGTTTGCATTAAATATTCTCTCACAAAGTATTTTTTTACACCTCCCTATGCCACAGGCAATGGTGCCACAGAACACCCTAGGGCACAACTCCAGCTCTGCCCTTCAGCCATAATAAGTAGCTCTCTCCTCAAACCATTTGCCAATACCAGGACCAATTAATAGGCAGGAGCATTGCACCTGTACATCTCCAAGGCCTTTGAGCATTTCACAAGTCAAATAAATCCTTTCTCCAACCCAAGTAACCGTGAAAGGTTTTGACAGTGAAGAAAACAGACAGGTTGCAAATAAACTATTTTGAATGGGCATATGCATGCCAGTCTTCCTGAAGAGAGAATCTCAGACTTTCCAAACTATCAGAGACCTCCAGGCTTGCAGATCCCTGCCACCACCTGCTTCTGGTGCCCCTCTGGTGACAGGCTGGGGGATAGAAAGTTTAGAAATTGGGGCTGCCTTTGGGGTGGTGTTTGGGCAAATTCCTGCATGACTTTCGCTATCTTATATTTTTGTCTACCCCTTCATATTTTTCATCAACAAAGCAAAGTTAATCCAGAAGAGGTAGTTCCCTAGGAGCTCTGTGATTTCTTCCTCCTCTGCTTGCAGCCAGGGCTGCTGAATGGCTCAGCACCTGCATTCTGAGACACACTGAGCAGCTGCTCTGTTACTGGCACAGGGGTGCAAAGCCATCTCTCTCCAGGCTGACTTGGCTCTCCAAGGATGGAGGAATTATGGGTGCCAGAAGGATAACTGACAATTCTGTCCCCAAATCCCATGATTCCTGCACCCAGCAAAAAGCCCCCTACAACCCAGAAATCACGGGCTGGACTCAGCAGCCCAGCATTCCCAGCCTGAAAGCTGCTGCCTTGTCTAAAAGTGGTGGCTGCCTTGGGCATGGACAGCTGGGATGTGGAGTAGCTGCTGTGCCCATACATCTGCTGTGGAGCAGCACCCAAATCCCAGCTCAGATCAACTCCCCGGTCACCCCCTCCTTTGTAAACAAGCTTTTGAGCACCTGTTCTGAGATCTAAATTGGGACTGTTTCTGGACCTGGAATAATCCTATGGAAAAGCTTTGTGTGCTTCTCTAAACAAAGCTCTCAGCCCTATTGAAATGTTCAGCCAGATTAAAGCAACTTCAGATCACTGGTCTTGGATAAAGATTCGTCACACGAGGACAGGAAAGAAAATGTTAGCCAAAGTAATCCCAGGAAAAACACCTGTAATGAAGGTTTGGAGATTCCAATGCAGCAGCAGCTAAATCAACACCCTGTTTTGCCAAGAAAACATTGTGAAATCTGCGGTTTACTCTTTGATCCTAAGCCTTCCCTACCCATCTTTTCATAAGCAGTATCATTAGACAGAAATGATTGTAAAACTAAGATTGGTTTGTCAGTGAGCCTCTGATAAAAACCAAATTGACTTGTCACATCACAGATGGTTGTTAGACTATGCTGGCACACATTAAGATGGTACTGGATATTGAAGAAAAAATGGATTATGTAAAATATTACATATGGTAGGATAAGCTTTCTTGGACTTTTTAATTAACATTTTTATGTCTAGGATATAATCTTTTGTAATTTCAAAAGGGGAGGAGACTGAAATGAGGAACAAAACATTACTGTAAGCAGGAAGTAATACAAGGCAAATACATGTCTCATTTCTTTAGATGTATGCTGTATTTGTATTATTCATGTTTTTCCTCTAAAATTAAACAAACCTAATAATCCCCTTTAACTCAGAAACACACTAATAAGGGTGTGAAGTTCTGAAGAACTTCTGTCTTTCCCCAGGGCAGATATTCTGGAAATAGCACTGGAATATTCAAATCCTCCGTTCTCTTTTTAAGAGAAAATTTTAAGAGAAAACCTTTTCTTAAATCAATATTGACTGGCAGAAAAATTACAGTAGCGCCTCAAAAGCTAAAACTGTGTAATTGGAAGTGGCAAACTTTAAAAAAAATTCCCTGCTTGCTCTGATCTAAGATGGTTTTGACGTCCTGTTTCTCCAATGTCACGCCTCCAGAATTTCACACCAGGCCAGCGGGACTTGGGCTCCCTCCCTCCCTCCTAGCCGGCTCCTCCTCCCGGCGCTGCCGGCGCAGGATCTGTCACAGTTTCCACACCGGAGGCGTTGCGGTGATCCCGAGCCCGCTGCGGCTGTCCCAATGCCCTACATTCCAGACAGCTTCGCTGATGGATGGCAGAGCCCTGAGAGCGGCGAGGAGCTCTCTCGGCGGGTACCCTGGCTGTGCCAGCTCCGGGGGATGGCAGCCCTGACCCCGCGGGCTCTCGGGGGGGATGGCAGCCCTGACACCGCGGGCTCCCGGGGGATGTTCGCACAGATCCCGCGGGCTCTCGGGGGGGTACCAGCCCTGACCCCGCGGGCTCTCGGGGGGGTACCAGCCCTGACCCCGCGGGCTCCCGGGGGATGCCGGCACAGACCCCGCGGGCTCTCGGGGGGGTACCAGCCCTGACACCGCGGGCTCTCGGGGGGGTACCAGCCCTGAAACCGTGGGCTCTCGGGGGGGTACCAGCCCTGATCCCGCGGGCTCTCGGGGGGTACCAGCCCTGTCACCGCGGGCTCCCGGGGAATGCCGGCACCGACCCCGCGGGCTCTGGGGGGATGCCGGCCCTGCAGAGCCGCAGCAACTCCTGGAAGGACACCTCGCCTCCCGCTCCTGGAGCTACCCTGGACCCTCCCGGGAGGAATAGCAGAGCTCCCGGGCAGTGCCGGCCCCTGGGCTCTCGCTGTAGGGTCCCAGGGGTGCTGCTGTGCCCCACGAGCAGCTCTGTGCCGCGCTCAGGCACCCGAGGGGGCTGCAGAGCAGAGGGGCGGGCTGGGCAGCCCTGGGAGCCCGCGGAGAGCAGAGCCTGGCACGGCCTGCCTGGCCCACATCGCACAGCAGGAGGAGGAGGGCTGGCTCTGGAAACTGTCTGTGCTTTTCTGGCCACTGCTGCCGGGAATCTGATGTTCATAGCTACGCCTGTGTTAAGTAAGATGACTCTCTGAACAGCTTAAAACCCAAACTAGCAAAGGCACAGGTTCCTAACAGCAGAACTCCTTCAAATTTGGTACACAGGCAGTTAAAGCACACTCAGATAATTCCCTTCCTCAGCAGGAAATACTATGACTTTTTCAGCAGTTCCTCTTTTTATATTTGAAATCTTTGCACTTGACACATTAGCTTTATTTGCATAGGGATGGTAACAACTCACCTACCCTGTTTCTAACTTTAGGTCATTCACAATTCACTTACGTAAAAGGCAGTAACGGTTTTTGCTAGTGGTAATAATTAGCAAAATGTACATTTCTACAACATAATTTCTGCTCAGATAATTATTTCCCCACCTGCTCAGCTGCTTAGCTGACAATTTGCCAGCTCAATTCCTCCATAGGCTGCAGGTGGCTGGAAGCTGTGAAGCAGCTGACAGGGTTTAGCCACATCCCCAGGCTCCCTGGCTCACTCCATATGATTCTAGTGGATCCATGGCAGGGGGTTGGAACGAGATGGTCTTTCAGGTCTTGCAACCCAAGCCACTCTATGACTCTATGATTCATACAGAGTTAAGATTAAAGACCCTTCCTCTGTAAGTGATCTTGACTTCTCTTGTCTAACAATGCTACCTAAAGACCAGTTTCACACAAGTTTAAATTTCTTGCAAAAGAGATGCTTAAGATACCCTGCTGAAAAACTGCAAAGGTGCCATTTTTTAACAGTATTTTAAAACTTGATGAAGCGTCAGTTGTTATGATGATGTGGAACTAACTGAGAACTACAGTCTTTTTTTTTTTTAACTAACATTCACCATTCTTCCGACTATTAAATTGCAAGTTTAAATGTCAGGTTTGAGCTAAAAAAGTAGCTGTGGATGAAAAGAGTCAACTGGAAAATCAAATGGTCATAGGCAGTGGTTTTGTACAGGAGAGCACTTGTGTGTGAATGTATTAAATCAAATTGCACTTTGACCAAAAGTTATGCATTTATTTATTGAAAACATGTAGATTTCTGCTTCTTTCCAGTTTGCTCCTTTTCCCCAGACCAAGCAAGGCCCAGCTTTCATCAGTCACTTGTCAGTGAACCAACTGATTTCCCCCTTTATTGTGTCAGAATACGAAACACAAGAATTAATTACAGAAACTTTAGGACAAGTTTATCCCAGGGATAAACTTCCAGAGATAAGAGCAGCAATTCCAGCTTTCACGAGTAGCAATACTTGCCAATGCCATCCTTATTTTTTTGATAATTAGACAAGCCAGTAAATGACCCCGTGTCAGCCAGCAGTGGCAGATGTACCACATGATGGTCAAAAGAAATGACTGATAGTGATCTGCTGAGTGCACCACACAGAGTGTCACTCCCTCTTGAAAAGAGTCCTGTTCCCTTCTCCTGTTACCATCTCCAGAAAAAAAAAATCTCATTTGGCTTCAGCAAGTTTAGACTGGACTTCCTTCTTTTGCTTTGGGTCTGTGTGGGTTTCTGGTCTGATAGACTCAGTCCTGCAGGGAAGCAAACAAAGCAGCCTGGAGCAATATCCTCATGAGGATACAGAGCACACAGACCATCACATTGGTTCCTCTGCTTGAGGTCTGCCCAAGTAAGAGGCTGAGAGGCTTTACAACCCAAAAAGGAGATCTGTGTTGCAAATGAGCAGAATCCCAGCATAAGGAAGGCAAAGAAGGACCACACTGATTTTGGGGCCAGCATTTCTAAGCTTCATGCTGGTGAAAAACTGGAGCAAAATTCTGTCACAGCTCTGGAGCATCACGCAGAGTGTGAACCCATCAGTTAGTTATGTGCACAGAACTGGCTGAGATCGACAGGCCTCACGAGAAATGGAAGTCAGTGCTGCTTTAGGCATCAATCAGAGACCAGGTTTGTTTCCATGGTTTGGGGTCACATGGTGAGCTTTTCACAGGGTCACTCAGCAAATGCTATGAATAGTCTCAAGAACTCAAACTTTAGTCCAACCAGTGTCCCATTAACACCAAACAGGTTAAAACTAAAGCACAGACCTCCACATAACTCACTACAATGGCAGCTTCCTCCATTTCCCAGCTCCTGCCAAGCACAACAGCTCTCCTGCATTTCAAGAGTTTCTTTGTTGGTCAGGTTTTGTTAAGCTGTGGAACAAGTGTCTGAGCTATAGTGCTCTGACTCTTGCCAGGGTTGTGTTCTTTACCTGGTATGCAGGATGCCAGAGCCTGGCAGCAGCAGCAGATTGAGGTGCATGAAGAATACAACATCAAAATATCACTGAGGACAACAGGCTTCCACTTCTTCTAACACAGCCCTGGTTCCTGCTGTCCAATTATGGAGATCAAAGGTATAATTTACTTAGAGGAAGAATTATTTGTGCATAAACAGCCACTAGCTAATAATACAGAGAAGATGCTAATAAATTCTAATGGGTGGCAGAGCAGACAGCAGGAGACAAGTGACCTGAGCATCTTGTTACATAAACTGAAACAAGAGGGAGTCTGATGCTGATGACAAAACCTTTTTGTGAGTAACACTGGCAAAAACTTTTAGAGAATAACTCGACTCAGAGTTAAAAGAAAGTGAGGCTCTTCTTTCCTACTAGAAACTAACTTTAGGAACTTCTGTTTCCACAAACAACTCGAAATGGAAGTAACTGCTGCTATTTTGTTTCCAAGACTGATTATCTTGAGGACAGAAAAGGAGGAACACTTGTCTGTTGTCTTGAAAAACCTGCAGTAGTGCAAGGTGTTGACGAAAGGCCGTCCTTCTTCCAGGGAGAAGGAGAAGACTCTTCTGACTGGGGAAGGCTTGTTACAGCTCTCCTCAAGTGCCATGGCTGGCACCTACTGCATTTCTTTTGGTTCATACCTACAGCTGCATTCCTGGCCTCAGCCCTTCCAGTTTCATTTGGATACATCTCATCTTGGGCTATAAAATCTTAAAATCCGCCGCTAAGGGATGTCTCAGCTTGTTCTGCCTGCTGCTTTGGGAGTGACCATACTGCACCCCCAGACTGCAATTCAGCTGCTCCAAATGGAGCAAACACTTATTTAAATAGCAGCCTTCCTCCACCACTCCCTCAAAAGCTAATGAGCAGGGGATCAAAGATTCTGGAGCTCAACTGGCCCATCCACATGTCAGGGTGACCTCTATAACCTGTAGCACACATGGGAGCAATGTAACAACCAGACTTCAAATACTGAACCCAAATAATTTGGCATTTACAGCTTGGTCAGCTGGGGCCTCTCTTTTATACAAGGTGAAAGCATGGTTTGGAGTCACTCATCTGGATTGTTAGCACAATGCCTGACTATCCCGAAGAAAACAATACATGGAAGCAGCAGTTTTTCTAGAAACATCCCAGTGACTTAAAATACATGCAAAAACACTCTGAGAGGGAAAGATGGACAGGTAATAAATGCAACACAGCAGGGTAACACTGCAATCCTCTCTAAATAACAGGTAATTTTCAAGAGTGAGGGGATGAGACAGTCCAGCTTCACAAAATCACCATTTTTTGCTGACTTTGAACAACTGCAGCTGCCCAGAGGGAGGGATATGAGAAGGCTCAAGCAGTAGTTTTTGAAATGGAAGGTGGTGCTGGTTCAGCAGAGGAAGTAAACTGCAATGAAACAAAGATTCCAGTTTGCAGTTTGTAGAAAATCTGATCCAAAAGTTCCGTATGTATTTTCAAAAACTGAAATCCCATTTGTTCCCCCATAGCTAAATTAAGAATGTGCTATTTTGAGCTAGTGAACATTATCCCAATGTACTGAAAACACAGACAAAAATCCAGCAACTTTCCAGGGTCGACATGATTATCTCAGGCCTCAGTTATCTTGCTTTGCACTGTGCTGGAAAACAGCTGATGGTAAGATGAGCCCTGATACGTGTCCAGCTGCAGTCACCACCCCTGTTCCTGCACCAAGGAACTGTCCCTGCTACCCAGCAGGGTCCTCTGTGCTCTGAGATGTTTTCTGCAGTGCTTGTTGGGATGCACAGTGGAAGAAATTGCAGTGTTTTTCTACTTGAAGAAGTCAAAACCTTGCCAAGACCTTTCTTCTGCTGTAGTGTCCTTGCCCTCTTGAAGGCCAGCACCTTTAGAATGGTTCTCTCAGATGAAGGACATTGCCTTCCACAGCAATTGAAATGCTTCCATCAGGAAGCATGGTGAGGCCTGGAGATGTAGCTGTCAAAGTGGGGTTGGGTGGCTTCAGCTTTGAAAGCTGTCTGGAATGTAAGACCTCTAAGGTGGCATAGCCTGGAACAGAAGCCACTTGGTCACACATACTTGGAGTATCACTTGTGGCAGCAAAATGGCCTGGTCTGGAATAAGAGAAAGAAGACAAACTGCAAGGACCACTTTGTATAAGCTCCAGGTCAGAAATATAAAGTCATTTCCATCTGCAAGTTCAGCAACCTGCTCATTACTTAGAGTAGGAGGAGATTTCCAGATCCCATTGTGATCCCAGGATGGCTGAGCATCTTCTTTCTCACTCCAGAAAACATCCTGCCAGTCTTTATCTGGCCTGCTCCTTGAGGCCGCCACACACACTCATGTTTCATAGCTGGCTCCTGTCAGACTCATCTGGTCCATAGGGGCTCTGTTAGCTAAAGTACAAGGATGTGGGAAGCAAAACAAGCAACAAGAACTGTCAGAAATAGTTCCTGTGTTTCTGCCTTTGTTTAAAGAATGCCTCAGCTCCTTGCTCTTGATCCATTGTTGGTGGGTGTGATTTCTTCCATCCCTCCTCTCAATCATGGCCCTGAGTCCATGACTTTTTCCTGAGACTGCCTGAATCTTTCACTTTGCAAGATGGGAACCAGGACTCTTGGCTAGTCTAGGCAGATTCATCTGTCGAGGTCAAACTCTGCAGTGCTGAAATGCCACAGTGATGAGATTCTGGATTCAGGAACAGACAGTTGAAAATGGGCTGGTGTTGGCTAAAGATCAACATTTAAACATGGAGCATGGTCAAGAGGGAACAGAAGACACAGAAGTGAGGAAGTCAAGGCAGGATGGAAAGCAGCCTCTGAACTCAGCTCAAATGTACTGTACAGAGATTCATAGGTACCAGCAGCAGGCTGTGATGTTACAGAGCTCTGTAAACTTGCTATGACACAGGTGATGGATATACATTGTTGACACAGTAGTTCCAGCCAGGTAGCCAGTTCTCTCAAGCTGATACAGAGTATACATAGGTCAGCTCAGTATTCATAAGGTAAAAACAATAGACAAACAAATCATGAGCAGACAAGCCTTCAGCTCTTACCACTTCAGTGTTCATTTAGCTAGCAGGTAATTCTTTACTGAAAACAGCATGAGAGTGCAGACAGAACAAGTCTCTAAAGGCCAAATAGAAGAATGTATCTGGAAGCTTCTACCATGAAGTAACAAGCTGGATTTGCCCCAGGATTAAATAACACATTGCTGCTGCAGTCTTAGGCCTTAGAGCACCTCAGGAGAGCAGCTGCCTGGTTGCTGGGCTTGTTGTTCCCTTATACCTGCAAGGATACAATACTCACCTCAGCACTGTCCTCATGCTAGTCCAAAAAAAGAAGCTAACTGCTGCATTTGCAGGTTAATCCCTGAGCAAGGGGTTCTCTGAATACAAGGCAGCCCAATGTGGGGCACAAAGATTTTCATTGGGATGTACTAGACTGAATTTATAGCTGTTATTGCAGTTTAGCCAGCAATGAGCAGGCTGTTGTGCCTGCCTTGCTTGCCTGCTGTAAATGACATTCTGGTGCTCACTGGTGGTCACTGCTGCTGATCCCCTCGCTGTGTTGTGCTGGGAGCACTTTGGTGACAGCCATGGTGACAGGCTGGGCTGGCAGGTGGCCAGGGCATCACTGCTGTGACTGTGCTGCTGCACTGGGCAGGCTGGAGCTCCAGTGGGACCTGGGGTGGAAGGGACTGTGACCTGCAGAGGAGTCCACGATGGAGCAGAGATCCTTCAGCCTGTGGAGCATCCCATGTGTTATAAATGCATATTATAAAGCTGGCTTTTCACAAATATTGGAATGAATACTATACGTATAGTTGTACTGTATTATGTTTTATTAATAGAGTTTAGAAAAGTGATGAATGTATTTTCTGATTGTGACATAGTGTAAATAGTAAAAAGACTAGGTTTTTTCTTCTTTGTAACATCTAAACTGACCAAGCCAGAAGGTATAGGGGAAGGGTCCTCACCTTGTAACCCTGCATAAAAAACTGCTAACTTTCTGGTTTTTTTATCAAAATGAAAACAACCAAAAACCTCAAGAAAAAGATTTATAAGACCCATGTTACCAAACAGAGTGGAGCCACCCACAAATAAATCTATCAGATAAGATGACTGGGGATACTTGAAACAGATAATATGTACTGAAGATGTCAAATAGCAATCCTTAAAACACCATAATTGAAAAGGAAACGTGTGCTTTCTGGTGAAGTACCCCAGCTGGAATGTTTGCTCTTCTGTCTCCTAATTGTCTGTTTTTAATTTGTATTAAACTTATACATTTTTCTAAGAGAGTGGAACTCGTTTTTCACACATGCCAGAGCAGGGGGATTCCTGAAGGAGGATATGACCCTGTAAGAAGCCTGTGCTGGAGGTTTGCTGGCAGGACCTGTGACCCCACAGGGGACCCACAGCTTGTGAACTGCAGCCTGTGGAAGGATCCATGTCCCATGTTGGAGGAGTTCAAGGAGTGTCTCCTGTGGGTGGGACCCCACGCTGGAACAGGGGAGGCAGGGATTCCCCTGCAGCCCGTGGTGAAGGCTATGGTGAATTAGCTGTGCCCCTGGAGTCCTTGGAGGACTGTGGTGTGGACTATGCTGATGGTGGGCTATAGCAGGAACCCCTTATTGAAGCCAGGCTGGGGTCAAGGGGAGGAGTTCATTGCAATGTTAAACCCTGTAACCTGGCCAAAAAGCACCTGGGGTGGAGATTGTAATGGATACGCCTTTGTTGTAAGCCATGGCTTGAGTTCTATTTTACAGGAATTACTGTAACAGGAAGCTCCCAAATCTATGGAGGAAAAGCCTCCCAAGAAGCAGCTGCAGTGCAGAAATGACCTGACCTAAGCTGGCTTTGGTGCCCAGGAACTCCACCTTACACCTGGGACGTTGCCTTTCCTGTCCCAGGTAACCACCAGAACAGATGGAGCCCCAAGTCACAAACTAAATTAACTCAAAGGACATTTTGTGGCCATTTGTGAACATTTTGTGGCCATTTGTGAACACCTTGTGGGCATTTTGCAAGGGCAGTCCACAGACTAAGGGAATGACATATCTGTGTATTATATCCAAGGCTGGGAGGTGGGGTAGTGGTTAAGGAGGTTGTACTGAGTAATGTGGGACCTGAGCATGGTGTGAATGATATGGAATAAGGGTGGAATGTGTTTATTTTGTCTGGGGTAGGGTTGATTTTCTTCAGAGTGGCTAGCATGGGGCTTTGGTTTGGGTTTGTGGTGGACACAGGGTTGATAATATAGAGGTGTTTTTGTTAGTGCTGAGCAGGGCTTACACAGAGCTCAGGCCTTTTCTACTTTTTGTTCCACCCCACCAGGGGGACGGCTGGGAGTGCATGGGAAGTTTGAGAGGAGGTGCAGCCAGGACAGGGGACTCCAACTGTTCAAAGGGATATTCCAGACTGTGTGACATCGTGCTCAGTGTGTAATGTGGGGGGAAGAAGGAGGCAGAGGGGACATTTGGACTGATGGGGTTTGTCTTCCCAAGTAACCATCATGTGTGTTGGGCCCTGCTCTCCTGGAGGTGCTGAACACCCTGCTGCCCATGGGAAGCAGTGAATCAAGTCCTTGCTTTGCTTTGCTTGTGTGTGTGGCTTTTGCTTTGCCTATTAAACTGTTTTTATCTCAACTCCTGTTTTCCATCTTTTGTCCTCCCTGGTCCCACTGGTGGGGGAGTGAGCAAGTGGCTGCCTGGGGCTGGGCTGCTGGCTGGGGTCAAACCACAACACCATGGCAACAGAGAAAGCAGGGGAGGTGCTCGTCAAGAGAAAAAGACATTTTTAGGGGTTAAAAATGCACCATGTGGGTTAGCAGTGGCACAGAAGGAGACAGGCTGTGGACAATGATCGCTGCTACTAATAGACAACAGTTCCTTGAGCTGCTGAGGTCCTTCCTGCAGTGCAGTTACTGACAATACCACAGCCTTCGACCGACCTAGTTACTGCAGGGTTTCCGTTCCCAGCACTCACAGCCACCACTGACTGGCTTCAATTTCACAACTATTAATGCTTTGCTAAAAGCTTCAGCAGCTGGAATCGAGTGATCGCTGCGGAATCTCAGCTTTCCCTCAAACAGATAAGCACAATGTGAAGCTTCTCACTCTCAGAGAAAAGCCTGATAAGGTGAATTCCCAAAGGTCAGAAGTCATGATGATAAACAAAGAGAACCTAGCCCAAGATAGGGTTAAAGTATTGTGATTTTTAAAGCACACTTAGTACTTTTGAGGGGTTTTCTTAATTTTCTTGTTTTATTCCTACAGGAGTATTTGGGAAAGAAGGGGCTGGCTTTAGAAAAGGAAGTGTTAATTAGCAAAACTTAGCACAAAAGGCAGCAGGGACACCTTTACATCAGCTAGTGAAGGAAAATGCCAAAGGGCTGCACGGACTACACAAAATGAAGGAACATTACAAGGAGGTAGAGGAAAGCAGGAAGGATATTTTTTGCTTTCCTTCCTCTCCATCTTCCAATCTGTCTCTCTCAGACCCTGCTTTCGCCTCCTTCTAGAAGAGGGGGAAGCCAAGCTTCCCATAACACTGTGAGCTCAGCTATGCAAGCTGGAGACAAAAGAGGAAACCAAACACACAATAAGAACCTGTGGATTGGCCAAACGAGGATTCCTAGAAGTAATTATCACAAAGATAAGGTTGGTTAGCACTCAAGCTACCAAGGTGAGGATTGGCCCTACATTCCTCCCAGGGAGAGACAGAGGTGTGCTTTTCTACTTCCCAGTGTGAAAGTTTCCTAAGCAAGCCAGGGATTTGCTCTGTTACTCTCAGTAGAGAGTAACAGAGTTACTCTGTGTTGCTTATTAATTCAGCTTGGATCAGGTTTTCATCTAGTTGATGTCCAAGTAGATCTGGTCCATCCTTAGGTGAAGGGGAAACCTTCAGCACTGTGCTCTGTGTGCTGCTGTCATGCTGGAGGTCCAGCCCCAGAGCTGCCCTGCAGTGTCCCCACTGCCAGATGTGCAGCCTTGGTCCTGCCACTGTCTGTGTCTGTCTTGGGGACAAATCAGATGCAGCTGTGCCCCAAGCTACGCCCATCAGTGAGGATGATGGGGATGAGCATGGGTACACTGCTCCCCAAGCCCTCTCCCTGAGCTTTCACTGCTTTCAGGGCTGGTTGCAGGGCACTGGCTGCATGGACCACATTCCTGTGCCCAGCAGTGGAGCCTGAACACCGTCAGCTGTGGGATCTTTGATGCTGCCCCATGTCCTTGAGAGAGTTGTGCCCATTTAGCCTTAAAGAAAAGCCATGCAATGGTTACCAGCTAGCAAGTCATGAAGGATAAAAACATCCACTTGGAGGGCTTTCTGAATATGCAAGCATATTATTAAAAACAAAACCAAACCCCAAACCAGCTCAGTTACTAATAACCGCATACCTGGAAAAAGAAATATAAAATATTTTGCCTTTTCCCTTAGCAGCCCAGTCCACTAGGAGTGCTTGATAGGCATGTGGTGCACCTATCAATACAACCAGCAGAGACAGATAACAGCCAGGGACTGGCTAGAGGGTGGGAAGCAGGCTGTCCCTGTCACTTGTAATCTTCTCACATCCAGAGGCATCTTAAGGCCTTTCTAAACACGTTGATACTGCCTGAAAATCACTGAAAAAAACCCACCCTTTGTTTGTGTTAACAGGATGAGAAAGTGCAAGGCTTCCTGTTATGTGTGTGTGACAGCTACAGATAAGCAGAGACCTCTGGACAGGAAATCCGCCCAACTTCTGCAGTGTGATTTGCCTGAAGCTGAGGAGCCCTTTTTAGATCGAAGCACCAACAGAATGAGACGGGGCTGCCCAGAAAATGGGGGACACGCTGGAGAAGAGCTCTGAGGAGCCTGAGACCTCTTTGAACAATGAGTGTTCGACCAAAATGGGCGACCTGGTGGAAGTCTCCAGTGGTGAAAAGGTCAAGTTTGATGATACGGGTCTGTCTCTGCTGCTCCAGAATGGCCTTGAGAACCTTCGGCTGGAAAATTCCCTCACGGACGTCGTCCTGTGTGTGGACAGCAGGGAATTCTCCTGTCACCGAGTGGTCCTGGCTGCAGCAAGCAATTATTTCAGGTAAGGTTTGGAACCATCAAAACCAATAAACTTCTCTTGCTTCTTTGACTGGAACTGTAGGTCTAAAGTCTGCAGACTTGCAGTGAGCCTCTCTAATTCCTTACATCTTTCAGCTTGTTTTTTAAAGTTGGAGACTCAAATAAGGCAAAGTTGTGGATTTGCTGGAGTTCTGATATCAGCACTCAAAAAGTCCTCTGGAGGCTTGCAAAGGAAGACAGAATATTGGCAGACAAGTGCATGAGAAAAGGGTGTTTTAACTAAGTATCTTTAGCCACTTGTCTTGTCCCTTTGGGACCTGGGCAAAGAGGAATGAATACCCATTCAGATAGCAGGCTACTATTTTTATTGAAATAGGAGTGTGTTTCTGGAACTTGCTATTTTTTCTTATTACCATTCTGGGGTAAAAATATATATTGCAATGGGAAATATCTCATTGAAAGCAATTTTGTCACTTCACCGTCTCCTTTTCGTCTGGTTGAATTTTTCATTCTTTCAGTACAATAGATATTCTATCTAAGACCACTGGCCAACAAGAACAAATTTTAGACACACACAGGAACTTGGTATCAGTTTTAGCACAGATTTTCCATTATCATTTAGACAACATCATTTAGACCATCACATTTGCATGGCTGGGATTTTTTTCTTTCTTTCTTTTACTGCTAAAGTGGTCAGATGACTGAGCAGCTAACAGAGGAAACACAAGAAAAAAGAACCTGTGACCACTTGTGACATTAGCAGAAAGCTAATTTTAATGGAGTCTGGTAAGCTTTGCTGATAGTGCCTGGAAGAACAGTTCTGCTTTTCTGATCTAGAATAGAGATTGTGTCTGTGAACATTTGGAAACAAGTATTATTTCTACAGAGAGGCTGTATTTATTGCATATGAGAAAATACACAGCTAAAAGCAGAGATGCCCAAATATTTCTTACCAACATTTTGTGCATAATGGACAGCAGGTGAACAAATTAAAGTCAAAATTATCATAATGATACTTTGACAAAAAAACCCAATTTCACTATAAGTAAAGATGCTGGAATCAAAAGTACTTCCCAGCTAAAACCAGGCAAGATAGTTTTATGGCAACAGCTGTTGGCCAGCTTTCCACTGAGCTTTTCCTGAGCTATAGCCTGTGCCTTGAAAGGAGAGGGGATACCTGGACAGAAGTAATCTCATCCAAAGACAACTGCACACGTGTTTAGGGTCTGCCCCTCTGGGAACTTCTGTTTGGCTTGGCTTCCCACAGTGTGAAGGTTTATTACCTGTCTGCCAGTGCCTTTTGTCATGACTCTTTGGGTTAGTTTCAGTCACATTTGGCACAGGATGGAAATCTCAAACCTGAAGTTCCTGTGAGTTTGATGGAAATCTGCAGCTAGGAGAGGAGAGATACTGGACTGGCACCCTTGGTGCTCTGCAGGGTAATGAGCAGGGTGTCCTGCCAGCACACACAATGCCCAGAACAACCACACTGCCCTGCCCTGCTGGGCACAGCCAGCACTGAGCTGAGCCCCTGGGAGGGACCCTGAAATGTGTGAGAGGAATAAGGAGGGAGAATGGAGGGCTCAGGAAGGGGAAGCTGAGCTTACTGTGAGGAGGGAAAGGAGGACGCAAGTCTGCAGGGAACTGAGCTTCACTGGCTCTGCTGCTCACAAGGAGCCTTCATTCATCTTGCCATAATTTGCTAGAAGCTGCATGGCCCCAGAGAAAGAAGGATTTCTTAAATCACACTGTTCCTGTGAGTATTTTCCATGCTATTACAGGATTTCTAACAGCCATGCACGGGAGCAAAGCAAAGGGAGCCAGTGACTCATGGGCTTCATTCCCCTGCAAGTTACACAATCCCCTTCCTGAACGTTGGGTGCCACAGTGCAGGCAATCCACAGCAGCTGGCTGGAACACAGTTAAAGCTAACCACTCCTAGTCCTTCTTTGCACTGCTGGAGAGTAGGTAGACTCATTCTTGTGATGTCCTGCCCCTGTAGACATGAAAACATTAACTGTCCATTTACCTCCGTGATGGTAACAAAGCAGAGAAGGGAAATACCAGCTGAACAGTACCTCTTTAATACCAGGTGGAACAGAAGCTCTTTAATCCTGCACTGCCCAAGAGCAGTGGGAGAATGGGGCTGGGAGAGGCTGAAGGCATTTTCCTGAGCATCCTTGAGCTCCAGCATGGTTGTTTGAAGTCAGGTTCATAATTCCACACACAAGCATTCCAGTGTGGGAGGGTGCTTAAAAAGTGCTTCACAAACTGCAACCCCTCATTCATTTTATTGAGATTCTCTAATTTTAAATTAGAAAAGATTGAGAATTTTTTCTAAATTTACCAATTTTTGGGTATCTAAATCTGGAACTGGGCCCTCACTTCAGGTGTTCATTTCTTAGAGTACATGTTGGTTCAAAGGTGCAGTTTAGAATTACACAGGGACAAGGAGCAGGGAAACATACAATGGAATCAATCAGTAGCCACATCTGAAGGATTTAGAGTCTCCTGAAGGTAAGTTCAGAAAGATGCAGAGGCAGCATTTTAATCCCTAGGAGAGAAGCTCAGCCTGATCAGCCTGAGTGGTGTCAGTGGTGTCCCTCTGCCAGCACACAGGGTGGGAATGAGCACCACTCCATCTGGGCAGAAGGAAGGCCACAGGAGCCAGCTCTCCTGTGCAGCACTGCCCAATTCAGCCCTGCCACTATCTAGAGCAGAGAACTGGTGGGAGAGCACCGTGCTTCAGATGTGTGATTTCTGCAGCTCACAGTCACGTTACTTGAATCCACACCCTATGAAATTGGGAGTGGATGGCAGCCCTAAACCAATTACAAAGATTAGGAGACAGATAGGCCAAAGCACTCTGACCAGACCCCTGTGCAAAGCCACCAGCAGGATGCTGAGGCTGGTTTCTGAGCAGCCTTGCACAAGTGTAACCCGGGGTGTCTCTGACTGACCCCATCAAACACTCCGGGCTGTGGGACGGAAGTGAGACTCTCACCTCCCCGACAGGGATGGTTCAATACGAGTCTGGAGTCACCAGCTCAAGAGATGAAAGGAAGAAGAGCAGACAACACCTGCACCCTCCGTGGGCCCGTCTCTCATTCAGATGAAGCAGCCGGCACCCGTCAATCCCGCACGACTGAGGCAGCTCCTGTGCCAGCCTCCCTCTCCCATGGTGCTGAAACACATCCCCAGGGAGCAGTGGCAGCTGAGGGCTGCTCTTTTCAGATGGCCACACATCCCCTCTCACATCACTTGACAGTGCCAGAGGGAGAGAAGCTAAATGAATCCCAGTCCCGTGGTCACTGAAATTAAGGAGCGTTTGTCTTGATGCCTTCGAAATCTTCTGATTTCAGCAGAAGCTGGACTATGAAGCAGGGCAGTGAAGCAAAAAGCTCTAATGAGCTGAGATGAGTGAAAGATAAAATGAGAATTTTGGCTGAACAACTTTTCTGGCAAGTAACTTCTCTGCCCAAATTTCCTGCTCAAAAATTAGGCCTCTCTATCCAGAGGCAGTTTTGCACACTGAGGTAACTAAGACCTTGCTATAAAATTTCTGCTGAGGTAAGGAACAGGTAGTTCTTAGAGCAAGTAGCAGCTGGTAGCCTCCATCCATTTGCCATTCATCGTGCCTAACTGCTTTGCAATAAAATCTGTTTACATCTTGGTTCCAGTAAGATGTGTCAATCAGACAGCTTAATTCAGGCACTTCTTTTACAAGAAAAGCATGGCCTAAGACTTGGGATCTCTAGCCATTTCCCAGGCTAAGGAAGGTTGCATTGTCCTGTCAACACTGTATATGACTAATAAAGAAGGGCTTGGAATGCAGGGTAAAGAGCACTTCTAATTACACTTTAGATCTGCACATGTTTTTCACCAATGCAGTTACAAGTGGACTCATATAATTCTGATCTGTTGAGGCAGATTCCAAGTGATGTGACATGTTTTCTGAATGCAGTGAACAAGAAGGGGCTGATCAAAATCCTAAGTAAAAGCAAAAAGCCTTGGAAGAAATACTTAAATCTATGAACTGAAAATGCAGAGGAAGATGCATGTTTGTCTTGCAGCTGTCACAATGCAAAGGGGATTTAAACAGCCCTTAGAGAATTTCTGATTTATACCCCACATTAAATATCTGCCTAGTGCCAAAGGTATGTCTGGTGGTCACCTTTCAAAGGTAGTATTATCCACTAAAGAAGAGCTGCTATCTACATGTATGAAATCACTGCACTTTATACATAGCAGTAGTTCCAATTCATGCAAATTCAATTGCTTCTCTAGCCAAGAGGTACCAACTCTACAATCCCAAAATTTAGCAGAGGAAAAGCTGGACTCTTAATCAGAAGAAAATCCATAAGCCATTCATTCTCCCCTGGCCCAGTGCTGGTATTAATGTGGTCAAAGATGTGCTGGGAAGCTGAGCAGTGAGGCTGTCAGACAGGTGGATCAGCCTGGCCTCAGGGTTCAGTCCCAGCCCTGTCCTGCAGCTTGGGAGCAGGGGGGTATTGACCTGCCAAGGGGTATGAAATACATGTGCTAACGAAGTTTGGAGAATGCCAGGCCTTAATGAGCTGCACTGTACTAGAAACAGACTGAGCAAGAGGCCAGCAGGTGAGGCACCAGCACTGCCCCACAGCACCAGTCCAGACACGGGCACCAGTCCCACTCACGTGAGGTCCCAGCTCCTTTTGGAGCCCCAGGTCTGCTGTAGACCATCCATCATGTGTGTGTGCCTTATCAAACTTGTGAGTATGGAGGTAGAAGAGCAACAAAAAGATTTTTTTCTTTCTTTCTTTTCAGCAGGAGTAATTGCATAAAATATGAGGCAATCAGAGTATTGTGTGTTGAAATCTGAACAGCCCAGCATTTTCAGAATGCCTCATCCTGACTGGAATGCAGTAAAAGATAAATGTCTTTCTTTCCAGGGCCATGTTCTGCAATGATTTAAGAGAGAAATATGAGGAGAAGATCATACTAAAGGGAGTTGATGCAGAAACCATGAATATACTCTTGGACTATACCTACACCAGCAAGATGCTCATCACGAAGCAAAATGTACAGAAAGTCTTGGAAGCTGCCAGCCTCTTTCAGGTACAGATAACTCAAATGCACTGACCCAATCTCACTGCTCTGGCAACACTATGTCTTACCCTGGCTAACACACTGCAAACTTCTCTGATTTCATGGCTTCTGGAAGCATTTGTCTTCATATTTACTTACATTAAGGTAAAAAATGGCAGTGGCAGCCATGTACTGGAATTTTGCTGTGCTGAGTGCCATGCAAACAGGAAAAGAGCCAGGCTGTGCCTCCAAGAGCTGCTGCCTGCCTGGCAATGCTCCCCAAAATTCAGGTCAGCCTGTGGGCAGCAGCTGGTATGGCTGGCCAGAGCAGGAAGCTACTGTGCCTCTCCATCTCCCCTGCCTTGAGATGGAGGCTTGCCAGCCAAAGTTAGCATCCTCCTTTGTAGCACTTGTGATGTGAAGGGTTTTAGTCATGACCTGGCACTTGTGGGAGGTCAGAGTTGGGCAGTGTTACTCAGGCCTGTGGTCCACGAGGTATTCACGTGTCCTGTAACTCACCTGTGAGGTTTCCCAAATTGCAGTGTCTGGTACCATGCTGCAAATTGCTAACAAATTGTAACCAACACAACCTGCCAAGTGCCAATGTGTGTGTGTGTCCAGTCCTCTCATTAAGGAAGGCAAGAAACACCCAACTCCCTGATCATCCTGCTTCATGAGGGAATTCAGATTCCCAAATCTTACATGGAAATTTTGCTCTGGAGTTCTGGAACTCTGCTTTCTACAGCACAAATCCCATGAAGAGCAGCTGAGGGAGCTGGGGGTGCTCAGTCTGGAGAAAAGGAGGCTCAGGGGGAACCCTATTGCTCTCTTCAATTCCCTGACAGGAGGCTGTAGCCACGTGGGGGTCAGGGTCTTCTCCCAGGTAAAAAGAGATGGGACAAAAGGAAATTATCTCAACTTGTACCAAGGGAGGTTTAGATTGGATATCACAAAGGTAACTTCAATGTCACCTGGGCCTGCAGTGCAGTAACTCACTGACATTTTCAACACACCAACACTGCCAACGTAGCATTTAATGGCTACCTTTGATTCATTTTCGGGACACTTTTCTGTCCTTTTTTTGTTTTCTTTTGAACCTTTTCTTCCCTAGGATTCTTCCTCAGCTTTTTGTTGTTTTTTTTTTTTTCCTTCCGGAGCTATCGAAATTATAAACTTATGTTTTTTCATGTATTTTCCTTATTTTTCATTAAAATTGAGATTAAATTTGATTCCCAAGGCTGGCGCTTTAAGACAACCATCAAACTCTGTTAGAATAATGATAAATTTGTGAGGGTACCATAAGTAAGAATAATAAACTGGAAAAAAATAGATAAACCTAGAACACCAGGAACGTTCAGCTAAAAACCAGAGGTTGTCTTGGATACTATCAAGTTTTATAAGGCCTTAAAGCCTCACATTATAAATGTGAGGGTTTGGGCTGAAAATGTGTTTTGTGCAAAAAAGATTTAGTAGCTACTAAATCTTTAATAATGCACTATATCAAGCTGACAGAACTAGAGTTCTGCCAGCTTGTCTGTGCTATTTATGCTGAAAAACAGAGTTGAAAGAGTCAAATGTTTCATTTGGATATATCAACAGCTGAGAAGATTATTTCTGCAATTTATTGTAACATTTTTGTTTGATAAATTCTTTCAAATTAGTGACATGTGAGAAATCCAAATGCCAAATAGAATCTTTTTATCTGACTAGCAAGAACTTGTGGCAGTGCCTCTTTTTAACCTTGCAGGCTTGGCAAAGAACCAAAGAAGAAATACCTTCTAGATATTGCAGTGTAGATATTCCAATGTAAATTCTTTACTTTTCTCTAGAAACTGTTTTTGAAGAAGTTTTATGTAATGAATACCTTCTTTTACTCCCTTCTAGTGAGTTTTGACCAAATGCAGTCAAAACTGACAGCAGGAAGAGGTGGAGGGCTATTTGGAGAGAGCAGGTGTCCCTGCCACAGTGGGGGAGGCAGGTGAAGGGTTTGGAACAGGGAGCTGCTGAACAGCTAAGCCTCACCCTCAAGTGACCCAGACAAATTTTTTCCACCTAAAGCACCATTGCAACATGAGTTCAGTAGTCACTGCCTCTGTCTGGGCTGGTGGCTGCCCAGCCACTGCACTTGCAAGGTTGGTGCCCACCCTGGATCCCGCCCAGCAGCCTCTGCCACCCACACTGCCTGCAGAGCTGCTCATCCTTTCACCTCTGGGAAGGGTCAGGATCCCAGCTGCTTCCCAGGGCCATGGCAGGGAGTGCTGCTTCCCTCACCAGAACTCAGCAACAGCCTCCAGACCTGTCTGCACTGCTCCTGCCCCTCCACGAGCCTCTGCATTAACCATTCTCTCAGCAGGGTTTGGGTGAAGGACCACATCAACTACAGTGGTGGAGGCAAAGAAACGGTGAGAGGGAAGGAGGCTTCTGAGCAGATGGAAAATAAACTACTGTCACCAAAGGCTGTGATGCCCACTGTCATGGAAATGCCACATGCAGTGGGAACAGTGCAGGATGTCCCAGGCTGCCCCCTCTAAGCAGAGCAGGGCTGCTCTGCCCTCAGGGCACGGCTGAAGCTCCAGCAGCCCGATGGGCTGACTGAGCCCCAAAGCACCCCTATCCCTGTGTTAATCCACTTTACACCAACAAGACACCCTAAGGGAAATGCAGTTCAATACCTGGTAGCCACCCTGAGGCCACTGAGCAGGGCAGAGCCAGGGTGGCAGTGCAGGCTGCACCTGACCAGAGGGTAGTGTTTGCTAACAAGGGCTGTCAGGGCAGCTCCCGGTGGGAGAAGGGCTGGCAGGCTCAGAAAGGCTCCACTGCCCAGCGAGCAGCCCTGCAAGGGGGGCTGTGCCCCTCAGCTGGCTCTGGCCTGGGCTCCCTCGGGGTGCTGGTGTCACCTCTGAGCCAGACATGCTGTCCGTGCAGCCACAGCAGAGCCAGATGTGCTGTCCCTGCAGCCACAGCAGAGCCAGATGTGCTGAACCTAAAGCACAGTTGCAACATGAGTTCAATAGTCACTGCCTCTGTCTGGGCTGGTGGCTCCCCAGCCACTGCACTTGCAAGGTTGAGCCAGACGTGCTGTCCCTGCGGCCACAGCAGGGCCACCAGCTGCAGGGAGCAGGATTCAGCCCTAAGTGTGCTGCATACAGAGAGGGATATGAATGAGAGACCTTTCAGTCACCATTCCCCTCCCTTTCTGGGGGCTGTAGCTGGAGGCAGGGCTGCTGGCACTGCTTACACTTGAATTGAATCAAAGCTGGGACAAGCGAGGATTTATATGGGGAGAATAAATATTACCATTCAGAGTGAAGGCCAGCTGGAGGCCAAGTAAGCATATGGGATGTCTCTAGCAAGTGAGGACCTGGATTCAAATGGGTATTAAGAGAAGGACTAACTTATTGAAGAAACTTCTCAGGGAACAGGGCTTTTAAAGTGCCTGCAGTGGCATTAGGAGGGATACTCACAGTGGACAAGCAGAAAATTCAGAGCTCTGCCAGAATAATGAGAGCAGATGAGGCAGAGGCTCAGGGGTGTCTTCCTCCTGATGCTCTCCTGAGTCACCCACCTGCTCTCCTGGGACTGACTGACATATGCCCAGCACGTTTTGGGGGACTTTTGGGGGGAATTTAGTGTCTAAATGAAGGCAGGGGTGGGGAGACAGCACAGCACAGAGATGAGGAGCAGAACCAGGGAAAGTCCTGCCTTGATTTGCTCCCAAGCAGCCCAGGCTCTCTGGTGAAGCCCTCAGCGGGGCTGCTTCTCACACCCACACCTCACAGTTCTGCATTTGCCTGGCCACAAACAGCCACCCAGCGAGGGAGCTGGGCCTGCTGGCCGTGGGACCCGTGTGCACCACCTGGGACAAAACCTCTGCTGTCACCTCATCAGTATCGCTCTTAACAAGCCATGTGCAAATAATTAGAGAACTCTACAGAGGTTCTCTGCAGCCCGGTGAGAATGTTGTTCTGGGGTCTATTCCCAGACTCACAGATGACTCGATGAATGACCTTGACAAATCCTAGGTTTGTTTTTTTTTGTGTGTCTCATTACTGACAACTTTGAATGCTTATGCTTAATAAGCTTAATAAGGCTGATGCTTAACCTGTCTCAGGTCTGAAGCCTACCTGTCTGAAGGCAAAGCCCTTTCAAATCCTCAAGGAAATGCCCTGGTGAGTTCAAAGTGCTTGCCCTGTGCTAGCCCTGAGAGCAGGCAAGGTGCATGTGGCAGTGCCGAGGGGTCACCACGGGCCACTGACATATTTTTATCACAATGGTGGCGACACGTTCTGAGACCTCACACAGCCTCGTTCATCAGTCAGTTGCATTTCTCTAAACTTTTGACCACAGCTAAATGTAAAACAGGAACCAGTCTGTACACAGCGTCTGCGATCGCTCAGCTCTGATAAACAGTCTAAATATGTCAACACCACACCGATGGGTCTGGAAGATTCTACCCTAATTACTGAAACAAATCTACATACTACAGTGTTTAAAAAATGTTTCGCTTCCTCTTTGCCCCTCTATTACTGTTGTGCAATTTTCCCCAGTGAGAAAACATGAGTTAAAATGGTTTGCTTGCTGACACTCAATGGAAAAACAACCCAAAAAGCACAGATGGAATTGTACAACATTAGCCCTGACCCATCTTTATTGCACTGTTCAGTGGCAGTATTTGTACCTGAAATCACAGAGGTGACAGAAAATCCATTAGGATGAAGCACTGTAACTGATCACTTCTACCCAAAACTGATTCTCAATTCCTGAATAAACAGCGATCCAGCTCAGATCATAGTTTTCAGGATACCCTGCAGACACCTGTGGCCCAGAATATGTGCATTTGGGACCCTCAGGTGGGGTTATTTTGTCAAGGAAATTTATGAGAGTGGTTGGGATGCCTTATTGAATGCAAACACAGACAGTCCTCTCATTAAGGAGACTCTATATGTAAAATGCATATCAATATTTTTTTGAGCCAATGGTGATGACAAAGGTCACTAGACCCTCTGAAGGCCTCTCCCACAACAGACTCTTGCCAGAAAGCCCCGTCAGTCAGGAAGCTGAGAAGAATTGCTGATGGCCAATCTCTTTCTGCCACTGACCGCAGTCCAAGACTGCTGCTAGTTCCTTCTGGGGCAGCATGCTGCTCCAAACATCCCAAACTTCAGCACCCATTTCCCACCACTCTCACAAGGCCTCAGGTACATTTGGGGTTTGGATGGTGGGAGCATAAATGCAGACAATGAAACCACCTTCACTCTAAAACCAGACTCTGTTCTAGTTGGTCTGAGCTGACATTCAAGATGAAGCAGGGGAAGAAAATTGGAGGCCTGGGGTCCTTATCTGTGCTTTGTAACTCCATGATTGCCAGTGCTTTGAGATCTCATGGAGGAAAAAGGAAAAGTAGGAAACCCTTTTGTGAAACAAACAAAATTCATGTCACAGCTCTTCTGCATCCTGCAAGAGGGGAAAGGAGCAGTTGGATACAGAGGGAATAGAAACATTGGGAGGGAGAAATTCTCATTTCAGACTGCAGATCCTGGGAGATACCCGTGCTCAGATGATCTAATTCTTGTCTCCCCGGCTTGTTGCTGTATTGGGCATGGCTGGTTGCCCCATAGCCCTCCTGTGATAGGTGCACAGTGACCCTTCTGTGCTCACACAAGCTTTTTTTGCCCACAGTTCCTGCGCATGGTGGATGCTTGTGCCAGTTTTCTCACCGAGGCGCTCCAGCCGGAGAACTGCGTTGGCATCCTGAGGCTGGCTGATGCCCACTCCCTGCACAGCCTCAAACAGCAGGTGCAGAACTACATTATCCAGAACTTCACCCAGGTGCTCAACTACGAGGAGTTCCTGGAGCTGCCAGCAGACATCCTGTGCAGCACGCTCAAGAGTGATGAGCTCTATGTCACAGAGGAGGCCCAGGTGTTTGAGACTGTGATGAACTGGGTCCGGTACAAGGAGTCAGAAAGGTTTTCCCTCCTGCCCTACGTGCTGGAGAATGTCCGGCTGCCCCTCTTGGACCCTTGGTATTTTGTAGAGACTGTTGAGGCTGATCAACTCATTAGACAGTGTCCAGATGTCTTTCCTTTGCTCCAAGAAGCAAGAATGTACCATCTGTCAGGCAATGAGGTGAGTAAAACAGGAAGGTATTAGGCACTCTTTGTAAATGTCTCATGCTTCAGCTCAAAAATCAGTTTGAAAGGAGCAGTGCTATGGGGCAGAAGAAGGTAATCACACTGGATTTTCACTAACTGGTGCTACTGAAAACTCAAAATGGGCCTCAGAATTTATCCTGCTGTCTTAGAGAGTTCAGAAGCTTTTGGCAGGTTGTTTTAAAACAAAGTGCACAGCTTCCTGTAATGAACATCTGAGCTTGACCCTTCATACACACCCTTGCTAAATGAAGACCCCAGGTAGCTTCTCTAGTAAAAAGGCAAATGATGTTAGCCCTGACACCTCACCCTCTCAGCTATTACTTCAAACCTAAGAAAAGAGGAATAATTTTCCCACCAAACTGTGCCACAATCTGTAATGACTCTTTCAAATGTGGATATGTAACATGTTCCCCTGCTACTTATGGGGGGAAATGTTTCATAAAGGAAATATTCCTCCTCCTGTGAAGAAGACAATCTCTTTCCAGAGGAGAGGACTGCTCATCTGCCATTTGCAGACGTCCCTGCACCCAAAGAGACAGATTAATCCTGACATCCAGTCTAGTCCTGTCCTGCCTGCTCAGTGCAGGCTGTGGAGAATCCCCAGTTCTTCCATTGCCCATCCCCTTTGGGAAGTTGGGTATCAGTCACATCTCCTTGGCCACGATATGGGGGAGAGGGGAGAGCAAGCAAGAGGTCAGATTTCACAACAGGAGCAAAGGACGTGAGTGTGTGAGGAAACGTGTCCCTGCTCAGACCGAGTCAGAGGAGGGCAGGAGGGTGTTGTGGGCCCATCACTCACGGCGATGTGTCACCTGTGTCACCGAGGGGGGACAGACCAAGTGCTCCTTGTGCTGGTGACTGTGTCAGACACTCGGTGATCTGGGGCAGTGCCGGCCAGTGTGGTGGGAGCTCCCTGAGGAAACCTTGTCCCACTGAGCAGCGCTGTCAGTCAGGTGCGCGCGGGGCAGATAGAGGAGCGTTGCCCCGGGCTGAGCACGCATTACACTCACCTTCAAAGGGACAGCCGCAGGAGGCAGCGCTGCCAGCTGCCCTCCCCCGGGGCTGACGCCTGGCGAGGGTGGCAGACAGGTTAAAACAGAGCCCTGGAAGCTGGTGAGTTCCGGGACTCACGTTCTGTAAAAATGTGCCCAATCGTTTTCTGGACAGAGTCAAAATGCAAGATTCATGTCTGTGTAGATAATATTTTTTAGTAGGGATAAATTAAAGCGATTTATAAAAACATGTTAAAAGCAGAAAGAGAAGTAAAACTTTAAGCAAGTTGCCTCCTGACACAGCGTTCAACCTGTGGGTCTTGTTTGCAAACATTTCCTCCAAGCAGAACACAAGTTTCCAAGCACCTCTTGCATTCTTTGCTCCTGGTGAACATCTACCTGGCAAGTGACCTTTTCCAGTGTCCCTGAAACAAAGGCCTGGCCAATAAACTGAGCCAACAAGCAGTGAAATAGAGCTAAGCACATTTCAGAGCCTAGTGATGACTTAAAGTAAATCTTATAATTTTGGCTTGAAATAAGAGCTTATACACAAAGAAACAAATTAAAATAACCCCTCCACAGTTGAGAACTGTTATTGTTCTGACACTAACATACCTTTTCAGGACAAATAATGAGAGCACTTATTTTCTTCTAACACTAACTGCAGTCTTGCTCTCTCCAAGCTCCCCAAGGTATACACAAACCTTGGGGCCCCCCTACCTTGTCCTCACTTTGTCAGCCCAAATAAAACCTGTCCTTTTCAGCTACCTGATATGCACCCAGCCTTGTCACTACTGCTCACCTGCATAGCTCTTGGTGCCATGCTGGTAATTCCTAAAAGGATCTGAAAGGATCCTAGTAAGTAGGCAAAAGCAACTAAGTCCAGAGTTGGAAAAATCTTGCTGAAAGAAGGATACAACAACCTCTACTGAATACTTCTAGGATGCTTTTCAGGCTTTCAACTGAGAAAGCATTGGCTAATTGGTTCACTTGCTGTAAGCCTGCTGTGATTTGAGAAACAAGTAATCAAATAAAGGTCACCTGGCCTTTCTGTAATTGCAGGTGTAAGTGCCCTGTGTACTCACTCTGTCTCACTTGCATTTAGATTATTACAGAAAGAACCAAGCCCAGGATGCACGAGTTCCAGTCTGAGGTGTTTATGATCATAGGGGGCTGTACAAAAGATGAGAAGTTTGTAGCAGAAGTGACTTGCCTGGATCCTTTGAGGCGGAGCCGTCTGGAAGTAGCAAAGTTACCAATCACAGAGCAGGAGCCGGAGAATGAGAATAAAAAATGGGTGGAGTTTGCATGCATTACTCTAAAAAATGAAGTCTACATATCGGGTAAGGAACAAGACATTGATGGGGGAGTGCAAGAGGGGAGCAAAGGGTTCTCACAATTATTTCCAGCTTTTATCAAGACCATGCTTGAGGCAGCTTGAGAAAAATTAATCAGTACAGGATTTTAATGCTTTGGCTTTGGACATGCTCCAGAGAGCACTGGATGTGTAAGGACACTGCCTAGCTCTGATTTGAGCACAGGATTCCTTTTTAAACAATATTAATCTGTATGCATGGGTACTTGTGTGCAGCACCCTAAACAGTGACCGAGGTCACAGAAGGGTTCTTGGGAACATTTTACCAAGCATAAAATGACAATTTGCTTCAGCATCTTCTCATTAAAAGTCCATTGGAAGCTCCACATGCATAAGCAAAATGCTGCCAGAATCTGAGTCATTCTGCAAAAGTCATTCAAGAACCTGCAGGGAACTGTCACTGATGTTTGGCTGCCCCCTGAAAGCTGCCATCACAGAGGACTCTAGAACTGCCCATCCACAGCTTTTAACTTGGCAGTATAAACTGTCAAAACCAGATGAAATAACATGGTCCAGACACCCAGTGTGGGTCTGAACAACTCGTGCTGATCATCATCCCAAGAGCTTCAGGAGGTGTATTTACCTTCCCACACAAATACAGTTGAGCTCCACACAGGGGTTTGATCCCAGAGCTACAGAGAGTCTACTCTGACAATCAAAATGTTAAAAATGAGCTTGTTAGACAGTTTGACAGCTGCTTTTGATGGCCTGTCAAAAAACAAGTTTGATGATCTTGTTCTGCTTCCAGAGGAAAAGTGACAGCAATTTTCATCACTGTGGCATTACATGATACAGAGCAGCGCCATCATAGGTAGAATAGTTCCCTTCTGCAAAACTGGCCACTAAATTCTATACCCTATTAAAACAGAAGAGTAGAAAGGAGGAGAGTAGGCCAAACTGTGAATGCTTTGTTTAAATGTGAATAGTGGTCCACTGCCTTTATTCAAGTATCTTCCATTACATTCTCTCTTTTGGGAATCCACATATTTTTGAGACTTCATTCCAATTTAACATTTATTAAAGCTTTATCCTGGGATAAGAATTAGGTTACTGTTCCCATAACTACAAAAAGAAAAGAAGGTTTTTCCTTTCAGTCCACTATAGAGAGTTTCTGGCATTAGTCCCCCTGTTAAAAGGTAGCTGTAGAGAGGAACCTAAGTCAAACATTCCAACTGGGGAATATTCCCCTCACCTTCACTGCCTTGAGTTTTCCATTTGCCTTCAATTTGTTACCCTTCCCTCTTTTTCAAGGCTTTTTGCATTCTTTTACTCCTGACATCTTTTCCAATGTCTTTTCTCCACTTTTATTTTATGTTCTGTCCAGGCTACCTCTAGGCCAGGCTAACACATTCCCTGCTGTGGTGAGTCTAAACTTGCTTTCCCTTTGCTTCTGTTCTCATAACTTCTCTTTCTTCCTTCTCTGCTTACTTTCACACCTCTGAGGCCCTCTCTCCTTTCTCTCTTTGCCTTTCACCTTTTTGCCCTTTGCATACAAATAAAAGGCTGAGTGGACCAAAGCCATTAGCATGTTTTTCTCAGCTAAACCAATTATTAGTGTCTCAATCCTGATTAAACATCTGCCTCCTCCTGCATGTCCTTCTACTTTTGTTTTCTCTCTTTAGCTCCTGTAATTTGCTTCTTCTCTAACCTGACTTTCATTTTTTCCTAACTTGATCTCCCCTTCCATGTGCTCATTTCCCTCCATATCTTGGTACAGTCTGGAGTTTTCCCTGCTCCTTTAGCATCTGAGAAATAAGAAAGTCCTTTGCACAAGATTATGACTACTGTTCGATCACGATTCCCCCAAAACATTTTAAATGCTTTGACTGGATGGCCTGAAACACTACATTTGTAGCATAACTGAAAATGACATGAATTATCATTCAGCATTCTGATGCTTTTACTAATTTAGGTACAATTTATCTTCAGATTAGAAAGAATTGCTGCCCAGAGGAAAAACGGAAAAAAAATAAACCTCCAATCCTCTCAAAAATCTCTCCTTGACCCCTGATGTGCAGCAAATTTACCCACTGGTCCAGCTCAAGCTACTACACGAGTTTCAGCCTGTGGAGGAAAGCACAAGCTCGTGTCAAAGGGAAATTTCAAGGGAGAGTAAGGGGAACACCTGCAGTCTCTCAGCCCCATTGTGGCCATGAATGCTGCATTCAGGCCCTCTGGCCACTTCAGCTATTTGAGTGCAAATAAAATTCAACACATACATGTGAAAAATACTGGGACAAAAGCATTACAAACGACTCTTTCTAGCATGCTAATTATCTCCCATTCAATCTGCTATTTGGCCCAGAGATAGGCACCATCAGTTTGCAGTGATCTGCCTGCAGTACAGAATACCAATGAAGGCAGAGGCTTTCTCAATGGAATATGAATTCTCTTTTCAGTATATTCACCAGTGAAGCAAATGTTTAATCGGGTTGCAGATGACGGAATAAGCTACTCAGTCTGTAAATGTGGTTTCAGGCTTAACTAGATCCCTTTGTATTACGGTTGCACCAGAAGCTGTAGGCAAACAACAGCTCTTGTTTAAAACACTGCTCTCTGCTTTAGCACAAGCAAAGATCCACTTGCAAGTCAGCTCTAGAATGAGTTTGCAGGGTCCAGTTTTGATCTTCAAGCTATAAATATGAAGCATACCCTAGTCTGTAGAGAAAGAGATCAGAAGGAGAGGCACAAAATGAGATCCCAGCCTTATGGTCCCAGGGTTCAATAGTGAAACTCCCAAATCCTGCAGGACTGTTGTTGGTAGGAGTTCAGTCAGGTCTTTTGCTTTATGACACAAACCTCAGGTCTGGCTGGATCTGCCCTTCACAACCTGGCAGTTTTCCAGTGCAGGCCTGTCTTCAAGGGGTTTGGCACTTAAGCTGCAGCATCCTCCACTATCTTATTTAAATCATATTTGTTTATTTGTCCCTTTGCAGCAGTTCTGCAGAGTCTTGGTGTTGTATAAAAATCTCCTCCATGTCACCCTGCTGTGTGGTTGGTCATGCACTCGGTATTGAAATGAAAGTGGTTGTGGTCTGGTAAAGTGGGGAAGAGTGATTTATCTTCACTGAATATTTGGCTGTAGAAATTGTTCAGTTTCCTTAAATAAACTAAATGCAGAAATTTTCTTCTGTTGTAACAGGACCACTTAACAATCAGTAATAACGATTTACTTTCCACTATGAGAGAACACACTTAAATTAAAACATATTGGAGTTTTTTAGTAAATACAGGCTGTGCTAGCATATTTACACATGTCATGTACACTACAGGTGGCAAAGAAACAAAGCATGATGTCTGGAAGTACAACGCCTCCATCAACAAATGGATACAAATTGAGTATCTCAACGTTGGGCGCTGGAGACATAAAATGGCAGTGTTGGGTGGCAAAGTGTATGTCATTGGGGGATTTGATGGCATGCAGAGAATCAACAGCATGGAAGCCTATGATCCCTTTCATAACTGCTGGTCAGAGGTAAGAGGCTGCATCACGTAACATTTTAATCATTCGGAACATTTTAATCAGAAAATCTTAGGGCTTGGATGCATAAAAGTGATTTTGTATAATTATTTTAAGTATTTCTTGTCTTTAAAAACCTGAAATATTTTTTTTTTTTTCTATAGAAGTGCATATCATTTAGAAGGTAAAAATCCCTGGATTTCCAGCCAATCATTTCCTGTGAGACATCTAATGCCTAACTTTACTTTTCTTAGTTGGCTTTTAAAACTAGTAGTACATAAATCAAGGAGTGAGAATATAGTATACATGAGCCAGAGCACAGCCTGAAAACTACTGCTCTGACCCATTTTATATGTATATAAAATGTATCTATCAAGCTGTGCATTATATGGGGTATAGGTTATACATTTAAGTTGAAAGTACAGGTTCAAGGTAAACAGGATAAACTCCCCCCCAGTTCTACTCACTGTACTTGAAGCAATGAGAGGAGAGAATTAGGCAACCAATTAATCCATGGCAGTAATGAGATTAGGCATCATAGCAGCAGATACAACCCATTGTCTCTAGATTATACAAAGCCATGTGGATGACTCTAACAATCACAGGTGCAAGTAGAAAGATCAGTATGAACAAATCTCTTGTGGTTTTTTTGTAAGTATGTAAAGGAGATTTTTGGCATTTCTGACATTTCCTAGCTTTTGAGTTATTGATAAAGTAATTTTAATTTCAGCATTTGAACAGAGCATATTTTTATTAGGGGTTTTTGCAGTCTTAAGAAAAAGCTGAAGAATACTTCTCCTTGATCCTTAGAAACATCATCTTCTGAACCCTGCTTAAAAAGGGATGCCTGACTTAAAATTCCACAGGCTTCCCTCCCCACAGTCTGACTGCTTCTCATGGTTACTAATGATTCATTTTTGGCACCCAGGCTGCTCCCCTGATGGTCAACGTGAGCTCCTTTGCAGCAGCCAGCTACAAGAAGAGGCTGTACGTGATCGGGGGTGGCCCCAACGGGAAGCTGGCCACGGACAAGACGCAGTGCTACGACCCCGCCACCAACGCCTGGAGCCTCAGGGCTGCCATGCCCGTGGAGGCCAAGTGCATCAACGCTGCCAGCTTCAGGGACCACATCTACGTGGTGGGTGAGTGAAGCACCAGAGCCTCTCCTTGGCTGCACCCAGCAGGGCTGGGCCCTGTGCTCCTGGGTTGGTTTTACCCACACGCCCCACGGGGTGTAATCACAGGGTCGGATGGCTCTTCCCGTTGAGCTCAGCCAGGGGTGGGAATCCAGCATGTAGGGAAAGGTCACCTTTGGTTGGATCAACCATCGATAACAGGGAGAGGGAACTCTGGAGACCAGGGAGGCTCTTGGAACATGTGGTTTATTGCATGGGTCGTGGGTAAAGGAGCCTTGCCTTCAGCCACCAGCCTTAGCTGAAGGGGTGCCCCAAGGAGAGCTAGGTCCTTGTCACAATGCATTATATCTTATTGTGTTGAATATTCTAATTTACAGTAACCAACCGGCGTGAGATACAAAACCTACAGACTTTGCATACAGCCTATAAGAACTGCTCTATTACCATATCACTCTGTATTCTAAACCTTAAAGCCTACTTCTTAATCTACCTTTTCCCTGATGCTACTCCCTTGGGCCCCTTGGTGTCCCTTTGTTTGCTATTACTAAACCCATCTCTAGCTAATCACCTGCCTGCCATGCTTACATCTCAAAGATTGCTTTCATTTCTATTTCACTCACAGACTTTATATTTTGAGAATCTCTTGCCAAGCAATCATATTTGTGAGCTTTTCCTGTCTCATCTTTCCCAACAGTCACCAAGTCCAAATCTCTGTTAGCACGGGAGCTGCCTTGGAAAGCTGGAGCTGGCCCAGAGACAGCTTTAAGCCATGCAAAGATGTGTTCATAGTGGCAAGGGCATGATCTCATGGTTACATCATGTCCCCACTCCTCTCCAGGGGCATTACACAACAGGATTTATGCAGGGATAAGAGTACTAGGAGCAGGTCAGAGGAGCAGAGCCATTGAGACCCAAAGACCCAGAGCTCTTCACTAGATTGGACTTGGAGTTAATTCAGTCAGTCTCCAGAACTGGAAAAAAAAAAAAAAAGGAAGAACAAGATTTTGATGGTGGTGAGCTGAACTATAGGGGGAGGAGGGAGCCTGCACACATCTCCAGATCGTACCAGGAAAACCAAAAGAAAAGAACATTTGTTTCCAAAACAGTAGCTCTGAAAAGCTCCTTCCCTCTCTCAGCCTTGGTGCAGAGAATTTCCCACTTGCAATGTAATCAATATGGCGCTGAGAGCTGGAGTATTCACCAAATAATTAATAATGCTCTGGAGGGAGATGTATAATCTGCATGTGCACACACACACACACGTACATATACATACACACCTCTTTTGTGTACATAAATACCTCATGCTTGTCCTCAGCACTGGAGTTGACCTCGCCCTGTTTGTACAGGATGACAGAGAGGGAAGGCACATGACTTACGGGCTAGCTGATATAACTCCTGATAAAATGGACATGATACTCCAGCCACATTCATTCAGCATCTTCCAGCCAGCAACATCCACTAGTAAATCTCTTGTTTATCTATCTGAGAAATGAATCTACTCCAATTGGATAGAAATCAGCCCCATCTGAAGTTTGAAAGATAAAAGAGTAGTTGGTTACTGCATCCAAAGCAATCGAATTACCCAGACTGATGAATTACCAACTGCCAGGTGAATCACTACAACAAACAATGTCTGTTTTCAGTCTGTTCCAATTAAGTCACCTCTGAATGACTTGATCACCCCTCAGGAACTGCATTAGTATTGTCAAATTCAGCATCTATTATAAGTACCACAGATAAATGCTGACTTTGCCAGCAGGGAGCATCTCAGGCATTGTTGCACCTCATCAGTAGGACCATGGCTTCAAGGTTTCCCCCACCCTGTCCAGACTCTTCAGTGGTGGCCAGGGACAGGACAAGGAACAATGACTATAATTACAACATAAGAAGTTCCTCCTCAGCCTGAGGAAGGACTTCTTTATGTTGAGGGTGGCAGAGCACTGGAACAGCTGCCCAGTGAGGTTGTGGAGTTTCCCTCTCTGGAGACATTCCAAACCCACCTGGATGCATTCCAGTGTAACATGCTCCAGACAACCCTGCCTTGGGTTGGACTGGATAAATCTCCAGAGGTCTCTTCCAACCCCAACAATTCTGTGATTCTGTACAGCTACTACAGAAGACACATTCAGTGCCTGAAAATTTCAGAATAAGAACCATTTAGCTGTTGGTAATCTTGGAAAGGAATATATTTTCATAGCCTTTCTTGAGATTTGAGGTATTGACCACTTTTTCAAGAGAAAAAGACACTACAAGATTGAAAAGGTGCACTAAAAGTTTCATTAATAACTTCAGTTTTGGGAAACACAGAGAAACTGAAGGTCACTCTTTGTTTAACAAATCCATAGAAAGATTATTGATTCAGTCTGACAAACTCTAAACAAGGAAGAGTTTTTGAAAGCAGCCAGTCCAGGAAGAAGGAGGTTTGATGGACAGATGGACAATGAAGTTAGAGGAGTGAGTGGAAAAATCCTGTACCCATTTCTAACAGTGATGGTTTACCATAGCTGGTCCTCCATGATCTAAGCTCTTTTAAACAAAATAGTATTTTTCTGAAGCTGTGTCCTTAGCTGGAGCAGCAGATATGAGAAAGATCTGTTGCTAGGTGCACTGTGGTCACACTGAAGGATCACTCACAGCAGTTTGTTCTGACCCTAAATTCCACAGCCTTATGAACAATAAGTGGCCTTCTGCAGATCAGGCTTTCAAAACAATAAAGTATCCTGTGACCTTGTTTTTTCTTGGCTTTGGGGCAGAAACCTATTCTTATGAATGTCGGGAACAGAGTTCTGTTGAAGTGGATGGTTTAATTAAAATCCCTTGCAGGAATGGCCAGTGCAAACCAATATCCATTTCCTTCCCAGGTGGGGCAATGAAAGCTCTCTACTCGTACAGCCCTCAGGAGGACACTTGGTGCCTGGTGACTCAGTTCACCCACGAGAGAGCCAGCTGTGGCATTTCTCCTTGCAACAACAAGCTGTTTATCACCGGCGGCCGAGATGAAAAGAACGAAGTCATTGCGACAGTGCTCTGCTGGGACCCTGAAACTCAGAAGCTGACAGAAGAGTGTGTCCTGCCTCGGGGGGTGTCTCACCACGGCAGCGTTACCCTCAGGAAGTCTTACGCGCCCATCCGTAAGGTTGTGCCCGGGGCAGTTTCTGTCTGACCCAAAAGGAACCCGGAGTCTCCGTGGCACAGACTGCAGAGGATGGGTTTTAGCTTCAGGGAGCAATGAAATACCACCGCAGGTCCTCTGGGGGTATCTGTATATATGCTCATCCTTGTGTTTCCTCTGTACATTATATCCTTAAATTATCTGAATTCCTTCCCTCCACAGAAGAACAAAGGGACCAGCTGTAGTTTATTCTTGCCAACACAATACCTCGAATCAGGCAAAGAAATGTAGGTGGGAAATGTACTTCCTAGCTATATCTACCCTGGAATGTGCTTGAACTGGCTCGGTCTGGTCCCAGAGTTTGGTCAACTATTTATTGTGTTAAGTTGGATTTGCAGTACCTACTAGTGAATAAAGAGAAGTTGCTTTTGGAATGAAATATTTTTAACTTAGGTGGAACATAACGTTGTGTCTTCCAAAGCTGTGCTTTTCCCCCTAGTGTTTGGCACATTAGATTAAGTTCAAACCAGTTTGTTTGTTTGAAGATACTTTGTTGGTTTTTCAGTTCTGCATGACCAAAAATAATCCATCTCAGTTAGCAAACCTTGCTGTCATTCCCAAGAAAGCGACTGCACAGGCTGCAAATGCAAATGAACGCTAATTTGTTTCCACTGAACATTCACTGCGGCTGTTTTCTAAATAAACCAGAGCAAAACGTAGTTTCCCTTTCCTTTGTTGTGTGTGGGGTGACTGTTGTGCCTGGAAGGGCTTTTCCTCTCCTCTCTGCAGGCAGGAGAGCAGCAGAGCTGTGCTCCATCGCTGCCTCCATCCCACTGGGTGGCACTGCGCTCCCAGAGTTTTGCTCACGCCTTTTTTTCCTGGAACGCAACCGGACAAAATAGTCTGCTGGAGAGAAAAACAGTTCCAGGTACTGTTCCCGGCCCGGTTCCTGACACTGTCACATGCTGTACCACAAGGGGCGAATGTTCAGCAGGCCAGGAGGGCCCAAGTCTCAAGCCGCAGCATCTGGGTCAGTTGTAGAGAAGGAAAAACAAACACTGAAGAGGTCACGCCCGGGACGCCCTGGGACACTCTTGGCCAAAGTCTGGGAACATGTTCCCGTCCCTCCTCCCCTGCCTAGTTGCTGGAAAGAGCCAACTCACTGTTAAATCGAGACAGAAAATACACTGCAAAACAAATCTCTCCAAGCGGAGAGCAGTGACTCCTTCCAGCCTTCCCTCCCTCCCTCCCTCTCTGGAATGTCTCCTTTTGCCTTATACAGTATTAAAAATAATATTTCTGTCATGTTAAGCTGAGGAAAAAATACGGGCTCCTGAGTTTCAGCACACTAATGCCAGAGTGCTGAGTGGTGTGGCAGGGCCTGCAGACAGTGCTGGCGCAGGCTGGGCAGGGCAGACACAGCCTGTGGGGTGGGTGCAGCCTTCCAACAGGTCTCCACTGCATCCTTCCCTCAGAAACACTGCAAGGAATCCTGTTTCTTCTGCAATTTGCCCCATGCCTTGAACTCATCTCTGTAATTTCAGCCAATCCCCACATTTTCTCACTCTAATTTTCCCACAGGCCCTCCATTTTCAGCTACTTTTTAACGGCTCCCCTTTCTTCTTTACATTCCTGTCATTCTGCAGGGTCAGCACTTGCCACACTTCCACGCTGGCCTACACTCTCCCATCCCACTCTGCTTTTCAGAGAGCACTAAGAAATACCCTCCAGCCAGAGTATTTTATTTCAAAAGGTTTTTGTGAAGAACAGTTACCACCTTTGACTTGGTTGGTAGCACTGGCTGGTCTAGAGGGACAGAGAAGGTGGATGAATGGGAGGTCTCCCTTTCCTCTTGAGGAGCTGCATTTCTGTATCCTCACCTTTTGGAAAAACTAATTATAGCAGCTGCTGAAGCTGCTATTCCTACTGGGAATCATCCTAAAAACCAGCAGCCCTGAGGAACTGGTTGCTGATTTTCTCCCTGGAATGTCCATAGCAAAGACTTGTATTTCTTTTACTTGAGAAAGATAAACCACTGAATTAGAAAAAAAGTTGTTTAAATAAACTTCCTCATACAAATTCTTAACTCCACATCTCAAAGGCAGAAAACAGCCTCTTGTCTGTGCTAAGGTGGTTTCCTAGTCACATGTGCAAGACTTGGGCAATCATAAGCCAAAACAGACCTCACTGACAAACACGAGACAGCACAACCACAACCACAGCTTGGCTCCTTTCCCCCTCCTAACTCACGAATCGCTCACAAATTCTGACATTTTAATAGCAGTGCGTCAAGAGTTGTGGTTATTTGCCTCTCTGCTCTTTGTTCCTTCTGTATTCATGTTGCAATCCGAAGAACTTGAAGTATATTGAAAAACAAAACCATTCAAATCAGTAGCTTTATGCAGACACCAAAAATGACAAGGCTTGTGAAAAAAATGACAAGAACCAGCCGTGCTGGGCACTCATTTGTCAGCAGCAAGGTGGGGGTGGAGACAGGAGACAACAGAAATCAAGTTTCAAAACCTTGCAGTTTCCTTTTCCTATCACAGGCTCTTTCTCATCGGCTGTGCATACCCCCCTACGGCAGGGAATGGCCACAACCACAGTTTCTGCCCAAGGAACACAGAGCATCTGGATGTACAAAACAGTGACCAGCAAAGCACAGAGCCGACTGTCCCTGCAGCAGCTGCCTGAGCTGTCTGGGGGCAGCTGGTGCTGCTCCCCAGCACTGACACAGCCCCAGTGCAGCCAGGAAAATGCCACTTTCCTTCTGCCCTGTTCCTATATCACACTTCCAGTAGAAAATGACACAGCCAACTGATGGAGCAGAAATAGACACTCCAATAGTAATTACTAAAACTGCAGGAGGTTAATTAGTTTTACTGAATAATTACTCAAATGCTTGCAATGAACTGTACCTCAAATCCAAAGCTGTGTGCTTGTTTACCTGCATGGAGATCCTGTGTATCTCCTGATAGTGAAACTGATCTCATTTGAGACACAGACCTATCTCTGATGTAATTATGTCTGCAGTGATGTATGGCACAGCCCCAGCCCCTGGAATGCAGGTCTGACTCCTTTCAGTCTGCAGGTTACAGACAGCAAACTGCACTTGAATCCAGCTGGGAGAGGGAAGAGAGCAGAGGTAAACTTTGTGACAGAGCTGGCACAAGAAAAGAGGGGAAAAACTGACCAGGAATATATTTAGGCTATAAATTAGAATACCTTTAGTGATTCATGCTATTGCAATTCATTAAAGGATTACTGCTCCCAGCTGCCAAATCACATGTTAAAGCCAACCGCTCTCCATTTCACTTGAAATGAAAATGCAGGACAGCCACAGTGACGTCCAAGGAGTTCACTTATGTGACCTGGGAGAGGTCGATTACTGGGCTCTGGTAAACAGTCTCAGTCTGAATTTCCAGAGCTAATGTGGAGACATCCTTACAAGGCTGGTGATCACTACACCCATGAGGTTCTGGAAAATGCAGAAGCCTAATGTTCTTTGAGACAAAACTCACAGCATTTATGAAAAGCATTATAGGAACCTAGTACTTGTGATGTTGCCCTGGTGGGTCCTTTGATGCTGTTCAGATAGGCTGGGGAAATCCCAAAGGCAAATGGTTCAGGCATATGGTGTGTTTATTGTATGCAGGCTCTAACCTGCTGCTTTTGTACCAAACAGCACAGTAATATTCCATGGGAAGTTGTTTACAAGCAGTCACTTAAGAAAAACGCACCAATCTAATGTTAAACCACTTTAAAGTTTGCAGTGATCTTTCTTAGAAGACCACCTCCACAGAACAGAGTTTTGTTTGCCTGGGCCTTGTGATGTCACTGTGGGCAGGCTTTATACATACATAAACTTCCCACAATCACTGATTCATGTGCTCTGTCTTTCAGCATCCTTCTTTATGTTACCAAATTTCTCATTGTATCTAAATATATCCAGGAGATGTCGTGTGTAAGAGGGAGTTACAGAATTGGCAACAGAATTCTGTCCAGATTATACCCTCATAATTGTCAGAGGTCAGCAGGAAGACCACGTACTGTTAACTTGCTGTTACACAGTCACCTATGGGTCCATATAGAATTACCTTACTTTATGTTACATACACAGTAATCTTTACTACTTGTCATGAAAATTTCCAATAGAGGTAAACATGAATGGACCTTGCATGGACAAAACAACCTGTAAGTTATCAGCATCCTTGTCATTGGGCACTGGCATAAAAATTTGGCCCAGGATATGAAAGCCTGGGGATTCACAAGTACCTCTTCCATTCTTGATCTTCCCACATGCCAAAGGGGTTCAGCAGAAAGAACCCAGTCCAGTATGCAGATATTTTCCCCATCCTTCCTATGTGTTATGGAAGACCTCTGTTACAGGTTGAACATGAAGTATACAAACACAGTTTCTGTGACAGATGTCCACGGTACATTCATCTTTGAGAAAAATAAAAGCAGCCAGTAAAAAGCAACTTCTAGATCCTTTTATTGAAGAGGATTGAGAAGCACAGAACCATGGTTATAGCAAATATGTAATGTTACAGCTCATTCACTTGCAACAATTTAACCTTAGAGGTACTTCGCACACCAGAAGTGTCCCTTAGCAGCAAAGCCTCTAAGATGTCTCTGCTCATTCCCCCCACCTCTAACTGGAATTTGTTACATCCTCAAACGTTGTGCTGATGCAGCTGCTTTCAGAACATCCTATAAAACAGATTGTTGAGATAATCTCGTTTAAAATGAAAACATCACTTCTCTTTGAAGGGATATTTTTAACCTGCAACCCCAGAAGCAGTTGCATCAGCAAAGAGGAGAGAACGGGCACTGCAATGTGAGAAGAGTAACAAACAGTTTGGGAACGAGGAGAGATCAGCAGGAACTGCTCAAACTCACTTTGCTGCCAAAAACATTTCATGCAACCAGACACCGATCTCCTCCTGGCTCACACTTAGCAGAATTCTTCAGATGAGTGTGAAATAGCCAAAAGCCACATTCAGCACTTTCTGTGCATTGCTTTAGGCAAACATAAGGTGGAGAGAGTCTGCACAAGGAAAATACTGCACAGAACTGAATCAAGGACCTTTTTAAAAAGTCCATTGTGTTTTTACATAAAATGTAACAAATTAGAAATACAGAACTCTTTTCTCAAGTCCAAGGGACAGAACAACAATTTAAATTTCCCACACTGATGTTTTTATCTAATGACATTTTGGTTTCTTCAGAGGTCAGATGTGTCAGATATTCGCTTGTCTTCTCTAGGTAGGTGGCTGATCTGGAGAACCTAAAAGGCTCTTACAGGATCTGATTTTTCTTGCCCTGATACAGCTCTGCAGTCTCTCCTCCTGACCTTCCCAAGGCTTTGGTGGCAGGTACCCAGCAGCAGCTCTGACGTGGTGTAGCTGTAAACTGAGATCAGGCTGCTGGAGAAGATTTTTATGAGGCAGAACTGGGAGCTGCCTCGGCAGAGACTCAGAAGTGGTGCTCACTCTTAGTCCCTCACCCCAGGTCCTGTCTGAGCCATGGTGTGGGTACCCCTGTGCCCAGCCTGGCACCTCTCTGCTCCTGCCCTGCTGCTCCAGCTGCTGGGCTCAGCCTTGGCAGAGTCACCTCAGCACGGCCCCAGCAGGGATCAGGGTTTGGGTTGCCCCAGGCTCCTGCAGCACCCTCTGGGCTCTGCCCGCTCCCTCCTGTCCTCCCTCACCCAGCAGCACATCCACCTCTGCAGTGCCTGGTGGTGTCATGTGCTGGGCTGCCCAGCACACACTGATCTAAGGTGGCTTCCCATCAGGCAGAGATTTTATCAAACCATCAGTGTTTTGCAGATTGTCAGATGGAATCCATAAGGCAGTGAATACACCAGCACACTGCACAGGCTGAGCAGTGGTGTTTGACTGAGTGCAGCAGTTTCCAGAGGCACCTCCCAGTGCATGTTTTCAAGAACAGGACTTTGGCTGCCAAGCTTGCAAGAATATACTGTGTGAAAGAAATGGGTGTTGTTTTCACAGCACATTTGGTTAAGGATCCTCTGCTGTAGGTGATGCTGTCACGAGACCTGTGGTTACTCCTTTGCTTTGCATAATCTATTTTCAATTTCCTTTTTTCCAGAAAGGCATCTGCAACAGGTGGGTGAAAATGACCTTAATTCAATATCTCCTCCAGAAGGTCCTGCCTTTCACATCAGAACAAAGCTTGGAACTTCACCCAGGGTAGCATTCACTGTATTCTCAGCTGTGTTGTGATGAAAGAGCTGTGGCCTTTTGGCATGAAGGAGGCAGTGATGAACCCATGGCTTCTTACCATGGGTTGATCACTTCTTCATTCAGAAGCTGGGTGATTTCCATCAGTCTTGCACAACAAGAAGGTGAGGACAGCTCCTCTGCTGTGACTGCTCTGCTGCCTCAGGATGGTGGTGGAGCAGGTGACACTGGGTGAAGCTGCTTCCTCCTGACAATGGATTTGAGAGAGGCTGAGATCTCTCTGTATCGAAGTCCATACAGGAAAGGGAACAAAACTTTAGGAAGAATCGTGAGGACATTGCAGACTGTCAGGGAGACCAGGATTCCTGTCTGCAGCCTGATGACAACATTAATGCACAAGAATGATTCTACAAAAAGGGCCAAAAGTGGAAAGAAGTAAAAAAACAACACGGTGTTGTGCATCAAGAATGTTACACTGGCTCTGGAGCAGATGCTCTCCCATATACCCGAGTTTTTTGTTTTAAAATACAGAATAGCATAGCAACAAAATATTACAGACATGCAGAGAATGATAACTGAGGCAGAAAGCCAGAAACAGAGTTTCACAGCACCAGTCCCATTCAGAGTTAATATTAGTATGACTGGAACTGAGCATGTTTCCAGGACACAGGGCACAAAGCTGTGGGTAGACCATAGCACCAAGAAGAAAATCCCAGCGAAAACTCCAGAACACATCCACAGCAAGACAATGATTTTTTTACTCCGTGAAGGAGGCAAAATAGCAATGTAGTGCAAAGGAAACAAAACAGCGATGTACGTGTCCAAGACTATTGCAACAGCTGTGAACAGCCCTCCACAGTAAGCCACTGCCAGCAAAAATAAGAGGAGGACACAAGCTTCCTTTGGGAGGTGTAGATGTGCTGCATTGAGAGCAGCTGACACGGTGTAGAACAGCAGGTAGACCAGATCAGAAAGCAGAGCGTTTCCCAGCAGCATGTACCTTGTTTCCTGGCGGATTTTAATCTGAGAGAAGATCACAAATAGGATGGTAGGGATGATGAGGACACCTGCCACGAGGCAGACAACTGGAGAGATTAAAAACATCTTCATGTTTGTGCCTGATGGGGTGAGAGACCATTCCTCCAGGAAACGGAACAAAGTTCTGTAATCCAAATTTGAGGAACTGTTCAACTCTGTCTCCCTGGGGTGGATCATGGTTCCATTTGCTCTCCTTTCTGCAGCACAGCCACGGAAGTTCATTTCCTTAGGATTTTGGGATGATTGTCTGAGTTGGAGAAAGCAAGATCTTCTATGCCGAGTCCTTAGAAAGGCAAATGAAGCAGAGGATGCAAAAAACCCATGGAAGCAAAGTGATTTCTGTACCCAATTCTACCAGCTCTCCTCAAGGACAGAAAGTTCAAACTTGCAAGTGAATTCTGTGGTGCCAAAAGATGGTTTTGCCTAGAAAGGAGATTTTATTTTCTTTCTGCAAAATCTAATGTTTAGAACAGAGAATGAATCTCTGTGTGGCTTAAAAAAGACTAAATCCCTCAGCTAGCTCTTGGAACAGAAGTGAATGGGTTGATCAGTTTCAGTAATTTGAGTTTTTTCTCATCACATCATCACTCCAATGAGGCACATGAATTATTAGCCTGATTAAACAAATACACAATGATAGAGATCAACATTCCACGTGTACTGATGTAGAAGAGTCATAAATGTGATTGGGTGGTTTTGTACCAATTTGTGTGCAACAACACAATTTAGTTGAAGTGATCAATAAAAAAGGCTCTCAATCCTGTTGTAAAATTGTAGCACAATCACTCTAGTGAATGAAATTATCTTATTTGCAGATGAAAACCATTTTTGGTTCAGTGAATCAATCCATGTTATTCATGAATGATAAACCTTCCCCTGCCTTTTTTCATGCATGATACACAAATACAGAATTCTCATCTCTTGCAGCCTTCCAGTCAATCTGTGCAGTCTGGGATGAGTGACATACACTGTCCCATACCAGCATACCCCAGGGCAGACTTGGCACTTCCAGAGTCCATTTGGAGCCCAATTCCTGGTTTCCTGGCCCTCACACTGTTGCTGCACTCTGCTGCTTTTAATGCCAACTCTCAGTATCAGAGCTAGGGGTGCAATGAGAGAATTGTGAAGGATCTGGACTGCAGAGAAGGAACATTTCAAGTTCTTCCAGGCATGGTGTGATCATAAAAAAAGCTGTTTTTTTTTTGTAATAGGCTCACTTAACCTGGCATGATTGTATTCATTTTCTTCCCAGTGTTACCAGCACACAGCAGTGCAGCTTCTCTCCACAGGAGCAAGGGCACAGCTCACCACACAGAAAGTCACAAAGTCCTGCTGTGCCATGGACATGCTGCCTCGGGGCATGCCAAGCAATGAAGCAGACTGCTCATGAAACTCAGCATCAGTCATCAAATCTTGTGCACATTTCATTTCCTGTCACACTGATAGCTGGCACCCATGGAACTGGATGTTAAAACAGTTGACAGGGGATGCCATATGGAACAAAAAGATAGAAGGAAAATCCAATGGTAATTTTAAGGATGGCATTTCAGTTGCTATGGTGTCTGGGGCAGGCAAAACAAAAGGTGATTATTTTTGCTCACTCAGTCCTACATCCACTGAAAAATGTGTGAGCAATATTGATGCAATTAGACATTTGGTGTCAGGGTCATGCCCTGCATCTGTAATTGAGTCATGACACAGTTAATACCTTAAGTAGACTGTAGCACTCAAAACTGTTGAATTATACTTTTGTTGTAAAATGGAAGAGAGAGAATGAAAACTCAGGTGTATAAATCACCTCCAACTGTAATTTCAGATCTCTGTTAATAGTGGAGGTGTTTTCTGCCTCCCAGCTCCTGGCACTCCAAGGATGTCCTATTAATGGAAAGACTCTCTAATTTCCATATAAAATCACCACTGTATTTTCCACCAGCTGCTTAGGATTCAATGTGAAAAAACAATAGTTCGCTGTCACACCAGCTGCACACCTTTGGCTGATAGAGAAATAAATCACAGAATGGTTTGGGTAGGAAGGGAACTTAAAGTTCATCCAGTTCTAGATGAGTGACTGAAGGCTCACTCAGTTGACATCCTCATGACAAAAGGAAGATCTCATGACTCTCTCGTTCAGCCCACACACCAAGAGAACCACAGAGCTCTCAAGGGAGCACAAGTGCACAGCCCTGAGTGTCCTGTGCTCAGCTATTCCTCTGCTACAGCTGGCAGAGTCAGCCCCATGGCATCAGCTCATTCAGTTGTACCTGTGCTCCTGTAAAAGCCTTAGGAATGCAGAGAGCTTCAGTTTTACAAAAATGGAAAACAGCAAATAACTGGAAGAGAGATTCAACCCCATTAGACCTGGGCAGGTCCAGCCAAAGCCACTCCCCTCAGATTTCCACAGGGGCTTTGTGAGTAGACTTGTGCTAGATTTAGAAATGTGAAAGGTTGGTGTCTTGGCTCATGGATATAACCCAGAACAGGTGGTTCTGAAGAATATCTGTTTGTTGTCTCCTTTAATTTTCTTGACTCTGGGAGTCATTTCCACATCTGGGCATTTGCAAGGGGCTGGCAGCTCTGAGAACCACTCCTGAGGATTGTGAACTGAGCTCCTTTTGCCATTGCATCTCGGTGTTCAATAGTTTGTGGTGCCACCCTGAACGATCCTTTTGAAATTTCCTGTAAACCTGCCCTTAATGCTCTGGTTATTGATTTTTTAAATGCTCTCTAGTAAATTTATGTTAGGTGGACGCACTTTTTACGTATCTTGCTGATGCAGACACACAGTATGAGCAGCCTCTCTTCTGGCTCAATACACTCTGTATTGATTTTCAGGCTGAACCACGCACCGTTAATTACTTTACTCATTTCTGCTTCAATAAGCATCCTGCTGAAAGCTTAGTTAATTATCTGATGGGTTTGGGAGATCTCAGGTTGCATGCTGAGCCCTGTAACTCCTGCAAAGACTGCACTGCATTGTGTTCTGTTACTGATTGTAAACAGGCATTGTTAAACTCAGCAGAAATGTGAGAAATGTTACTGTCTCACAGCATTTGGCACACACTTAACTGCATACACACGTAGAGAAGCTTCCTACTTCACAGAGTTTACCTGACAGATTCGACAAGTCAACAGGTACACTGCTGCTGTGACAGGGAGCACCAGACAAGAAAGGGCAGCAAACAGAATAATGCTGGCATTTCCCCAACCCTTCATCCCAAGAGACTGTGTTAGAAAGGGATACCCAGGGGAATGCTCACAGTCACCTCTGAGGCTCCCTGGGTGCCGTCACGTCTCAGTGTGATCGCAGGGTCTTTGATGTGGCTGCCTATTCCAGCAATCACACCATGTCCCAGCCTAAAAAATGTATCCTGTGCTGTGGGTCTGCCCCAGAGACTGCTGCTCCTGGCCAGGAGCCTGGGGAGAGCAGGGTACAAGGGCTGCCTCACATCTCCTCAAACAGAAGTGTTTTGGATGAGACAGTTGGGTCCAATAAATCAATATTTTTACTGGAATATTGTTTCATGGGTCTGTTTCCAGCCCTGTTAAGTAACAGAGCCTTCCTGTGCTGTCAGAATTTCTTCAGCTTCCCCCCATGAATGCTCCCCACCCCTCCTGGGCGTATGTAGGGCCAGAAGGTGCCTCCCCTGCTGGTGAAGCTTTCCTGATCATGAACAGCCAAGTGCCCATGAGCAGGGCAGCTCCTCCCAGAAGGGCACGAAGAACCAGATTTCCTGCCTGTATCCAAATTCTCACTCTGGGCAAATGAGCTGCTGCTGTCAGTGAAGAAAGTAATCAGAGCAGTTTAACTGTGGATGTTTTCTGGTTGAGCCTTCCCTTTTTCTTCTCCTTTAAACAGAAAGTCAATTAGAAGACAACTTTTTGCTAAACCTTTAAGATTCCCTCTAAACTTTTCTGCAAGCCACAGGGAGAGGTAGGACTTGTCCATGCCTCTGTTATCTGTCCCCATGTGGCTCCAGAGGGATTGTTCAGTGCCTTGCTTGTTATTTGCTGTAGATAAGAGACATACACACTGCTCTTGTAACTGTACAAAGTTCACAAATCGGGCAGAGCAATTACTAAAGTGAAGGAAGTAAAGAAATGGGTGTGAAAACTAAGCTCAGTTAGTTTGCAATGATTTGAATTGTCAATTCAGATTGCAATGCTTTGAAAGGTCAAAGGAAACCTGGAACAAAAGAAAATAGGGATTTGAAAGTGCTGGTTTGAAGACATTTTAATGAGGCTCCCAAAGAAAAGAGGACATTGAGAGAGACTGGGAGGACTCAGCATTAAATCCCTACATCACTTTTTCTAATTCCAAATACCATCAAGCCATGGTGATCACAAAGTCAAAATAAATTTTGTACCAAATCGGCTTTGCAGATGCAATATTGAGAAATAAGCTGGATGTCAGAACAGATTTCCTAAATATTTGGCAAGTATTTCAACAAAAATTTAGAGAGGTAACAGTGTAAGTCCCATACACCTCCTGTTTTCCTGCAGGTCACTGCATGGCCCTGAATGCTGCAGCTGCAGCCAGCAGAACTCACCCATTTTCATTCCCTGAGCCTGGCAAGGCAAAGAACGACGAGTTTTCCTCTTTTGAGCTGAAAGGACTCACAAACACGTTTTCCTGTGACAAGCTGCAGATGTGACCAGAGATTTATAGCAAACAACTGCTACTTTTCATGGTCATTTATGCACAGACTCACTGGACTCCAAAAGAAGCCATCCTAGACTGTTCCTTTGATTTATAATGATCTCTCCTGCCTGCCTACTTTTCATAACAGTGCATCTGTGAAACTGGACAAATAGCCTACTAAATAGAGCCTATTTGTAAAATATTAGCTTCTTTCCTAAAGCAGTTTAATTTATAAGGAGAAATCTTGCTTAAGTCTTAAACACTATACAACTACACTGGTGCTAACAGAGGTTGCCTTCCAAAATCTAAGTGCTTTAGAGAAAGAACAATAACATCATTCTTATCTGAGTTTTTAATAGCTATCAGAAGAGATTAAACCAATATTCAATGCCACACAGTGATGAGCAGAGCTAGAAATACACATCTGAATTCGTGACTCCTTGACTCCTCCTTTAAGACAGGAGAAAGCTCCTTCTCCTGAGAGAAAGCTTCTCAAATGGGGAGATACATCCACCAAACTCCTTGGAGCACCCATCCACCTCAGGCTGTCTGTCCTTTTGCTGGTGGCTGGCACCAGAAATTTTATGTTCCTGTCCTGTCTCACCTGCAATGATCTCCAGCATGGCCTAAGAAGGGCTGCTGCAGGCAGGCAAAAGCAGAATTTATCTGGCTCTGTCCCTGTCTTACTATGTTTTGTCTCATGTAAAAAGTCAGGCAGCACAGGAGAGGTGTAGCATGACTTGAAGGATGGCTTGTTCAGAGGGGTGCAGGTGGCTGCAGAATGTTAGGTGCAAGTTAGAATGAAATACCAAGCCAGAGCTGGAATCAGAAGGGGTAGAAGGGACAGGTTGGCACATCCAGGCTGACAGGAAGGACCCCAGCCACAGCTGCACAGTCACAGCTCCTCCCTGCCAGCTGGAAAGTGCTCACCTGACTGTACAACCTAGGGGCAACATAGGAATCAAGATGGAAGGAAACACTCTAGAAGTGGAGTTGAAACAGAAGGGGCAGAAAAAACACCGTGTCAAAGAAAATAACATTATGTCTTGCTATTCATGCCTTTTGATGACAGGCTGTGAATGAATGTCCATGGCACAGAGCAGCACAAGGCACAGCACCACCCTGGGGAGGAAGGAGCCTGGCTGCCAAAGTCAAGATGCTCCTTCCCAGTTCCCAGCTCTGTACCTGGGAATGGCAGTGGTTCCCTGGTGGCACAGGCACTGAAGCAACATTGATTCTGTGCAATAACTGTGCCCACAGGGAGATGCTGACCTTATCTCACACTGATGGGAGCAGGTGCCAGGCACAGCCGCCATATGGCAGAGAGATTAACTGCCAGCATGTGCTGAATAGTCACAGTCCCTTATTAGCCAAGCAGGGAACACGCCGTGGGCCGCACACACACTGCCATTCACAGGCTCTCTTGTCCCTTCCCAGCAGCTCCTTTGTTATTTATCCAGCACAGGTGCTTAAAAATTAGGTTTTCTCCACATGAGGCCTGACTCTGCCTTGTTCTTCTAACAATGGCTTTGCACTGCTCCCACTCATTTCCATAGCAATACCCTGTCCTCTCACACCGGAGGTTCACACTTCATGATAGGAAAACACTGTTAGGGTGGGAGTATGAGCACAAATGTTCCAAACTTATTAAAAAAAGAGAAATTGTTAAATTTTTTTGGGGGGGCAAGGGGGAGGGCAATGTGGCTTTACTGCTGTTACGTAAGCCCACATCAGTCCTACTCTCCTGGTGACCTCCACAGGCACAAAGAGGCGGGCACATCACCCCCTGGTATGTCCAGAACTTCTCACCAAACTGGCAGAGTTACAGCTCACAGAAGAGAGAGTTTGAGCCATGGACAGAACAGCAAGCTGAGATCTTCACTAAAAAACACAATTCATTTCATTTCTGGTTTAATTACTTGTTTCTTTCTTCTCCAGTCCAAATCCCTTATCATTAAAAGATGTTCATGAGAAGCACCAGAGAAGAGACATCCTCTCTTTTCCTTTACCATTATCCTAAGCAGCACCTAGAGCCAAAAGTTACTCCAAACTGCCTCCAGGTATCTCAGAGATAGCTCAGCTGTTCACAGGCAAATGCTTGTTTTGTAGGAGTCCATTACATTTACAGCCACTGGGGTGAAACCAGACACTTCTCTAATCCATTCTCAGCATTTTCTCAGGAATTCTTAGGTCCTTTTAATTGAGGTGTTTTTTTCCTCCCATAAAGCAGCAGCTTTCTTGCTCCAAAGAAAACATTTCAATGCCAGCCCAGCACAATGGGTAGCAACTAAGGGAAATGTAAAGATGCACAAGACTGCTGTAGAACACAAAATCTTCAAGGCAACATATACAGGAAGAAAAATGAATCAGCAACCATTTTTAATAAGCCATTTTAACAAGCTGTGAGTTGAACCAGATGAGAACTGCCCCAGTCTCTCACTGAAGTCCTGCAGTGATGCTCTGGGGCTGTTCAGGGGCACACACTCCTGTGCAGTTCCCATTCTGGGAGGCACTACCACCATCAGATGTTCTGCTGGGCACCCCAATACCAGCTGCCCCAGGACTCCTCCTCCTTTCAGACACCTGGTTTCCCTGGGGGGCCCACAATATTCTCCTGATTTTGGATCTTGCCTGAGCTGTGTTCAAACCAGCACAGTGACATCAGTGCCAGCTCCAGCACAGCAGCTGTGGAATTATGTGTGCCATCCTCCAGGATACCACCTCAACCCCTGCCACTTGTGTCTCTTCATTTCCTGCCAGTTTCTTTCATATCAGTTTCTAAGCTGACACCTCTTCTCTACTTACTTCTCTCTCCTTCCTGCTGTTGGAGATTGGGATGATGGTGAAAATGAGACACACAGCACCACTTTTCATCCCCAACTCTGTCCTGACAGTCTCCTGCAAGGCCTATTTGTGAACCTCTTCAGCTGCTGTCAAGGCCCTCTGTGAGGCAGTTTCTGATGTGCAGCACTGAGCCCCACTTTTAGTTGAAGGCATCACATGTCTGAGGCTGTGTCTGCTCTTGGCAGCTTGGGAAGATGAGGAACCAGCTTAAGGGGAACCCCCTGCTCCCATAGCCTCAAAGCTGCACCGCCAGCCTCACAGAATCAAAGAATGGTTTGGGTTGGAAGGAACCTTAAAGACCATCTAACCCCTCTGCCATGGGCAGGGACACCTTCCACTAGATCAGGTTGCTCAGGGCCCTGTCCTGCACATCATTGTCCAAAACCCCACTCTGAGCTCCTTGGATGCTGCAAAGTTTTACAGGGTCTTCCTGGAGCCTTCTCCAGGCTGAATAATCCCAATTCTTTCAGCTTTCAGAAAGGAACACAGGCTTTTCACACAAGGCAGGAGTTCTCCAACCCCTGCTGTGTGCTGGGGCTGCCACTGGAGCTGCCTGCCACGTGCCCTGCACTGGATTTCACAGCCAGTGTCTCACCTTGACACTGCTAAAACATCACAGGAGCAGCGACCTGTGCCCTGAGGGGAGACAAAGACAGGCAGGACAGACCAGAGGAAGGCAGGAGCCCTGGAGGGTGCACCCCAAGCTGCTTCCTGGCAAGATTCCAGGCCCACTCTTTCTGTCCCCAAGACAGAGAGAAGTCTGTGCCATTATTAACCATCAATAAACACCAGCCTGGGGACTATCCCCCCCACCAGGCAAAGCCTTTCAGCCTGTTGGGGAACAGCTTGCAGTGGGTTAACTCCCTCTTTGTCAGACTCGAGATGGGGTCCTTGGAGCCTCACAGGGTGTCTGCAGGGATACAGAATTATAAAAAGGGATTTGTTTTTGTAAATGAACTGGAAGAGAGTCAGCTCCTCCTACCCACCCTTCATGCTGTCCTTTCTGGTTTTAGCATGCTATAAATGACCAGCTTCTCTGATAATTTTGCATAATTGGGACTGAATTCAGCAACTGGCCAACAAAAGCTGCTCTGAACTACTAAGTAATTTACTGATTTTGTTTTCAATTAATATAGTAGCCTTAGGGACAAGCAGCCTGTGTTCCTTTTTTAGGCACAAGAAAATCTCTAGCCTGATGGAGAGACATCCAGAGCTTAAGCAGCATCTAATCAGCTGAACACTGGGAAGAAACATGTTCCTACACTCATGTACCTTATTTATTTTCCAGAAGATCCCTCCTAATGTGGAAATTTTTATCTATTTTCATCTGCACTGGAATTTCCCTTTTTCTGCTTCCAGATTATCCCTTTCCTCTTCTTAGGGAAATATCATTCCTGCTCTGATCTTCTCCTTGGTTGGGTGTTGGGGATTTTTTTGGGTGGAGGGGTTGGTGGAGGGAAGGGCTTTTCTGTGCAAACCTGTCCTAGGAGCTGATAAGCCCAGGCCTCCTGTATCTCCATGCAGTCCATTAAAGACAGCAATAAATGCAATACCTCAGTGTCCTGTGGAATCTGTGCAGGAATCAGGCCAGCCATGAGAGGATGCACAGAGGAGGAGACAGAGGAATTATGGCTGTTTAATTCAGTGTGCTCTGAGCAGGCAGAGCATGGAAGGCTCCTCCAGCTGATCCAGGTACATTTGTGCACTCTGATCCCTCGTGGGCACTGGACACCAGTGGCTCATGGCTGCTGTGAGTGGCACAAAAGCCACTGTCCCCTGTCCCTGCATTCCCCCTCCAGGCCAGAGCACAAAGCCTCTGCTGGACCCCCCAGCAGAGCTGTGACTGGCACCTCCAAGGCTCACTTGGTGTGCTGAGGTGCTCTTGGAACCACATCTACCTTGAAACACAAAAAGGATGGGCCAGCCTGGCTTGGGCTGGGCACAGTTTGTCTTTTGTTTGACAGACTGGCCTGGGTTTGGCACTGCTACAGCATGAGTGTGATGACATTTATTGTGACAAGCCAAGACTGTGTACAAGTACTCTTCTTCACAGACCCAACTCCCATAATTACAAATGTTGGGTTAACCCTAAAGCTTGCCTTTCCCCTCACAAATTCACACCAGTAGTGGTGTTTAAAATTATTCTATCTGCAATTCACATGCCCATGTCTATTCTCAGCTTCTGTTTCCAGCCTTGAGGTTGTCCAGATTGTCCCTTTGTCCTTTTAAGGCCTGTGCACTAACTACACTAATCCTCAGTAAGCAATCAAATCTCCCCATCTGTGCTCTTACTATTTCCCTTGGCACCACGGTATGACTTCTCTATTTTAATTAACTCAAGACGGATGCCTTGTCATGACTTAGCTGCTCTGATTTCTCATTATGTTATCATAATACCATTTAGCAACACCACCCTTCTCAGCAAGGAAAACTGATTCCAGCCCCTTGAAGGCAAAGCAGTGAAACACAGAGCACTCACCAGGGCCCACAGCAATATTTGGTCTCATTCTTGTTAACCTGCTGCATTTCCTTCCCAGTGAATGCACCAGTTCTGCCTACTCACAAAAGCTCACTTTAGGGTATGTGTTCTTCTTTTATTTTTGATAGTCATGATCACTTAATTTCAACTTTTAACCCCTCTGAGCACTGCTTGAATGCCAACCACACGTACCTTATTAAAAGCAGTTTTAATTTACTCATTGCCAGCTGCAGTTGGTGGTACCCCACACTGCTGTTTGCTCTTTTCCTGCCAAGCAACTATTTACTTCAAATTGTCCCAAACCTATTATTTCATATTTTGCAGCCATTTAAGGCCTGAGGTCCATGGGTCACCTCACAAATGAGAAGGAAGGCTTTTGCTTTCATGTCCTTCCAAACCTGCACCACCTCAGCCTCTGTCTCTTCCTCAGGCCTGTTTCCATCACCTAAATTGCTGTGTGATTGCTGCAGGTGCTGTGAGCTGCCATTTGTGCACAAAGCACCAAGTCAGCACCAGGGACCGGTTTCCCATGAGCTCCTGGTCAGCTCCTTTATTGAAGTTCCCTTTGTAAGCACCTGCACAGCAGCAGAATTAGATATTCAGTGTTACACATCTCCCCTCAGGCTCAGGTACCCAGCTTTGTAGTGGCTGTGTGCCCCTAATGGGCTGTGGGTTGTCCTCTGGGAATAAGGAGCACTGAAAAGGCTGCTCAGACTCATGGCAGGAAGATGAGACTCGTGTCAAGCATCCAGCAATTTAACACCAGGCAGCATCAGCAAAATGCAAGGAAGGTGTAATGTGGACAAACAGCAGGGCCTTGGAGGAGCAAACACAAGGAAATGTTCTCTGGCACACTGCAAGGAAGAAGCCTCCAAAAACAGCCTCCTGTGGGCCTGTCACAGGCTGAATAATCAGAAGGGATCTCTTGCAAAATTCCTTGACCAAAATCAACACTGAAGTTGTTAACTGCAGTTCTTTAAATGCTAATAATGCTACTTTACATCCTCTGAAAATGTGGTTCTGTGTTTTTCCACCCTTAGGAAACCCTGCCAGATGTAAATATTTTAAGCAGACCAGGTGCAAGAAGCCAACTGAGCAGGATGTAATGTCACTGCTCTCTCTTTTGTTCATGGACACGCATGAGAGTCTCACAGCCTAAAGTCGCAGGTCTCAATTTGTTATATGTGGATGAAAAGCACATTTAACAGTCACTCTTATAGCTCCCACATAGGAGAAGGCAGGATTTTAAGCATGTAGATTCAGGGTACAGGTTGACAGTAAAAAAAGTCAAGGTATTTTAATGTAGGAAGGTTGCCCAGTTTCAGGACTTTAGATGACTGGGGCTTGCCTTACGTGAATTGTGGAAAAGAGGTTTGTTGACACGACTCAGCGAAATTCAGAGCCAAGGAATTATTTCCGTGCGCTCGTGGACACACTCCCAATGCTGGATGTGCAGGGCCATCTAGTGGGAAGTCTCTGTGTGCAACAACAGCCCAAACACAGGCAGCGTTTTTCACAACAGCCTGAACAAAGACAGCTCTGGCTGTTACATCCCCGAGATGCATTTTACGAGACTTTCTCTCCAGATGGAATGTTTCCCTGCTCAGACAGTACAGCATCCCCGGGAGAGCCTGTGGAACAGGGAATCCAGCCTGTCTCACTGCAGGATCCTGTGCTACAAATGTGTGCATTTCTTAAAATTAATTTCTTTTGACTAATGACTTCGGGAAGATTTGCTCAAAAAAGGGAAACAACAACAACACCCCACCCCCCCGAACAACTGAAAACCTCAGTTTCAGTTTTTGTCCTCAGGAATACAAGTGCAAAAAAGACTCAGTGACACTCTCAGGCAGCACAGTGTCATGGAGCAGAAAGCAATAGTTTATGTGTAACACTCCATCTCTGGTGCTGGATTGAATTAATCAGATAGAGGTGCTGGCTGGGACTCAGTAATTTTTCATGGAAATATCGAATGTTCTGAGTCAGATTCTCTGGTCAAATGACTGTGATAACACAGGGAATACTGGCGTCCCTTCAGATTAATTCCCCCACCTGTGCAGTGAGGAGGGTGAGAACTGGGGGTCTACAGCACTTGCAGGGTTACCTAAAAATCCCACTGTGAATCTGGAAAACAACTAGGTTTTCCAAAAGCATGGGAAAATCGCTCATATTTAAGTTTTTACCGTTTTCTCATGTTTTATTTACTACTACATTATAAAAGCATTGCTGCTTAACAAACAGGTTTCCCCCGCTCTGATTTACATGTGAAGTAATAGTTCAAGCACTGTAACAAAGCCTTCTTTTCTGGGACCTTGTTAATCAACTGCTTTTGCTAGGATGTTTACCTGCCAGCAATGCAGCTTTTCTGATTTCCAATTAAATTGGAGTTTCTTTTCCAGCCTTTTTCCCACCATGGAGCCCATATTACACAGTCTATCTCTGCCTAGCTTCATGAAACCTTTAAATAAAGGCAAATAAAATTTTCTGGGGCCTCTGTCATTATGTCAAGTTAGGCTGAACCTGGCTAATAGGTGTAGAAGTTATTCGAAGGGAGGGGCAAGTAAGCAGGTACAAAGAACAAGACTTCATAAATCTTTCTGATCTGGAAATTAAGCTGAAAAGAAGCTACAATATTAAGATAAATGTTCCTGTTAAAAACTCTTTAATGCTGTGCAACCAATTATTTCATTCCATGAAAGCTGACATTGACTATTTACTTCTCCTTTACTTCAGCTTGGACACTGAAGTGATGTGACAGGCCAGCACCTCAATAATCAGAACTACATCAGACATTTCACCTGGAAACAGCAGCACACATCAGGTAAATCAGGCAAACAATTCACAACTTCAAATACCTGTTGTTGAAAAAAGACCTTTATGAGATGGGGAAAACAATATTATTGTCAGAGAAGAAGAAGGAGCCCTGATCAGAGTGTCTTGGCAGCACAGTGCCAGGCACACAGTCACCTGAAGGGAAAGCAGGTGATTCCTGCCCTCCTGGCTGCCCTCTCCTCCCCTCACTGCCACAGACTGCACACCTTGTGGGCAGATCACAGCAGTTCAGAGCTGGCCTCCTCCCTGATTCATGCTGCTCTGCATATTCCCTGGGTTCTTCCACTGCTCAGGAATTGCAGCACCTTGTTATTTTTGGTAATTTCTAATTACTGGGGCAATGCTTCCCAATCTGGAGCAGACTAACCTGGGTTTGATCCGTGCTAGCTCTAGGGAAAACGTCTGTAAAAGAGGCAGAGACAGGGAAAGCTGCCTCCTCCAGCCCCATCTGGAGCTCCTCTGACTGGTTTGCAGACCCCCTCCCCATGGACTGAGGGATGAAGCAACATTTTCTGTACAGAACTTCACACCAAAGCAAGCAAGGAGGAATTCAGGGTCTGTCATCCTCATACCATTTCTGTGACAGCACACGTACCTACGTGTGAACCCAGACTTCATTCTTGACTGGGCAACTCATTTAATGAGATGAGGAAGAAGTTAACTCATTTTATGGCTGGCTTCTGTCCACTATGGGATACCACTCTGTCAGCTCTGAGAGAAACAGGCTCTTTGAGACACTGCCAAGCTCCAAATGACTTCACAGCTATAACTGGGCAGCCATAAGCACTCCCCACTTCACTCTCATACACCTCCCACTCAAACTCTGCAAACTCATCAGTCACCTGCTGCATTTTTTTCTCCCCCAGCAAAATCCCAACATATCAAGGGTTTTGAGGCACCACAGAGTGTCTGATTTTCAAGAAAAGTTAGACTCTGTAAGGTGTTTCAAGCCATGTACATAGAAACAGAGGTATTAAGAATAAAATACTCTTTTTCAAAGGTGCGGGTTCTGGAAGTGCATTTTAGGGTAAGAAATTGCCCTCTCCAAGACCAGGTTGGATGGGGCTTTGAGCAATCTGGTCTAGTGAAAGATGTCCTGACCATGGCAGGGAGTTTGGAATGAGATGATCTTTAAGGTACTTTCTGACCCAAACCATTCTGTGACTCTATAACCTCTGTATTAAAGCTCAATAATTTCTGAATCTCTTTCCCCAAATCAAAGTGTCCTGTTTCACAAGCTTAGCACCCTCCTCAACACACATCAACGAAGAGCAGAGCATCCACCCCACACTAATGTGGGCCTGATATTTCTGAGTCTGAAAGATTTTTACCCTGCTAGCAGCTGCTAACTTTTTCCCAAGGAAAAATTTCTCAAGAAAGTTTCTTCTCAAAACAATCTTGGCAAATAACTCTCCTTTCTCAAAACAATCTTTCTCCAGGTGGTGTTTTGCTGTTTCTCTGGTTCAACCAATGGCATTAGAGAGGTGTCATTCCTACTCACCAATCATGTTAAGTCTGTATGGGGAACACCTTATAAAAGGTAGTAAGAATTAGAAAACAAAGCCTTCTTTTTCTATGCTCTTTGCCTTCTGAAATATTTGGAGTCTTTCTTTTGTGTCCTACAGTGACACACTAACACATCCCCACTTGCACGGCTCCACCAGGCTCGGCTCCTGGCTGTGTCCTCCCAACAACTGTTCCCATCTCCCAGCCCTGCACTGGCACTCTGCTGCCTCAGAAATGGCTTCTGCACATTTGTTAGAGAAACATCCAACAGATTAATTTGCCTGAGTCCTGCCTAGGCCTATCAGCTAGCTCAGAAACATGAATTACCCCTCTGTGAAAAAGCAAACTGTTGTGAGAGATTGTTTTGTTGCAGAGTGATGGTAGCAGCCAAAACTGTGAAGGGATAAACCCAAAGAGCAGTACTCAGCAAATCATCCCTCCCTAAATAGCCTGCCAGCTACAAGACACATAAAATACCATATTTTAAAGCCTGTTGGTAATTAGTATAACTGCAAACCACATGATGGCCTTGGCATTGTCAATACTCATGATCCATTAATGGAGCATTTCATCAGATGCTGAGTCCTTTCAGTTTTACTGCTTTGTTTACTGTTACTGCAAAATATATTAATGGTCATATTTCACTAGCATAAGAGCCTTGCTTGTGTTGCCATACTCTACCACAAACAATGTTTGATGATTTTGAGGAACACAGTCAGAGGTTTCACCTTCCAGCTGTGATGGCAGCTCAGGCAGCAGCAGCTTCTGGAGTTGGCCACTACCACCCAGGATGTGGAAGGCAGGAGAACAAGAGCAACCAACACTGCCAAAATTGTCTATCTAGCAAACTGCATTTAAAGCTGTGTTCTTTATTCTCTTCTAGGATTTACAACTTGCCACTTCAAAATGAAATCTGGCTGTGACATTGCTACTAACAACATAAATCAAACACACAGATTTATTTCAAAATGTATGTTCCACGGAGTAAATCAAGCAGAAGCATTGCTAACCACATTGTTACCAACTGCACTGCTGGCAATTTCAAAGGCTTCACCTCTCATCCATCTTCCAAATGTTCTTTTGTTTGCCTGCATTTAAATACTGCCTGGCAGACCAGTGGGATTTTACACACAGCACAGGGCTACTCCTCACAGTTCACAAACTGGCTGTAGTGCTCCTTTTCCTCAAGGACCAACCAACTGCACTCAGCCAAGACATTTCATCCCTCAGAACAGGATTTGTGATTTGGTTCCTGGCCTCCATGGCAGCCATGAGGACTCTTTTACAAGACCCTGTGACAGGTACATCTTCTGCAGTGTGGGCAAGCCAGCTTCTGTGCAGCACATGATTATTTATTTCACTGGCATATGAAATAAAAGCAGTGAAAGGGAGCAGCAGCCTATCCTGCTCACTGCCTGGTGTGCCACTGTCCCTGCATTTAGAGATGAGCCTGCTGTGTTATTGCATTCAGCCTCACTAACTTTATCTGACTACTCCCTTTTCTTATTTAAGCTGCTTTGATTTTAGGCCTCCTTTGATCCCAACTTTATATTTGAAAGGCTGTCCCATGAGAGCCACTGGAAGATTTGCTGCCTCACTGATGGACTGTATCTATTATTTGAAGCTGTGTATCTGGCTACTTACACCTGTGTCTCTCTTTTTTCAGCTTCCTGACTGAGTCTTTAACAAAGTCTTCAGAGCTTTGGATGTATTCAAGCAGAGAGCAATATAAAATTAAGTAAGGAAACCAAGTCACACAAAATAGTAATAAAATATTTCCTATAACCTTTCCTCAAGGCATCACACCACCATCTTCCTCAGCAGAGCTGAGAAAATTTTGCTTATAGGTTCACTGGGATGGTTGTGGAATAGTACATTTTGCCATCCTCATGCTTTAAGCTGAGTACTTATTTTGCCTTTCAGACAGCAGTGCCTGTTAATGCAGTTCAATAAACTGGAGGTATTCGTGCCTCATCTGGACAGATGTCTATGACACACAGGCATATCTGGAAGGAAAAAGCTTCTGAAAACATACATTACATTTTAACATTTCTGTAGTCAGGTCCCTGCTGTTCCTTGTCCCTCCCAGGTGTTGTCTCTGGTCTCAAGAGCCTTGGAGTTTTTCATGATTTGGTGAAACAATTCTTTTGACATAGTTCTTCATAGCATATAATGCAGATAATTTTCCACATTCCAAAAATTCCAAATATTTATTACTCAAGATATTTATTACTATTTATTACTTTTTGTTTAAAGCAGAAAGTTTAAGGGCAACACAAGCACCTGGAGAAATGTCTTCAATACTTTCTTTTTTTCCTCAAATCCCTTTAAATTCTTTGGGGCAACAAGAGTTTACAATCAGTCACCCACAGTCCCCAGGACAGCAATAATGAGACTGTGATCAATCCCATTCTGGAGGCACTGGGCAGTCCTTCCTGCCCCTGATGGCATCATTATTGGTGCTGGGAGGCAGCACAGCCAAGCTTTTTAATTCCATAATTTGCTCTTGTGACCCTACCTGCTGCCCCTCACCATCCCCTGGGCTGCAAATATGGCAATGTCAGTGCCTCACAGGGCAGACAAACAGGAGATGTTGAAGCTGAGCACCCTTGCAGAAATCTGTGGATAAAAACCTTTTCATTTCCTTTGCTAAGTACTGACGTTATTAACAGCAATTCATGATTCTAAAATTTGCAGCATACACCAGCTCACCAAGCCACTGAGAAGAGAGTGGCAATTAACTTAATGAAAGCCCTGGGAAACAGATAAGTAGCAAGGATTGCTCCCTTCAACCTAGGGCAGCCTCCTGCTAGCAATCTGGGACAGAAAAATCTCCATATCCCATTACCAATTCTCTTCAACGTGCAAACCCAAGAAATACTGATAAGAATCCATGAATAATTAAGTTTAACCTGATGTTAGCAGGAAGTGGATTGGGGATTTTAAACTCTTCCTTAGTTCACTGGCAGGAAATAGCCTGGATCAAATTCATTCTGTTAGCAGCTCCTTGGAAACAAATAGAGCTGGTTCAGCAAACACTTTAGTTTCAGGGTTAAAGAATCTGCTATGTTCTTCCACAGCAGAGAATTAAAAAATTGTATAGATGGCTTTTTGTGAGTTGCTTATACTAATAGTTGTCTTTAATCAAATATTTCCTACCCACCATGAGGAGACTCAGGCTTCCATGTTCTGGGAGGCTGGGCTTGCCTCATCTCAAACTCCCTCCCTGTGTTTTCATAGGACCCCTCATGAGGATTTTCCTCCTCCTTTCCCCAAGGATCCCTGCCACCCTACTTTTCCCTCAGCAGGGACTGTGCATTCCTTAGCCCCTCTTCCCTCAAAAACCCTCCTCCTCCTCACCAGGCCAAGGGCCATGTGCATCTGCTAAACAGTTGGGAGCAGTTCCACGTGCCCCTCATTTACAGGTTTTTGATTTCCCTTCCCTTTTATGCCCACTGATGCCCTGAACAATTCTGGACAGACTGAATTAATCAGAATTTATCAGAGAGGATGATTAGGTTAGGTTCTCCAATGGCCAACATTTTGAGCCAAGCTGATCAACAGCCATGGTGAAATAGCCTGAAATGAGGCAGGAAATGATAGCAGAAAAGGATAGTTGAGGGAACTGCAAGTTGAGGACTATTTTGGAAGTAAAAAAAGCTCTACTGTAATGCATAAGGGCTACCATGGATCAGCTGCCATTCAACATCCTGTGCATTTCCCAGTGTGTGCAGTGACTCTGTGATTTAGGTCCATGCACGTTATGGCCAGGGACAGCTGTGGGCAGCTGTGCCCATGGATGGCTGATGGATTTCAGGTACTTCCCATGAGGAAGGGAAATAAAAGGCTCTAAAGGTGGAAATTTCTGTCCAAAGTAAACATCCTAAACCCTGGAGTTCTCTCATCATGGAAGATGGATGTCCAAGAAGAGTTTTGGGTATCTCATCCAGGTCTAGAATGATCCCCTCTAACTTCCCCAGCAAAGGGACAACAGCTGCCATTTGTTAGAAATGGGGACACTACATGTGAGCTTCCCCAGTTCCTGAGGAGCAGCAACAGACTGTTCTGGAGACTGCATGTATGGAAACTACCTGAAACAATGTTGTCCGGATTATTTTCTCCAAATCTTTGTTTTATTGAGCTCAATTTGAGTATGAAGTAGGCTTTAAATGTAATTTTAAGTGCTCTCTGTTGCCTACATCCTTCTTCACATGGCATATTTGGGTATATCTTTTCTGATGCCTTTACCTTTAATGCCTACACTTCAGAGTTCAGAAACTCAGCTCAGAAATTGTATATATGAATAGCATTCAAATGAAAAATCTCAGCTCCTAGTTTTTCTCAGACAATATCAACACCAACCTGGAATCAGCACCAGAATCACAGAATCATTAAGGCTGGAAAAGACCTGTAACACCATCAGACCAAGAGATAACCCAGAACCACCACAATGCTCATGGCTAAACTGTATCCCCAAGTGCCACACCTGCATGCTTTTTGAACACTTCCAGGGATGGGGCCTCTATCACTACCCTGGGCAGCCTGCCCCAATGCTTGACAACCCTTTTGGTGAAGAAATTTTTCCTAAAATCTAATCTGAACCCTTCCCTGCACAATGAGAGGCCATTTCCTCCTGTCCTGTCCCATCCCTTTTTACATGGGAGCAGGGCCCCCACCTGGCTGCAGCATCCTCTCAGGGAGTTGTAGAGAGTGAGAAGATCCCCCTGAGCCCCCTTTTCTCCAGCTTAAACACCCCCAGCTCCTTCAGCTGCTCCTCATCAGACTTGTGCTCCAGCCCCCTCCTCAGCTCCATTTCCCTCTCTGGACACACTCCAGCCTCTCACCATTTTTCTTGAAGTGAGGAGTCCAAAACCAGTACTTGAGGTGTGGCCTCACCAGTGCCAGCACAGGGGGATGGTCACTGCCCTGGTCCTGCTGGCCACACTACTGCTGATAAAAGCCAGGATGCCATTGTCCCTCTTGGCCACCTGGGTACAGGTGACAGCTGTGACCTCTGATTGATTCTCATGTTTATCAGCACTTCTAACCAGCCTTGGTGTTACTTGGAGCAAAGAAGGACTTCAGCATTTTACAGGCCTCCTCTTTCCAAAACAAAGGGGAGGCTCTCAAAAGTGACATCACTGCAGAGCAATGAGGCAATACCTGAAAATTTGGTGGCTTTGTATACCCCTTATGAAGAAAGGCTTCTTCCTGTATTAAAATGAATATCTCATGCAAAATAAAACTCATCAAATCTATTTCTAATTAATGTATTTTTTCTCACAAGTGTTCTTCATCTACTTGCCAGAACTACCAGGATTCATGCACAGCCTGTTCCTTCCTCCCACCAGTCTCTTGGTGAAGTCACACAAAGGCTTTCTACACGTTGCAGGTTGGATTTAACCCAGGCATTTCCCCCAGGGTGTAATTTTCTAGTCTGTACCATCAAGGACACCTGAATGGCTTACTGCCTGACACTCAGAGCAGGAGCACTCTGTTCTGCAGGCTTTAAAGTTAACAGGCTGATTTTCCAGCTTTAGAAGCTTAGACAGCACAAAAGTTCAAGCTCCTTTCCTCCCATCTCCAAGATTCAGCAAAAGCACACGATGAAAAGGAAGATGAGAACAGATAGCAGGTTAAGGCTTTTGTTCCCTCTCTGCTGTGATGTGGGGACAGAAGAGATTAGCTCTCTGACTGCTGCACCTGCTCCAGTTGTGAGGGAATGTTGATTTTCAGTCCATGCAGAGCTGGAGATTTTCTAAATGCCTCCACGGATTGGACTAGTCTGTCTGAGCCATCCAGGGGCTGCCTGTGCTGCCTTAGAGCAGCTGTGAAGTGGCCCCTACATCAGGAGGGCAGTTTCCCTGCAGATACAAGTCTGTAACGATTGCTGCCCTATCCTGAGTGCAGCTCCAAACTCACAGGAGAGCCACTGAAGTGGATTAAGCCACTGCTTCACTCTGGCTTTTAAGAGGCTCCTGTCATGCCCCCAGCAGAGGTGTTTCAACAAGCAGGAGGATTGAGAGGCTGAAGTAAAGGACTTAGACAGGAATCAGTGGGACAATCAAGGTACGACCAGACTGGGAGCCCTTCAAGGGGAGAGGGCTGGGGGAAGGATGCCAGCTTTACACTTCTGTGAAATTAGAGCCCTGGTGTTTGTGATAGTAATAAACTCATCTATATAACAAAGAATGATGTTGTAACGTCGGATGTTGCCTTTGCTGCACACTGAAGCAGAAGTTAGACTGAAAGGAGAATTTGGTAAATGATGTTTGATGAAGGCATTATGAAGCTGACACCAGGCAGTCCGGCCTTGGGCAGCTGAAATAGTCCCTCTTTCCCCTCACACCACTTTGCTTCCACATGAAATCCCTTCCAACTTCAGCTTTTACTCAAGCTCTACAAAGGGTGGCACAGTCCAATAGCCTGCATGCACTGTCAGTGAATCATCACACTAACCAAATTCAGATCACTTTTCCTGAATCCTGGTCTGAAACAAAACAACACCTAGAAATGAAATTAATTTGGATTCATTCCTCCCTGTTTAATGAGCAGTCATATAGAGAGGAACCAGAATGCTGGCTCAGAAACTCCCGAGCTTACCTCCTCTCTTTTATTCCTAAAGCAAAGGAGGCATTTCCATGGCATCAAGCAGATGGCTGAAATAAGCATCTTTCCTATATCAAGCTCCATGTGGAAGCTCAGAATCTATGTAAGGTACAAAAAAGCTACAAGCCGGAGGAATGAGGGGGTGGGGATGAAGGAAGAAGGAGGAGGAAAAGACAGGGGGTGGAGAGTAACACTGGAGAGCAGCAGTGGTCCAGCCCCTCAGAATCTGAAAAGCATCACAGGAGCCTCTGGATAAAGACCAGCTTCAGGAGCAAGGCTGGAGAGAGAGGATTTCTGCTCAGTGATAAAACATGGTGAGTAGGATTTTTGTGATCTGCCTCGCTTGCTCTGGTGCCATGGCTTTTCTTTTGCTGTAACACTGACAGCCACTGAGTCTGTGAGAATTATTTTGGGATGACTGCTTGCTTTTGAAGCATTGCTTTTTACTTCTTTTTTCATACATCTTGCAAGTGTGTGCCTGTATTTATAAAAATGCACATCCTACCTTCTTTTCAAGCAATAAATTACTGAGGACAGCCAAAGCTGTTCAGTGTTAACACTTTGCTGTCTGGTACCAACAGGCTGCTGGTCAGGGCAAGAGAAAAAAAGCCCTGTTTGCTTCTCAGGTATGCAGTGGAAATTTCTGCTCTGCTGCCTTCTCTCAGCAGTACAGTGATGATTGGGAAGCTCCCTGCAGAGGAGTTAAAGCTGCCCCTTCACATGATGTAATTGGAACATTTCAAGCCACTTACATTTTCTTTCAGCCTCAGGTATAGAAGAAAACTGAGTGAGGGGTGCAGAGGATTTGTCAGAGAAGGAGCCTCCTTTTGTCATGAGCTCAGCCTCCTTCTGCCCTGCCACACACCTCATGGGGCTGGGAGAAACTGTGGGTGCCTCATATAGGGCTGGGGGATGCTGTGGGTGCCCCAGATGGGGCTGGGAGATGCTGTGGGTGCCCCATGTGGGGAGGGGGGTGCTGTGGGTGCCCCAGATGGGGCTGGGGGATGCTCTGTGTGCCCCAGATGGGGCTGGGGGTGCTGTGGGTGCCCCAGATGGGGCTGGGGGAAGCACTGGCTGCTGCTGTTCCCCCAGGGATCCTCCCATCAGCACTCAGCAGGACAGGGTGCTGGGAGAAGAAACGTGTTTAATTTTACTATGAAAAATCCTGAGCTCCACAAAACAGTTGTCAGGGCTTAAAGGAAGGTTCAGACTTCCCTATAGCACGCTGCTAATAAGATTAAGCATTTAACTACACATCTTTCTAGTATTCTGCTGGGGAGTGTGAGATTTTACTTCGTGTGCTCAGTGCAATGAGGGTTGAATTAAAACACACACCAAAATGTGCTTTTTGTGGTTCTTCATGAGAAAGCCATTGCCTGACCCAAATGTATGTGCAAATAATTAGGCATCCTGGATTACCTGAGAGAGACAAATGATTAAGGGGAATGATAAGATACAGCCAGTAAGGATGATGAGAGGAGTACTCCTAAGGAGAGGCATGATCTCAATGCAGGTTTGTGTGTCACACAGGCGCCTGTAAAAATAAACATTCTGCTGTTTCCTGAATCACGGCTGTCCCTGGTTACATCCTCCATCCTTCCCACCCTGTTCTTTTCTGCTTTCTAATGGAGATGAGATAGGAGCTGGGTAATCAGTTTAAGGGAGAAGATGAGCCCTGCTTTAAAATCCTCTTTGGTTTTTACCAGAAGAACTCTTATGTTTATTTGCTTGCTAGAAACAATGTTACAATAACTGCAGTGAGAATATCACTACCCTCTGGCAAAGAAGCTGTATTCTGCATTGCAATTAAAAATCAAATTAACAGAATGGAATATATGTTCATGATTATTAGTAAGTATTTCCATTATTAACTTTCATCTTCTCAGATAGAGAGTTGATATTTTTGCCTGTAAATAAACACTCTTATTCCAAAAACCTCCCCTTCCCCCCCACCCCCCTTTACTGGGAGCACCAGCTGTTCCTTATGCACTGCTAATTGATTAGATACTAAAGATTAAAAATTAGTGTTGTTCACTGACTTTAAAAGTAGCTGTGGCTTTCACCACCTCATTCTTGGCTTGTTTTTGCATTTTAGGACTTCCAACTGGTGGCCAGTAAAAATCCTCCTGAGTCCTCTGTTCTTTTCCCCTTTCCCATTACACCATTTATCACGAAATATTTTTTAAAACTTTTCATCTTAAAATACATAGATTTGAAGCTTAATGCATGTCCATATACCCAAACCAGAGAGATGCTTTCAGAAAATTTAATTATGCTACAATTTCTGATGGAAAAGCAGGGTAGCATTTTCAAAGGTACCTCTGATACTCAGCATCTTAAGTCTGATTGATATGAAGCCACTTATGGAAAAGGGATTTTGGACTCACTCCAAACTTGTATATGAAAACATAAAAGCAGTACAAAGAGAAGTTTTTCCTTATTTTTGAATTAAAAAGCCTAAAAGACTATTCAGTGTTTATAAACTTTTTCATTTAATGAAAGGAAAATGCTTGTAGGGAGGTGAAATTCAAGTGCCAAGTGACATGCAGAATTCTGCTTAGCAAGAGAGCCAGGCACCATCTCCACAACCTGCCAATTGTGATATAAATGTAAAGAAAGAGCACTTCTATCTCCCCTTCAAAACCACTATATTCTGAATTTTACCTATTTCTATCTCCAAGAGAGACGATTATATATAAATTACCTATCAAACAAGCAAGTAAGATAGGTCCAAGCTGGATAGCTGATAAGATTTTGAAATAAATGAACCTCAATTATATTTTTTCCTACTTGAGCAAAATTATTTTTGAGCTAAACTTGCCAAAGCTGTGGACTTTATCTAAATTTCCTCCTTGTAATAATATTATTTCTATCCATGCAACCTTGCTGAAACTGATACTTCTACTTTCCCAGTAGGATAGTGGTCCTAGAATTACATGCAAGAGGACTGATGTTTTACCTTTTCTTTGAAGATAACCTAAACAAACCTTTCTACTGTGTTCTAAGCTAGGAAGATACAACAGCTTTCACCCAGCCAAAAACCCAAAGCAAGGCTGCCTCACATTCCACCTCAGAGGGAAACTTGCAGATGGCAGAAAGTGTTGGGGCCATGGGCAGAGGCAAGTGTGACCCCTGTCTTTGACTCACATGACAGAGGCAATATCTGGACAGTTTGAATCCTGCTCCACCCATTTTCCTAAAGAATGTCTGGCTCCATTGCACCCCTCTTTGGCCCTTGTATGTTGGCCTGCACTGAGGGATGATTTAGGCCATCTGAAAATGGCTCTTATTAACCAGAACAGTTACCTAATTCAGTCTTGCTCAGGTCCTCATAACCCAGATCCAGAAGTAATTGCTCTGGTTGTCCTAAAATCAAGTCTCCCCAGCCCACAGTAGTGTGTTTATCTTGCCATTCTAAAACTTTAATTTACTTTTAGATGAATCACAGATGCAGTGAAACCTTCTGATTTTATGAAAAGGCTGTGACACACCCTGCATAGATGGTGTATGTTTGAGCATGAACTCTCTCTCCATTTTATGAGCAATATTATCCAAATTTAAAAGAAAACCTTATTTCCATTACAGTATCAGCCTCAAATCCAGATCTGATTGCCTCCTTAGACACCTGTGAATCCTAAAAGTGAGCAGCTGGTGTGACCAAGCCAGAGTAAAAAGTCCTGTTTACTGTGGATGGGAAGCCTCAGTGCTGTTGCTACACCCAATCTTATTGTAAAAGACAACTAAGCTGCAGCCTAGTGTAAGATTCAAGGATGTCCTCTATTTAAACACATTCCATAAACAATTTTGCAGATAGTAAAAAACCATTTTGTTATTAATGAAGAAAACATTGAGACTCTCAGTACACTGACTGCTGGTTTCCCCATGTTTCTGTTCTTTACAGTGACTTTTAATTCCAAATTGTATTTCCTTTGCAAAGATGGAAATCAGGCCCTCATAGATCTTTTATCACTGTGGAAAAAGTGATATCCTGCAAGTCCAAGGGAAGAATAATTGAAAAGGAACAGAGACAGGCACTAGTGTAGCTGAGTGCATGGGTCAAGAAATCCCAGAAAAATGTTCTATGTTTTAGATGCCTGTAATAATTTTTCATAGAATTTTGATTTCGCTTTACATAACCACTGGAGGGTAACTTTCCCTTACAGCTCTTTAATCTGTTTCTAACTTCACTGGTACAGCTTCTGGTGTCAGAGAGAGGGCTTGTGTCCCTGCAGAGACCAAAAAAAATGGTATCATGGTGTAATCCATAACAATGAAAAGGGCTAAAAGTATTAATAGATATAGAAAGACAGAATCATCACATCAATATTTCTGGTCAATTTTTGAAAAGAAGTTCATTGATAGTTTACATCACATGAGTATGAAGAGAAACTCAGAGTACAGGAAGTTACAAAACAGCATCTAAGATAAATGATTTAAAAAATCTGCAGACTCTGGTAGTCTGTCCTGAGGAGCCCTCAAAGAGTTGATTGAGGAGGTCCTTCCTTTATTTTGTTCATTTTAAATAACATTTCTAATGGGGAAGTTTTATAAAGATATGACAGTCTTAGAATAAGCAGGATGACACAATGAACTAGATACTAAGTCTGGCATGAATCCTGAGGGAGTACTAGAATTAGAATATATGGGAATAAATAGTAACATTAAATAATTAGAATACACAGTTGGTGATTATATATATATATTGTAGATATTAAAAAAAACCCCAACAAACCAAACCACAAAATCCCCACAGAACTGAAACAGCAGCTAACACCTTTTTCCTCATCAGAAGAAACTGAAAAGGCAGCATCAGCTACCATCAGTGTATCTTACATTATTATACTACAGATACTCTCAGTAAAAATGTTACTTGGGCCATTTTGGCTTTCAAGATAAAACTGTTCATCTGATCTATAAAAAAAAAGACAAAAGAACAAGCCTTGAAGTTTCTTGACCCAGTTATTAAGCTGGTCATTACCAATACAATACCATATATTATATATACCAATATAATACCATATCAATACAATACCATTGTATTTCTTATCGAGGAGATACAATTCAGGTCAAGCATTACTTTATTCCAAAGATTATCTAATGTCATCCTAAATTCTTAGCCTTAATACGTTTCATACTTGACAGTAAATAAATCCATCCCTAAAAGCCTTTTGAATGCATCTGCAGGAAAGTTCCCAAGTATGCAATATCCTACAAAAGTGACCTGTGCTTAATGCTCAGAATGGGCAGAAGCAGCTGCAGGACTTCAAAGAGTGCTACAGAGCATTGTTGTAAGGCTGGCTGTGCCAATGTCACAGACCTCTGAGGAGCTCCTGGGCAGCATCAGGGACACAGGGACACAGTACCTATTTCTGCACTTGCAGAGGACTGAGATGTCAGACACTTTATTTCTGGGATATTAATAACTGGTCTTGCATCAGCTGTTTCTGATTGTTTTCACCACCCTGCTGGAGTTGTGCACGCTGAATTGCTTGTCGAGCACACCTTGCTTTTCAGAAGAGCAGTGTAATCCTGTCCCAGTGACCTATTTCTAAATATGCAAAACAAGTTTCCCGCAGCATCAGTGCACTCCAGATACCTGACAGGGTAGTAAAATGTTTACTGCCTTTCATTAACAATGTTCTGCAGCACTCACATGTAGTGCCAAGTGCAAATGAATGTGCCAACATCTCAATCACACTGATAGATGCCCATCTATCACTACCCACCCTGTTTTCACCACATGTCAAAGATTCACACTTTGCCCTTCCGTTCTCTACCTTTTGTCACTGACATACACTTATTTGTAAACATTGCTAATCATCTGTTAGTTTGCAGCTTCTGTAAGAAAGGGGCTGTCACTGACCTGCCTGCTGGAGAAGTGCTCCCAAATACACAGTCCTGCATCTGGTGATGTGCTGCTCTGTGTGGCTGTTCCAGCAAGGCCTGGCAACTGGAAAGCTTCTGGAGGCTACAGACAGCTGTTATAGTTCAAAACAGACTGAAGACTGCTTTAAGTTCTGTTTTAGGAGTACAAAGCCTAGGCTTGGTGCTGAATTTAAAATCTCCTGCTCAGTGTCTCCAATTGTTCAGTTATGGCTAACCAATTCAAAACAAGACAAGTCATTAAATGAGGTTTCATTCAGGAGAGATCCAAGCACATCCTTTCAAGAAGAGGACTTGGAATTATTGTGTAGTTTCCCACCAGGTAAAAATCTGGTTGCTCCAACAGCTTTTAGGTAGTGCTTGCTTCGTCCCTGACCTACCTTTATGGAACTGCATTGACATACTCAATATTCAAGTTGATGCATGACAGAAAAGGATCAGATCCTTCTACAAAAGAACTGCCAGAAAACTGAAAGTGATATTGCTAAAATAATTAATGATTAATTAGATTAATGAAAACATAAAACTGGTTCAATACTAAATTATATAAATTATATAGGCAGAGCCTGAAACTGGCATTGATACAGGTACTAGAGTATTTTTAGAAATAGCTAATCAATGCACTGTGCAGATTCAATGAGGTAATGCCTCTGTGCACTACACTGGTCTTTGTAAATTGGAGATGACACTTTTGTCATGACTAACAGTGATTTTCAATGTTTGATTTTTGATTTCTGACAATAAAAGTAGCAGTGTAGAAAATGATACATTATGCTCAGGGAGAAGCAAGATCAGTAATTCAGTTTCTGCATGCTTCCAGGGTAGTACCAAGGTTTATGGATTTTCTGCTCACAGATAAGGATTATTTTAATATAAGGTGAGTGTCGTGTGTCAAAAGTTTGATCTCTTTTCTCAGGAGATTTCCCAGCTTGAGATCTTTGTTCTCTTCTGAGGTACAGATCTATGAACTACTGCCTCTCTGATGCACACATTTGCATGTTGAAGTTTCTCAGGCATTGTTTTTCATTAATGCCTCTTCTACCTTCACTGAAGAGGACCTTTACCTTGTTAAAAGCCATCCTGAAGTCATAATCCTCAGTGCAAATCTGTTTATTTCTAACAGACAAAATGTTCTCTGAGCCTCAACTCCCAACTCATAATGTGCACTGTTTTCTCCTTGTTTAATCTTCCAGCCAACACACCTACAGTTTCACTCAGTCTGTTTCTCATGCAGCACCATGACTCAATGATGGAAATGTCTGATGGCAGAGAAGCTCATTTTTATAATGCTTAATCTCCCTTCCTTTGTTCTCCAGTTGCTTTCAAAATTTACAAGTGCTACCCACCAACCTCACAATAGTTGTGTTCTGCTGTTTTCTTTACAGAGACAGATGTGAGGAAGCAGTATGGAGCTCAAGAGAGGAAAGACCTTCATAAAATCCAGTGTGCAACATGAGAAAGTGCCACCAGTGCATCCAGCTGCTCCCAACAAAGATGAGATGGGCAAAGACAAAAAGGCAGCTCTGGAGGGAAACCAGAGTGTGGCTGAAGTCCAGCTGGCTTGTTTGGCCACACACAAGAACTACAGATTTTCTACCAGAGCAGCAAGGAATGCACCTGGTGGTCACAACCTGGAAAAATCATCTGGCTCCACCTACAAGCTCGTGAGGAAGAGTAAAACACATGAATGTGTTGCTGAGGCAGACAAAACAGAGCACTGCACCCCCAGCAGCAGGGCTTGTGAGGAGGGGTTTTTTGGAAAGGGCAAGGGCAGACTTGTCAACAGCATCAGCTTTTCAGGGATGTCCAGCTCCAGCAGCAAGAAGGAGTGTGTGGTCAGCCCCAGCCAGTCTGCCTGCAGCAGTCAGATGATTGATTACAGGAACTTTGTGCCACAGATGCCTTTTGTACCAGCTGTCGCAAAAACCATTCCCAGGAAGAGGATTTCCCTCAAGAGGTCTAAGAAAGGGCTCAGAGATATATTTCATATAAGAAAAAATAAACCAGACAGCCTCTCATTTCTGGTGGAGAAGGACAAGAACCTGGCCTCACCAGGCTGCAAGAGTGAGTTGTCTGGACGTCTTGCAAAGTATCTCTTCAAAACTGGAGAAACTTGTGCAGCTGATTGCTTCTCACAGGACTGCTCAGACAATGAACTGCAGTCTGACTCCTCCTACGACTACTGCAATGCCCTGTGTGAAGATGTTGCCTCCCTGAAGAGCTTTGACTCCCTCACTGGCTGTGGGGAAATCTTTGCTGATGAGAGCTCTGCTCACCTGGAGCTGGAGAACAGCAAAGAGCTTCTGCTGAGGAGAAGCAAGCAAAAAGACAGCCCTGCCATGGGCTCCTTCCAAGGAGGGGTGGAGCAGCTGGCCTCTCCTGGCCAGAACGAGACAGTGGAATTTGCAAAGTTTTGGGACAACATCAACAAATCAGTAAGGCTGCATCAGAGTGCTCTGTTTGAAAAGAAGTTACTGAAGATACCTGGTTCTGACACAGAAAGGGACAGAAGTCAGGCTGATGTACCAGTCACAGACCCCCAAGTGTCACCTGATAAAGAGGGTGACAATTCCAAAGACAGCTCCACAGAAACAGAGACACCGAAAAGTGAAAACCAGGAATCCACATCCACCAGTGATGAAGGCTACTATGATTCTTTCTCTCCTGGACAAGATGATGAACTGAAGGAAGCTCAGACCCCTGGTGTCCCAGGCAGATTTCCAAGAGACAGCTACAGTGGAGATGCCCTTTATGAGCTCTTCTATGACCCAAATGAAGTCAAAGTAAGCCCTATCCTTGACGATGACTTGTGTGCTTCTGAAAGTGTGTCAGAGCAAGCCATTGAAATCCCTTTGTCCATTTACAGCTTTCACGTTGGAGCTGAGGAGAACATGGCTTCCCAGCCAACTCTAGACATCATTAGCCAGGGTTTCTTCCACAGCACGTGGAAAGGCAAAGAGTGTTTGCTAAAGCTCTGTGATACCGAACTTTCACTTACCATGGGGATAATAAACTGGCTACGAAAACACTCGGGACTCATCTCCTCCCCTGACTCTCTTCAGAGTCCTCAGTCACAGCCAGAAAAGTCCAATGATTCATTGATCCTGGCCAGCCACAGTCCAGAGCAGAAAGAGAGCACAGAAGATCAGCAGGAGACACCAGGCAAGGGTGAATCTAATACATTTAACCTATGTGTGCCTTTGGAGGAAAGCAAACTGGCAACCCAGGCCTCTTCAGTAAACATTGCTGGAAGAGACCACAGCCTGGCCTCCTGCCTGAGCACATCTGATCTGGATTTCCAAGGAGGAGAAGGGAGTCACCACAAGGACTTATCTACAGTGCCTGGGACTGTGGAAACCACCAGATCATCAAGTTATGCACCACAATCACAGGCTAACAGGGACAATCTGCAGACATCTTCAACTGAGAATGAGAAGGTGGCAATTTCTCTGGGATGTGAGACATCCAGAGATAAAAACCCACTGCCAGAAAAGCTGAACAGAGAGAGTGGCTCCCAGAGCTCTGAAAATCCTTTGTTAGATGATAATCACGAAGTAGAATCATGTTACTCCTACAAGACTGCTGCGACCTCACTCCGAGATCCCCTTGAGAGAGAAGACAGAAATAAACCAATGTATCACTCTCTCTCTATTTCCTGTGACAAACCACCACAGCCTCTAACCCTCAATCACTTCCAGAGCTACATGAGCTCCACACCAACAGAGAGCAGCACTAACATAGTGCAGCTCTTAGAGCACTGTGTAACACAGGTGGCATCATTAAAAATCAGCTATGAAAACCTGGAAGACAAATACATTGGGAATGAAATGAACAGTATCATTCATAAGATGTCTCAATACAAAAACAAGTTATTGCTGCAAAATGAATGCAGCTGCATTGCTCAAATTCCAGAATATCCCAGTATTCCTAGCACAAACCAATACAACTATGAGACAAGTTTCCAGTCTAGCAGTCTGTATCATTTGAAGCAAAATGGGGAGCAAATTTCCTCTGAAGATCAGAAAAGTAGAGCAAAAATCCTAGATGAGGTTACTCAAAGCAAGATGAATTTTGAATATGCCCAGCTGAACAATCAAGCACTCTCCTATTTAAAGGACTTTGGTCTCAGTCCAGGTGACTCTGGCCCTGAGACATCTCTTAGTAGACCAACATTTTTACCTCTCTTTAACTCTGTGTGCCCAGACATAGCTGGTACCTTCTCACAGGGCTCACACAGCACGGCTGTCTGTCTGTCTGACTCTCTGCAGCCTGAGGAGGCCAAGCAGTGCAGCCCAGGGCCCTGGAACTGTGCAGAGAGCCCCTGCCATGGCCTGGCTGCAGGGACTGCTCTGTCCCCTCTCCTGGAGGCAGTGGCCCGGGACACAGCAGTGACAGCCAGGAACCACCAGTGACACACCTGCATGGAGGAGGTGAGTGCTGAGGGGAAGGGTGAAATGAAATGTGAAACAATTCATTCTGTTCCCTTTTCACAGAGGGACACTTTACAGCAGAGGAGGCTGAGGGATGCAGGGTCTGTCATTTCTGCAGGGGGCTAGGGGTCTGCAGTGTGGAATCACAGTGCAGATGTGCCCTGTCCTGCAGGTGCACACATACAGGGTGCTCTCAAACACAAGGGAAAGGCCACAGTGCTGTGCTGGTGCTCTTAAGTGCACCAAAAGGATGGTCCTTCTTCTTCCAAACCTGAAGTGTTCCTTCAGAAGGTGGAGTTGGTCTCTGGCCAAACTGTGCTGTGGCAGAGCAAGAGCTGCAGCCACAACATTCTTCACATGCAAGGCTTGACAGGCTTCTCAAGAGAGGGACTACAGGGTCTGTGCTGCACCTCAAGCATTTGAAAATCCTTCAGCCACACTCACATAGCATAGGGAGAGCCAGAATCTGCCCTGTGACATAGCGTAAGAAACACCTTTGCTGCAAACCAGAAATTGATGAAGCAGACAGTGATTGTGCTGGTTCAGGCCTGCCTGTCACACGAGGCTTTAGGCCAGAGCAGGCACTATCTGTACTGAGAGTTCTAACTCTGTGCCAGCTGAGAAATCCTCTGGCCTTCAGCTGCTGGGAGGAATTTGTTGTAGAAGTCACTTGGTAAATTCTCTGTCATGTTCCCTGCCAAATCTGACAGATTGGCTGGACTCTGCCCAGCAGTGGCCTCTGAGAAGGCTCCTTTGGAGGTGGTGGAAGACAAAGAGGAGGCTGCAGCAAGGGCCAGGACAGAGAATTCAGGAACAGCTCACTGTTGAACAGAAGGAAACAGGGAACACAACATTTCTCTGGCTCTTGCTGCTCACAGCAGTGTGACTGCTTTCTGGTCATGTCCAAAGGCTTCCCAAGCAGCACAAACAAAAAAGGACAGTGTTCCTCTCTGCATGAGGCAAGAACACCCTTACATTTTCAAGTCTGAGTAGATTCAGCCACCTGCTTTTCTCTTTATGTCATTGTGAACATGACCTTGCCCACTAACAAGTCTCCCATTGCAGAGAGGAATTTTTTTCAGGGGGCTGAAGTTTAGGGTCAGAAACTGTCAGTCTTCCATACCGTTAATAAACACTTTGTTTAGTTATAATCTGTTCATCAGTAAATTAGGTCTTTCTCAACTGAAAGAAGTGATCTTGGTTTTTTTTTTTTTTCCATTTTTGTTGTAAACAATTTTGCATTTGTGGTGGTTCTGCTGATTAGCAAGAACTGCTCCCCTTCTTGTGTCACCAGAATTTTGAGCACAATTTGCCATCCAAGTTGCCACCACAGTCCTTAGAACTACTCATTTCTTTTAGATATTTCTGAAATGATAAACTGAGCACACATGAGGCAAGGTTTGTGTCTACAGCTAGTATATGTGTGGAACTAGGACTAGGCACAGCTTCTTGGGGTTAGAAGAACAGACCAATGTATGCATTGGCCTGAAATTTTTATTTTACTGTGAATATGAATCCACAGGGTACTGCTAGGAATATCCCTGCCTTTGCAAGCTAGGAATGCAAAGGGATTCTAATTTGAGGAGTGGAATGCTAGAAACAGAGAAGGGAGCTGTGTGACTGTCAGGAATGGTAACAGACTGTATCTTTACACTGAACAAGACATAACACAAGTAGACATGACTGGACTTGGGGCACATTCTTTGTATTGTGTCAAGTGGCAGCTGCTGTGTGCCACCACGTGCCAGCACTGATAATACCAGCCATGGCAGGAATGTCACCAGGTCTTTTCTCTGGGACCTGAGTCCAAGAGAAAAGACAATTCAACCTTCTCCCCAAGGGGAACTGCTGATTTTTGATAAAGGTTTCTCAAACAGTAAAATGAATGAAATTTTAGAATATAGATTTAGAATTATAGAATATAGATTTACATATTCATAAAGTGATTTTGAGGATTGGGCTCATTTTAAGGAATCATTTAACAGCAAGGTTGCTGTTTGTTACATTTTTTTACAGAAAAAGAATTCAGACAATAGTTAAAATGTCATTTAAAAGAACTGGCTGTGGGGGCAGATACAAACACTGGAGTGTGACTGAGTCTCCCTGCCCACATTTTCTTGCCTGCCCACATGAGCAGATGGGCTCCAGGTTTGCCGGAAATTTTACATCTTTGTGAAGATGACTCAGGAGCTTTGTTCAGCCACGGGGGTGGTAGTGCCAGAGAGGCAGTGTACAAACACAGTGTCACCTCCAAATCCATGGAGACAGACAGCCCTGAGAAACACTCCCACGCTGGACACGACTGTGCAAACTGGCAGAGCTCAGACACAAAGAATGCTCTAAATTGCCACCCCTGGGAGCTCTGAGACAAGTGACACATCCAGAGGTGCCTCCTGCTTTGTAACTCAGAACAAATGCAGCCCCTGATCCTGCCATGGACTCCCAGGTCTGACCTGAAGGAGGTGGGAAGAAGGTCACCTTTCTTGTAATTTGGTGCAGGGTGGAGGAAAAGCCCTTATCAAAAGCCATTAAAATCTCCAGGTTTTGTCAGCCCATCTCAGCACATCCCAGGACCCACAGTAACAAACAAGTCCATCCTTTCTGTTCCAAAAGGTGTGCAGGCTTTGCTACCCTGATGAGCACAGACACAGCACTGTGATGAAGGATGGTATAAGAAATGCCAGTCACAGCTCCTCTTCCATTTCTCCCTTCCCTGGCCTTTTAGAGAGAAATCTGCAAATGCCTTGTATCTGAGCTCACCAGGAACCCTAGGCATCCTCACATGGGAATATGGAAGGCTTATGTAGAAAATAGGCATTATGGAAAAAAAATGCAATGAAAAGTATAATTTTCATTCTTCAGTATCTAAAGGTTAGGACTTAGGCAGTGAATGCATCCCAAGCCCTGAATACAGAGAGGATTCCTAGATCTGTACATTCATGGATCACAGAAAACAAACTGCAGAAGTTTGTGATTTTCAACCACATTTTTCATCAAGAAACTTCATCTTCAGAATGGAAGCACAGTCCTCAAGCAGTGCATTGGGAGGTCTTTTCCTGACTCTTAAAACCTCTGGAACCGACCAAACAGACAACACTGGATGTCACAGCAATTAGACACATGTAGAACAAAACACTCTCTGCAAACAGCAACATTTCAGACCACTGAGCCATTTCTACCACTTAATGGGGTTTGAACTGCATCTTCCATTAACTGGAAGATGTGGTAGAGCAACAAAACCTCTTGTGCTCCCAACAATATGTGCTCACTTCATTCAAATGCTGAACTGCCACATTATGCACCAGTTGAAGATTTTGGATGTGTTTCAGTGATAGCTCTGAAAGGAGTGCATTGCAATAAGCTTGCCCCCAGGTCAGAAAAAAATACATAACTGTCAATCAAGCAGGGATTGCTATAATAGATGGGGCAGCTGTAGATAAAAGAAGACAGTATTGCATATGTGATTGCTGTTATCAAGGAACTGAGATTCAGAAGCAGATAAAATACAGCCCAGGCACTGCAAAGTGACAGGAATGTGTATCTGATCCTCACCAACTGAGGGGCTACTTATGGTCTGGGCAATTCCTGTAATGCTTTTTATTCCCTGCTGGTTCACCTTCACTCCTCCTCTCTTAAATAAGGTTGTATTTCTCCCAGACAGATAATTTCTCTACCTGATAGGCATAGAGAAGGGAGACTGCAATATCTGGATTTGATAAAAAGGAAAAGCAGAATGAAGTCTTATCTGCATATAGGCAGTTTTCTGCTCAACTAAGGTACTATTTCTGAAAATGGTCAGAGAGATACCTTAACAGGTGAAAAAATAAAGGCACAACCTCTGTGCACACAGCAGGAAAAACATATGGTAGCTTTTGAAGTCTGGTGTAGAAATCCTCCTCTTTCCATGCTCCCTCCATGGCATAGTAAAGGGATGATCTCTCCAGCTGCACATGATGAAATGTAACAAGAATACAGCACAGAGACAGCCAGCACATTCTCTGCACTGGAAATGCCTCTGGCTCTGAAATACACACCTGTATAAAGTCAGTTACCCAGACCATGTTGCAGTGGGTATTGAAATCTCATCTGACAGCCCAGCAGCTACTCACACACACATTCCTGTTCAGACAAATGTGTCACAAGGTACAAACGTTCTGTTTGTCACACGTGGTACCACGGGAGCAAAGAGCAGGGAGACAGAGGTGACAGGTCACTGCCTCTGCTAATACTAACAGAGTGTTAGTCACCATGTGCCCACATACTTGGGCTAAATGCTAAATTAAACGATTTTCTCCTTCATTAAACGTTGTTGCTTCTGGACTTGGCTCTGTCTCACTGCACTGTCTTCATGGTACTTTGTCATCAATGCTCATTCTACCCCAAATCAGAATTCTATCAGGAGGAAGAAATGTTCTTGCCAGTGTACTTGCTAGGGGAGGGTTTTTCCACACAGTTATCAGCACGGATAATCTCTTAAATGCCAGATGCACTATAATGTGTTTCACTTTAAAACTGAAGAAATTGATTTGCTGCTTTACCCGCTACTGCAGCAGGATGGTTTCCATGGATACAGCCTTATAGGGACTCTATTTTCCCCCTGTTGACAACAGTACAGAAAGCTAAATTCTCATCTTCACTGCACCAGCATAAATTTGAAGCTAGGGCAATGATTCCCAGATTTAACCCTGAGAGCAGAAGTTGGCTCCCAGTCTCCTTCAGCCTCGAATTTGAGATTTTCAAGGGGATAGCAATGGAGAGAAAAAAGAGAAAGAACAGCAGCATGGTCTGAGGGACAGGACATATGAAGCACACAGTGTCTCTGTATGGGAAATGGGGAGAAGTCAAGGCAGAATGCAAACACACTAACTGCTCATTCAGAGGCTTAGTGCCTTGCCTGACACTGAAGTGCAAAAATCCAAGTCAGATTTGGGTCACAGAAGTTTGGCTATAGAATTATGGAATTGGGCCCTTTTTGTTTAAATGAATCAGTTGTTACCATTCTGAAGAAAACCTGCTTCACTTCAGGTCAGGAAGGTATAAGAGTGGGAAGAAGGGGAAAGTGAGAGCCTTGTATCCAGAGCAGGCTGCTTCTTTCATACAGGAGACAATCTGCCCCCCTCTGGAATAGAGTCATGGAGAAACTGAGTACAGAGGAGATCCTCACCTTGAGAATGAGCTGTAAGAGTCTGATGGCATTTATACTCACAAGCCAGCAAGTGAAAATGAAGAGCCTCATAACCCCAGCTTTTTGGATCTCAAGTGTAAAATATTTTGTTCCGTTTCCTCCATCAGAAAATGCAGAGGGGCAGAAACAGAGGCCTCCAGAAAACCCTGCATTCTACCTCTGCCAATGGGCTGCAGTAGGTGCTTGGAAAAGGAGTGTCAGAAACAGGACAAATGGAGAATTTAGAAACCTGAAATAATCAATCTCCTGTCTTCTGCAACCAGCACTCTGAGCTAGGCCTTGGCTCCTCCTGGGTGTCTGGGTTTAATGCTCCCTTTTCCAAACACCCTTAAGCATAGGAACTTCAAAGCCTTTTAATTTCTGTTATGAACCTTTCATAGTTTAATGCCTTTAAGGAACCTCTTAAAATCTTGTGTCTTTTGTGCTATACTTATCAGTTTTGCTTTGCAAAACTTAAAAAATATTCCTTTTGAATTTTTTCTTTTTCTGACATCTATTTGTTCCTAAAAAAGGCTGTCCGTTTTGTGGTCTAGCAACACTGGGGAGATTACAGACTTTTGTGATTCAGGGCAGAGGTCATGCCTCAGTATGTAAGTCTGGGGTCTGTAAATGAAGACAGAGTTCAGAGGGATGGAAAGCACAGAATTCCCAAGCATCAATAGATTTTCTGCATTTCTCTAAAAAAAACTCCACCAAACAAACAAAAAACAAACCCAACCCAAAAACAACAACAAGAAAACCCAAAGCCCCAAACCCAAACAGATAATTTTAAATCTGGATAAATTAAGAGCAAAAAACTTGACCATCCAGTGAAAGGCATAAAAGACCATTGTCCTGAGCACCAGAGCACTGGGAGCCTGCACTGTTTTAATGAAATGCCCAAAATGAACACAGCTCCCCATCACTCTAATGGAAGGAACACTGTCCTGTTTTTAGCAAACTCTCCTCCTGGTCAGTTCTTCCAGAAAGATTGGACTGTGTACATCTGGTGTGGCAAGTTTCTTCTGTCCCTCAAATCATAGGGACTGCATCTCTTTTACATCTGAAGGTGAGAAAGATATTCACAGTTCTTGGACACAAACAGACCTCAGGAGAGAGACACACAAAGAAGTTCTGTATGTTAGGGGTTTCCTGTGGGGTAAGGCAATATTCTGAGCTTCTCTCTACATGCATGTGGCTTCCTCAGGGCAAGCTTAGATGATCTTGTGGCACTTAATAACAGTGTCAGCCAGGGACGACAATGGCACAAATGATGCCAAGACACTACAGGCAGCAATTTCTCTCTTCCCACAATCAGCTATCCTCCACTTTGGGGTGATTATATTATCCAAGGGAAACTGTCAGCCTGCAGGTCAAGATACAGGAAAGATTACTGGAGAACCATAAAAAGGAAGGTCCTCTTTGTCTTACTGAGAACAAAGAAGGGTTTTTTTGACGTTGTTGTACACTACAATGACACAAAGACTCTGACTTCAGAAGGCTGAAAATTACTGTTTTTTTTGGGGGGGATGTGTTTTTTTTTTTTAATACTATTTTACACAGACTAATTCGATTAGTGAAACAAACTTCTTCACTCACATTGGTCAGACAGAGGGACATGAAGAAGAAGTCCCTCCTAGGGAGAGAATGTAAACAATTTTGCCATTACCAAAACATGTGTCTTGTTTACAGAAAATTCCCTGAGAAAGGAATCCCAAAAAACCAAAACATCTCAAGCACAAACCAAAGCTACAGTTTTTCTCCATCTCCTCTTCACTGGTCTTCTCCAACTGCCATACTTTCCAAATCAATTTTTTTTTTCCTTTCATGACAACTTTCCATTTAACTTGCTCCAGACAGGCTCAACTCTTCCCTATCACATCCTTTACACTCCTTCTGCTCCCTCTTGGAGACTGAACGTGCTTCAAAACCCTTTTCCCTTTCCCATATGCCTGTGAAGCAGCTCATTACCCCAACCAGACAATTCTCCCCAGCCTCAGGAGCCTGGAAACCCCTCTTCAGGGAGATCCTGCAAATGCCAGCCAAGCTCTGCTTAACTCCCCAGAACCTGGGTTCTGTGCTTTGCTCACACTGCACAGGTGCAGGCAGCCACTGAAGGACATGGGAGGATCACAACCTATGGCCAGGCAGGATTAAGGAATTTTGACACCCCCCCCAACCCCTTTATTATGTTTCTCCACCTCACAGCCAATAGAGAGGGAAAAAAATCAAGCCAAGGTGGCTTTGGGTCTGTGATACACAACCAGGGAGCTGCATAGAAATCAATGGCAAGAGAAATTCTATCTGACATCAGTAGGATGGAGAGGGACCCTGATTTACAGCAGGCGATATGAGGCAAAAGACTACATCAGAAATTTTCACAGCTCCAGCTTTTCAAAGACATGGTGCCCTCTGCTTTCAGCTGCACTTTTAGGAAAAATCTGATTGGGTGTTAGCCTTAATTAACCCTAGTGCAGTTGCATTTCTGAAATAAGGGAAGGTTGTATTTTACACAAACATCAAATGGGGCTCCTCAGCAGCAGAAAAAACACTGAGGAAAAGGAGCAGCTCTTCTGTCTTTGTACTTTAAATAGGGGATGCTGCAATTTATGGCTCTTGGAGAAATAAAAGCTCCATTTCCCTCCCTTAGCCATTCTGTCTTCCCTTGAACATACAGGCAAGTAGGGTTTCAGTGTGAAAAAAGCACTAAGTAGACTGTTGCTATAGCAACCAACTCCCTGAAACCCATTTATAATTAAGATGGTGGTCTAACCACCCAAAAAATACATCCTGCAAAACCCCCGGGTTTGTTGCTTCCCAAATAACAACTGTGTGTTTTTACAGTGAGTCCATCTGATCAGGGTAAGGTTGGTTAGGTGGGATTGCAAGAGTGACAATGTCTTTGGAAGTAGCTTGCTACTGGGACAGCAAAAGGATGCTAGCAAACAGCAGGGTTGCAATGCAAGGCACTTTTTTTGGCTAGATTTCTAAAAGCTTCAATCAACAACAAGATAGTACTTGAATCTTCTCAGCTCTCAAAAGTACTCTTCAACTATAATCTGTAAAATTTTGAATAATACTTACAATTTAAAAATGCCCTCAGCTTTTTTTTTCTCCACAATTCAACAGCTGTTTTACATTAAAATCACACACCAAAGCTAATTAATAATTTTTCTTTAGAAAAAGGTATGTTAGTTTTCCCATTAGTGTTTACTAAAGGTGATGAGAGCCAAACTGTATGATTAAGTGCAGTCCTTGAAATGTAAATTAGGAATGGATGAGGTTATTTTAAACATGACATTTGTTGCTGAGGGTCATATAATGTGAATGATACAAATGTGAAGGTTTTATGAGATTTTATAGATATAAGTATATGAACAGACACTTAAAAGGAAGATTTCTCTCTATTGCTCCTTTGACCTCTGAACTTCACATTTTGTGTTATTAAAGATAAATGTATTGTGCCCACCAGTCTCTCTAGGGACTGTAATGCCCTCAACCCACAGTGGTTCACTAAAACAGTCCTTCACTCATGCAAACACAAAATGTTAGGGCAGCTTACCCTTTCTAAAGTAAGACCAGTGTCTCTTGCAGCATGTTGCAGACTTACTCAACTAAAGGGCCATTAAAGTCTTAAATATGAAAAAATAATCCAAATACAAAGCAGGCTTTGAAAAGCAGTCCAGAGCCCAGGCAACTTTAATTTAACTGAAATGAAATAAAATTAAGTCTAAATATTGTTTGTTTATACTTTACTCCCATTTTCCTACTTTTTGTTTGTTTTCTTGAGAATTTTTTTCTCTCTTTTTCCTCAATTATTTAATCAGCCATGGTTTAACATTTTATAGACCAGTATTAACCTGAGAACCACGAACTGCAAACCACTGCTCTGCAGTGTACTTTCAAAAATTCTGGATTTCACAGTCAGAAAAGAAAGGTTCCCTCTTTCTAATCCCCTTCCAATAAAAGATTGTTCTCTCTAGCTTGGTTCTACCCCTAATCAGCCACCACTGTCTGCCACATCACTGTTCCCATCCCACTGCTCCTCTCTGTGCCTTAACTGTGTTGTAGGGAAGCTGTATTTTTGTAAGGCCAAATCCTGTATCTTATTTTTAGCCTAACAACCAGTAAACACAATTAGCAATTTTTATTGGTTGAAACTGATAGGATACTGCTCTCAATACCTGTGGGATTTTGCCAGAAATCAATTTCACTTATTGCCATCATGTACATGCTCATGTGAGCTGCACTGTGTTCTATTTCCCAGTCAGCAGGGTGGCATTGTTCCCTGCACTGAAATGTGACCTGTGTCAGGAGGTGTGCTGTCTCCCTTGATTTGATAAAGAGAAAATGAAAAAATCTCTAATTGCATTAACTGCTATTGGATGCTATTATTGCCTTAAACCTGAGAAGCAAAATGACCTCAGATGTGGTTTGGATTCTCTACAGACAGACAATTCCAAGCTGCCCACACAGACCAAACACCAAACAGCTCCCCAAAACCAACCAACCAACCAACAAACAAACAAACAAACAAACCCCACAGCCCTAAAAACAACCCACACCTCAATTTCTCCATTCCTTTATCTAATGTTATACCTTACAGTCTATCAGAAGGAATGGAAAGTGAGGGAACTGGAATGAATGTACATAAATCATCTGGCTGCACATAGACTACAATTACAACTTTACATCTAGGAAACACAAAAATCTTTATGCTGAATGTCAACAGTGAATAATAAATCATTACATTAACCCATTTTATACACTTCAAGCTTTGGAGATAAATTCTGGTAAGGTACAACCACTCTCCTGTAGAATTGCACTGTAAAAGCAGTTACTTTGCTAAAAGTATCTGATGCCCCCCAGAGCAGGCTTGGGAATTCAGGGCAGAAAAGAACCAGAACAGCACAGCTGGGTTCCTCTTCCCCTGTGCTGAGCACCAGGCAGGCCAGCAGTGAGCAATCAGCAGAGAGAGGACACAGACCCTGCCAGCCAGCCCCCCTTGGCTTGGGCAGGATGCACACTGTACACCAGCTGGCCCTTTTGGCAAACCAGGAGGCCACAGACTGAATTTGGAAATGGAGCTGGTGGCCAGACCTGTGCTGAGCTGCAGTTACTGTAGCTAGGCTGACTAAGGCAGGAGGTTAAAGGAAGGTTGCAACCTGTGTAATCTTAAAAAAAGGCACTGAAGGTTTTTATGAAGCACTGGTAGCTGGGAAAAGTACCAGTGCAGCATTGGCAACAATCTAAGCAGCACAACTTGGCTACGGGCACTTCTTTGGTTAGACTTCTCAAGGTCACATACCTCTTTCCTGCATGTGCCCAGGACAACACACAGTGTACAGGACACTTGGCCCTCCTCAGCCAACAAAATATGTTTTTGGGTTCCAGAGATTTCTTCATGTGCTGGCAGCTCTCCATGATTTGGGCTTTTCAGTGGGCTGGGAACACCTGGACAGTGAAAAAACCAAAGAAAATACATGTTTTTTTGAGAGCACTGCAGTAGGACCAAACATATTTTGCATGGAAGAGCTTCCATCTGGCCTGGCCTGCTGGAGCAGCTGAGAACCACAAGCCAATGCTCTGGCAGAGCAGAAGAGCAGACACAGCACATTCCCATGGATTTTCATTGTGAGGGACCTCAGCCAGCCCTGGGTGTGCAGCCTGCTCAATCCTCACTCCACGGGTGACAGAGCATGAGCTGTCACTGCACATCACCAGCCCCTGTGAGTGCAGGCAGGGATTTGCTGGGAAGCATTGTTCCCTACAGAGCACAGGCACTGCCCTGGCCTCTCACACTCCTGCTCACAGTCTGCTTCAGTGCCCAGCCATGGTGCTGTCCATGCCTGTGGGATGGGCTGGGCACAGACACTGCCCCAGCAATCCCAGTGCTCCAGGCAGCCCAATTGTTTGGTCACTGGGCTGGTTCTGTTAATAGGTGCACTGTTGGTCACTGGCATTTCTGATGGGATGCTCTGTGTCTTAAAAGAGTGAATGCTGCACGTAGCTTCCAATTAGCTGGGAAATGTTTTCTGGGTCTTTGCCTAGTAGGACAGAGACAACAGTAGCATTGTTAGCAAAGAACTGCCACCTCCTAATGTTGAGTTACAAGAATTAGTGGGTTACTAAACTACCACTGACCTTCTTTTATTATTTTTCTTAATTACTCATGAAACTTTTGAAAAATGCTATTAAAAAGATACTTAAAATTAACAGAAATTGGGAGAGTATGTATTTAGAATAGATGAATTTATTTGCCCCTCTATGGCACGAAACTATTGTTAAGCAAAAAAAGGGGACAAGATTCCTAAATATGTTTTAGACAGGCTTCCTCACTGCTCTGTAACAAACCAGTTCAGAAAAACCAGTCTTTTTTCAAAAACGTTGCTTTAGGCAATTGTGGACCCTGAGCATCCTCCATCAGGATATGATGCCAAATTTTCTTCCGTCTATTCATCAGACTCAACCTCTTCACAATCCTGTGCTACTGCCCTGCTTCTGTCTCCTCTTTCAGCTTTGTTAGCCCTGGTTTCTTTCTGCAGGGAGGGGAAGAGGTGCAGACCTGAAGGTCTCTTTCCTGCCATCAAGAAAGAGGCTGCAGAGAGAAGAGTTCATTATCCACCTCCCTCTGTCTTTGCTTGTGTGCTGTTTGGACACTAAGCCACAAGACTTCAGGAAGGTGTTCCAGGAAGGGACTTACAGACCATGTTCTGCTGCTGCTGGTGCATCTTCTCTCCTCTTTACTGTGTCTCTTTGCCTTGAGAGAGAGTGTCTCACCTTCAACCTGACCAGAGGCATTGTTGTCTCAATTCTGATTTTATTTAATCAGCTCAGGAAATCTATAGAAAATATTCTGTTACCAAATGAGAACGTCATAAGGCAATCATCCACAGCAGAGGGATCAATAAACTTCCCCTAGCAGCAATTTATCACTCAGTGTATCACACAGCAACCCACTGGGTGCTGTAACTGAAGGCACAAAAATTTAAAGTGAGCACAGTACAGTGATGAATAATGGCTCAGTACAAACCACTTCATTGGTGGAAAAAAGTCCTACCATGAAGGCAGCTTTGTCTAGCACCCAGGAAGAAAAACCTTGAGTCAATTAAGACCTAAGTATTAACAAAATAAGTGACACAAATACTGAAAACCTTGTTTTACTGTGCTTTCTGACTGGAGAGCCCTGCTTTTTTAGAGGAGCTAGTTACTTACTCTACAGTAACATAAATATCCAAAGCAGCAAATTCAACTGAAAAATCAAATTCAACTAAGTTATTGACACTGAATATTTTTTTGTGTTTTTGAGACATACCTGAAAAATCCATCTCAGTAAGAATAAAAAAATGTGACCTCATCCAAAAAATCAGAAAAGTTCATCCCTGTAACTTAATTTTTTTCTTCACATTTCCACTTGTGCAGTTCCAATATTAGAATATTAAAAAAAATAATGTGTAAAGTCCCATTATTAGAACAATTTGCCATTATTTCCAGGAATGTTTTCAAATTTCCTTTTCATTAATTGGCAGAACTAGTAGTTTCCCCAGGTTTAACTGAGAAGTAGAGATTTCTCCACTGGGTTATTTATTGGGCAGTGGTGCTACTGCTGCTTCTTTAGGAAAACTCATTTCTACTTTCCTGTGACCACTGTTTGATTTTTCTTCTTGAAAGTTTAAACATTTAAAATTGTTATTGCTAATAGGCTAAACTCCCTTCTACTGAACTGTGCTGAAGATCAACCCAGTGTTAGGGAAAAGCATAAACCAGTCAATGCTGGCTAACAACAGATCTGACTTTGCCTAAAGATCAGGCTTTTCTTCAGACACAGTCTCTCAAGATGGGAAGGGGTTGCTGGTGGGACTGATTTCTGGTTTGCCCTCCACTCTCAAATACTTCTAATGTGGCAACTCTGAATCAGTTTACAACTTGGTATAATTTCTTAACTGCATTTCTGTGAACATAGATACCTGAGTACAAAGCACACTGCATATGTAGTCCTTCACTGATTTCTCAAAGTCTTGTGTGTTTTATGCCACAGGAGCTAACTAAACCCAAAATCTTTGTGTTCCAAGTTTGGAAAACATCTATCATATCAATGAGGTTTGCTTCAAAGAATAGCAAAGTATGAAGGCTTAGACTCAATTTGCAGCCAAAAAACCCCCAAAACCCAGAAATGACAAGATTCTGGAATTTCTTCCTTGTAATTCACAAGGCTGAACTCACACCTTCCATAATTCAAGAATAGGTCTGAATAATTCTGTTTTCATAAATGAGAGAGGAAGAGAGAGAGTTATGATCAGACAGATATGATAGACAGAAACAGACTCCTGTCAGGGAGTTGTGCAGAGCAGGAAGGACCCTCTGCAACTCCTTTTCTCCTGGCTGAGCCCCCTCAGCTGCTCCTCATCAGATTTCTGCTCCAGCCCCTTCCCCAGCTCCATTCCTTTCTCTGGGCTCACTCCAGCCCCTCAATGTCTTTCTTGTCATGAGAGGTCCAAAACTGAACCCAGGGCTGGAGGTGCCTTAGCAGTGCCCAGCACAGGGGGACAATCCTGGTGCCACATTATTTCTGACTTATGAAGGAATAGCAGTAAGCTACGTACTGGTGGAACTGAGGTGTCATATGATATCACGTTCTTTCTTCTCCAAGTTTTTATTAGAAATTTTAGCCATAAAATATAGAAAACTTACTCGTGCTTGCCGTGTCCTTTAAACCTCTTGAGTGACTTTCTGAAGAGGATGCAAATGGAAACTTGAAATAAGACATATGATTCAGTTATGATGTCTAAGTGTCCACTTTTCATCTTTTAAATAAAACAGGATGGTTGCATACTGCATAGATAGCTTTTGCACTGTAGGGGCCTTTTAGCTGATTCATCTGCAGGAATACAAATGCTTGCAAAACACAAATTCTCACTGTGGAAGTACTCTGCTTTATCAGGTAGAGTTCTCTTCTCCAGAAGGTCAGGAGCAAGAAGAACACCATATTCAGCTGATTGTGCTGCAACTGGGCACCCTTGGACTTTATTTCCCAGATACTGCAATCCATTCTATATTAACATCATTTCATGCCATGCAAGTTTACAATACAATGTGTCCTAATTTTTGGACATGGGGGAAGGGCTACAAAACAGCCTGTGCTGGGTTATGAGATGAAAACAGGTCAGTGATTCAATATTTCCTTACAAAGCACTGGGTGAGCAACATTAACTGGCAGTAAAGGTGATAGTAAGTTTCAGATTCTTAGGATTGATTTAGGACCATAAATCCACTGGATCCTCTCTTCAAAGACTGCCAGTGTGGCAAGGGAATACTTGGGTGGCTAGGAAAAAGCATTCAACAGCATAATCAAAATCTGGCAACATCTCTGTGTCACACATTCATATTGGCCAACTTCCAGTTGGCAGAGCAACTCTATGGGGTCTGAAACAAGTGAGCACAGAGAAGCCTACAGATGGCTGAAAAAGAGGGATGCAAAGATGACACAGAAATACTGTCTTCTCCATTCAGTGCAGTGCTGGGCGTAGTTCAGGTGCTGCTGAAGAAAACTCAGCTGCACTTGTGCTCCTCTCTTTTCATTTCCCTCAGGGCTGAGACTGCTTTTAGAGCAGAACCAGTAACACTTAATTTTTATCCAAGCAGGTCTGCCTGGATCCAAAGTCTGTTGCTACAACACCAGACTCCTGGTAATAACTGCTAACAAAAAGACCTGCCAGACTTCCCACAGAAATGGTGTGTTTAATGTTTAGCATTAGGAGAAAGCTGATGGTGTCCCAAGACAAGTATGTTAAACCACAGAAGGGTTTGCAGAATAAGTAACCTAAAATGAGGTTTTGACCTGGCAGAAAAGCCAAGGATGGCTTAAGTGCTGTGGCACTCAGGAATGCCAGAGTCTGAAGGAGGCACTCATTTCTCTTCAAGAGAAAGGGAAATGAGCTCTGCTCTCTGCACAAAATCTGCCCCACTGTTCACAGCCGTTGTGATCTGTTTTACCCCTTCACTGGCAATGCAAACAATTAAATCTGGCAGGAACCTAGAGGTTACAAAGCCCAAAGGGAGTAATTTGGGTATTTGCACTTTGCCTACCCTGAGGTGTTTACCAAGGGCATCCTAGACTGACTCACTGCTTTTTCTTCCTTTTTCTTTCTCTAAGAGACTGCTATTGCATAAAACCCACAAAGCCATGCAGGCAGTTCTAAATAACAGCATCACAAAACTTACAGAACTTACTACAGCCTGGGACAATTGCTGTATTTCTGTCACGAACACTGCTAAACATAGCACAGGAAGATTTCCTTTTCCCTTCCTCCCCATCCCACACATGGCTGACAGCTGCATTTGTCACATTCTCACCATTAAAAAAAGAAGTTATCTTCCAAAATTAAAATGACCTCCTTCAGCAATGTGAGGAGAGGCACTTACACCAGTTAAGATGTAATTTATATTCATCTCTCTTCTTATGTGCGTGACATATACTGAACCTAAAGCAAGTTTTGAAAATAGATCTTTTAAATATATACTAAAAGTGAGAAATTCCTAGAATATTTACCTTTTTATCCTGTCAGAGGCAACTGAATTTTTTTAACAATGAAAAGCCTGATCTCTTGCTGGAGTTTGACTAACAATATAAAAAAAACACCAAAAAACCCACAAAAAACCACAAACAAACAAACAAAACAACAAAAAAGGGCAAAAATACAGTGCCAATACTTTAGAATCCTGCAGAAATTTTCTTTTCAAAACCACCCTACCAAAATGGATCAGTTCTAAACGGCAAGTTTAAAGCACTCCAAGACTTTAGCACCCTCAGTGCTTTTTCTTATAGACCTTATCAGACCATTAAGATGAAAATTTACAGTCTTGTGTGCCTAAATTTAGCTTTTAAAAGCAGATCCAAAATGCTGACTCAGCTTATATATTTCAGCTCTACATATTCCATTGGGTCAGACTATCAGGCTATAAAACTGGGAAATTCTAATTACATGAAGAAAAGAAATGGAGGAATAGTCAAAATCATCCTGCTGTTGAGCTAACTGCAGGCAACAAGGAGGGCATTAAGTAGATCAGTTCATCAATAATGGAATATGGAGACTTTCACTAAGTAGGTCAGTGGTACATATTTCTGTTTTACCCTTGGATAGTCACTCAGTAGCCTACTCACAGTGAACTCCCACTGTTTTCCTTTTCTTCTTACCAGTCTTCAGTATCACAAAATTCACCAAATCCTCCCATCCCTGTAGATAACTCATGATCTGAAAATGTGTGGGGGTTGGAGCTGGGTATTGAGGCTGTCATCCAGGGAGGTTGCACTGGGAGGTGCACTGGAATTGTTTATTCTCTGACACCTAGGGGTTTGTAAGGAAACTGCCCTGGTACAATTCCACATAAATCCAGTCTTCTGTGTTGATGGGACAGCCTCCCATCAACAGATGTTGCAGAGACTGTCACAAATCCATGGGATTTTTCCAGTGATTTGAGTGGGTTCTAAATCATGAATAACCATAACATTTTGTGATATTTATATGAAGCAATACTGATGGCTGTGTTACTTTTGGTTCTTTGGCTAAGAATATACCAGCAGAAGAATTGAAATGCACTATTTTGAAAGTCTCACTTTTCCTTAGAGGCTGCAATAAATTATTTTTCATCATTTCAGTTAAAGGAAATTTGCTCTTTCTTCCTCTTTTTTAAATTGTTGCCACAGGGCTGTAAGTACAAAACTGCCCAGCCAGGCTACCAGATACTTGCTGAGTCTGTGGTGAAATTATTTCAAAGCTGATAGAAGAGGAGCTGTCCAGTTCAAAGCCAACATCCTCCAGCCCTGCAGGAGGGTAGCACAAGTGGAAATGCTGAAGCAACTGTCTATTCCAAACTGGGGGCAACCATGACATCTAATACCTCCTGTAAGAATTCTGGACTTACAGAAATCTGCAGCAGGATCCTTGCTGGTCACAGTAATAACCAGCCAGGAGAGCCAAAGGCTATGTAGAAAGCCAAATAGATTATTAATCCCTGAAAAGATTTAATGGGCAATATTTTTACTGTTACAAACTAAGCCAGAAAAACAAAATCAAACAAAGTTATTGTTTCTCTAGGATTACATAGATGGTGACAGTTCAGTGTGGCTGACCACATATAGGAAAACTGAGGGATTCAATAACATCATAATTCTAAAGGGCAGGTGTTAGTCAGTCTGGTAATTTTGACTGTTAAATAACACTTTTTATTTAGGTTAGCATGGGCACCAGCTAATACAGAACATATTGGTTGTTCTCTATTCATAAGCTCCACCAAGAGTATAATAAAAAAATATCTATTCCTATGTCCCAAAGACTAAAAAACATTCCTTATTACTTCTGTTAAATCAAAACATTTATTTGAAACAATTACTTTTTTTTAATTGCACCTAAAATTAATAAATACTCTAGAACATAAACATTTTAAGTCTAATGTATTTGCCATCCCAGGGTACTTTTCATTTGTTCTCCTCACTCTTCTTAACTGAACAAGTAATTTAAGTGAGTAATGAAAATAATCTTATTGTGCAGCTTTTAATCTATTATTCAATAGCTAAAAGGAAAGTAAAAGTCACCCTTTGTATCAATAATTCAGCCTCGGTGCTAATGCAGCCATTCAGCTGCCCCCCTCACAAGGGCCTCATGCATTTTTAATGCATTGGCTCTTTGTTAGGAGGTCGAAGATGTGAATTGTGGTTAGAAACACAGTTACCAGGTGAGGGAAGGTCAACTGAAGAAAATATTCCTATTGCAAGTGAAACAAATTAAACTGGCAGGAGTGTAAAGGAGAACTGCACAGTAGGGTCCTCAGTGCCTGGCTTTGCTGAAGACCAAAAAGTTAGAGCCCAGCTGCCAAGGCTGCCCTGGCTGGTAAAGAACCAGGAGCTGTCAGCAGTGCCAGTGAAGCTGAACAAAATTCNCCTGGCTGGTAAAGAACCAGGAGCTGTCAGCAGTGCCAGTGAAGCTGAACAAAATTCAGCCAGGTTGGTCTGATGGAGTCATACAGGCTGTGCCCCAATTCAGTCTCTCCTCAGGTGTTCCCCCACCTGGATCCAAATCCACATGCTGGGACAGGCACTGTCTCCAGAGCACCACAAACAGAGGTCAAGACTCTGATCAGAGCAGTTCTTTCCCTCAGAGCCAAATTTTTATCACTTTGGATGGTGCTGTAATTTGGATACCTGCCACTAACCTTCAACCCTGGGCTGCCTGGACCAGATCTCAGCATCTAACCAATCCTCCTGATCTCTTTAGCTTTACTGCCAGTGAGGCATTTTTAGAGAATTGCTCCTTAAACACCACGGCACTTTTGAATGCCCCAGAGGCACAGATGGCATCACTGGTCTACCTTCCTTTGCAATGTATCAATCAAGCACCTGCAAGAAAAAGTTAGCAAGGCTTTTTTGCCTGCTTGTAACTCCCTCTGAGAGTGTAATTTTCTAATAGTATGGCTGCCTTCTTTGGAAAAGATTAGCATGTCAAGAAGCCTCTTCAGGAGGACTCTACAATCTCTGAGCACAGGCAGGCACCATCTCCTTTCAAGGGTGACACAGAAAACTCCTGAACTGACACAAGAGAGACAGATGAACTTTTAGACCTCTCCCAAGAAGTGGTGATGTGACCCTGGCACCAAAAAGCTGCTGGTATCTTTGCATGCCTTCCCATTCTGTCAGACTGAGGGATTCTGGTAGAGACTGAACCCTGCTCACAGGTTTCTGGAGTAAAGCATTCCTTCCCCAGTATGAGAGGCTGTCCCAAATCAACGTTATTCCTCTGCTAAAGGGTCAACAAGTCAGCTGAAGTTCTCTGCTGGGAATGGTTCCATTTTATTTTTACCTCTTTAGGTTTAAACTCTGCATGAGCCTGCATGTTTTAGGGCAGAAAAAGTAAATGATTTGCCTTATTTTATCATGGCTCAAAATGAAGCCAATAAATTTTTATGTAACATTTGGCAATTTCTCTCTAGCTCTATTTATTGCTGTCCAGCCTTCTTCAATAAGAGGAAGTGATGTTAATTTGCTCCTGAGAGTGGAAGCGTTCATTTTACATCTGGAATTGTTCCAAATGGAAAATCGTGCTTGTTCCCCTGTGTGTCACATCACTGCTTCATGTAGATTTCTATTTCAGTGGATCTTAGCAAAAACTTATACAGACCTATAAAATGGTTGTTTACTACCAAAACACACAATTAACCTTATAAATACACTAAAGAGGTAAAAATGAGCAGTATTTTGTAAGCTCTAGCACCAAGCTGACCACAGAAAACCTCCAGGCAAAAGTCAATTGCAATTTCAGTTTTGCAGGAGCAAAGAATAAAGATCATGTAACCATTTCTGTTGTTGCCATGACATATTCCAGACCTGTCTGATTTCCTACCCCTTTACCCTCCTTCTCCTCACATATTAAGTGTTGTATAAATCAGGATCAAGTTTTGGGACTGTACTCCAAAGGGCTGGAAATGATGTCTAGAAATGACAATGTCAAACAAACACCCACAAATAGGTACAGACAGATGGAACAGTAAAAGGAAAACGAGAGCACCCACTGGCCCTTCAGAAATGGAAGTGTCATCAAGGCTTTCCTACTTTTAGGAATGGACTTCCAGTCTCAAGAAGCCCCATGGAAAAAAAAAATTACATTTCTTCATTGGAAGCATAATAAGGAGACAGTGCAGACTCTAATTGTTGAATAATCATAAACAGCAGCAATTATTTAAGTAGACTAGGATACAACTGACAGGCAGAGTTTGGCCCTCAGAAGCCTTGGAAGGGGTGCCAACCACCAAATCATGGATCTTACAGAGTAAAATAAATGAGGGAAAATACACAAAGCAACATGTATTTTGGTTTGCATAATCAGACAGAAAAATATTGATTTCAAGTGACAGCATTCTGAGTAGATGTGAACAAGACTGTGCTTATCAAGGCCAGAGGAAAGGCAAATTTTGATACCTTAGAAGTAATGTAAACAGAACATCAGCTACAGCCTTAGACATATGGATAGAAGGATTTTATGCACAGAATAAAACAGATGCAGACACAGCCTGGATATGAGAACAGAGAGAATTTTGAGTGAAAGAGCAGTGCAGTGACTTGCAAGACAGGGGGCTGCACCAGCAAAAGAAAAAGAATTGGCTCAGGAAAATTAATTGCAAACATACTTAGAGCAGTTTGCTACTTCCTCTGGGTTGCTGGGAGCTTGTTTGCTGACCCTAACTTTAGCAAGTCAGCAAATGCACCATAGATGTGCTACACAAAGATGACACAGGGTTCACTGCAACCCAGACTGCCTGTGCCCTGCAGACACAGGCAGCTTGTACTTGGCAATCAATGAGCCAGATGCAGTTGGAACACTGCTAACTGCCTGTAAATGATGCATTTTTTAAAAAACGGAACCATTTGAGAGACTGTATTGCATTCATTACCATTTCAATCAACAGCAGTACAATGCAGCACTGACAAGATTTAAATGACTATCCAATATAAATAATCTGAAAGGCTCGTGATAGCTGGGGCAGAGATTATTTACAGATTATTTCATCATAGGCTTCCTATTTGGCTAAAATTTTGCACATGTGAACTTGTCCCATGCTTCAACCTGAGCTGTGTAGGCAGCTCTTTCAGTGAGAGAGATAAGAAAAGAAATAAGGTTGAGGAAGGCGCAATGGAGGCATGGAAAATTGATTTTCAGACTGACTGTGACCTTGACTCAGAGGTTGAACACGAGCTGTGAAGCAGACAATGAGGACAGGAACAAGCTGCAGACAGCAAAACAGCAAACTTTGTTTGGAAATCGAGATTACAGACAAATTCTGACGGCCTGTCCCTGCCCCCAGAATCAAGTGCAGTAAGCATGTGATGATATTTTAACTTGCAGGGATCATTGGGTGTTTATGAAAGCACAACAGCTCACAAACTATTTCTCTGAGGCAGCATTTCAGAAGGATGTTATTCAAGCCACTTGTGATGAAGAAAAAAATGAAGAGAAATTTCTATACAATGCATCAGTTATTTTATCACATTCTGATAATTTCATTTGTTCACATGCTCTTAAATATTTAATGTAATTCATTTTCTGCTCTGAAATTTTTTGTGATGGATCTGAAGTAATGCGAAGTTTTATAGAAAGAATGTAGTCATCAAGGAAGAGAAAAACACTGGTTTCTGATAAACCATGTGATGTAGTTAAGAAAAGCAGGGAAGAATGGCTGGATTGGTTTAAAATTTGCAGTTTGTCACCAAGTTATGGGGTCAGACTAAAACTGTTCAGAACTAGAGAACAACCAAGGACCACATTACTACTACAGAACTGTTTCTCCAGAGAGAAGCAGTTAAAGAGGCTCTGTCCATATTTTCTTTCTGTGCCTTTTCTCTTGTGTAGTTCAGGGAAAGAAGGAGTTAGCAGGTTAGGCTAGGTCCACACTCAGAATGCTTTGTCAGCACAGGATCATGTGTTATAATATTATGCAGTATATTATGCTGGCACAGCATTCCAAGGCAGATGCAGCTTATAAGAGCAAAAAAAGGTTTTTACAGTATAACTTCTTGATTACCTGGGAGTGACAGGTTGGTTTTTATGCACAAGTGACTTCTGGCAACATAACTATTTGTCAGGTCACACCCCAGGTGCTGATCTGTGCATGACTCTGCCATCACAAAATCTGTAGAACAGTCCTGGCCTTTGAGCCACGGGGGAACCTCTACTCTTACCTGGAAAACACTGTTTTGGCTTCTTAAGACCTCTGGAGTGGCATATAAAGTCTGGAAAAGGACAGGGAATATGAAGGAGATTTTTTCCCTGACACAGACTGACAATTTGAGTTCCACAAGCAAACAAAACTGCACAGTGTTCAGAGATATAATAGTACAGCATCAAGGTCCTCTGGCCCTTGCACAGAGATCCTCTGGGCTCACAGGGCACCAGCATGGCTGCACTATTTCTGTGTGGGTGGTCAGTCTTCAGCAGGATTGAAATCCAACCCAGTAGTATTGGGAATTTCCCACAAAATGTGTTTTTGAATAGAAATCACAGTACTTATTTTTGTTAGTGTGCACTAGTGTGCTCAAGGTGCCATTCTGAAAAGATACATGCCCTGAAACTGAAGTGACTGGAAAAAAAAAACACCTCAATTTTTTAAAAAATCAGGCCAATTCATGATCACATTTTTTTAAAACAATACTTTTTTAATGGAAACTGAGTTTTTGCATATCTCCATGGCAAGACCATTGAGATAGAATATATGCCTGTTCTGTGCATGCTGATTATGATCAATTATCTTCTACTGTAAAATCTTCCAGGTAGTGAGGCATTTTTCTTATTTTTCTGGCCCAAGACATCCAATAAACTGAGTCTTCACAAATAATATTTAAACTTTTGAAAAGCAGCATATTCCCCATCTGAAAATCATTCCCTCCTAAAACTCCCAGCTAACTGTCAATCCAGCCAGAGCAATTAGCTCAGCATGATAGCAAATCCATTAAATAACCTTGGCACCAAGGTTACAGCAGTTCGATGGCCAGGCTAGACAAAGAATGCTCCAGGGCATTCCCTCATGGAAGAAACAGCTCTTGCAAAGGGCCTGCCTCAGTTTCCCATTCCCAATGTCTACTTAAGTTAATCAGCATTTTTTTTTTTGGGGGGGTGGCATTGGGACAGAGGTGGGGGGCACTGAAGTCTCTGTTAGTCTATTAACTGACGTGGTTATTAAGCTTCCAGTTCAGACTTCTTGAATTAAAATCAGCTTTTCCTATTCCTCTTCAACTGCAATCAGCAGGCTTTTCTCCAGCTTGGAGAGTCCATATTAGTCTGATCTTCCATCAGATACATGCTAAACTTCACTCATCCAATCACTCCCGATTGTCAGGCTGACATAACAGGCATATCTTTGTCCTAGATGAGAGAAGGAGAAATCTTACAATACAAGATTCTGCATCCCAAGCCCTTAGGGGGACAGTGGCCCTACATTCTAACTTGCTCCTGAGATTAATAATTCCCAAGACACTCTTCTCTCTAGCAAAGGCTACATCAAATATTTTTTTAAACAGATGTCCTTAGGCACGTGAGCAATTGATCTTGCAAAACATCCCTTCTGGTCTTAAAGGCCCAGTGTTCAAAGTACGTACAACAAGGCTTATAAATTCAACTGATAAAAGTCACACCAGAAAAAAAGGGAAAAACCATCAAATGTGATTGTAGGAGGAAGGAACTGAGAGTTGAAACATCACTGAGTCTATCACAGTTTTAATTTGCAGGTGCAGTGGAGATGTCGTGAAAACCTCATCATAAAAGGGGACCAGCTCAGGAACTGAGTCATTTGAAAATGCCAGTAAGGACTGAGCTGATATTCACTCAAACTCTAGGGAATCTGCTGATGAAATGACTGTGCTGTGCCTCGGAAATACTGAAAAGTCAGGCTTTCTGTGAGAGAATTGGACTTAGTAGGGATGATGATATTGGAAGTTACAGGCTGCAAATGCCAGACACACAGTCAGGACCTGAAAATTCAGCTAACAGACCTACCCACGACCCCTCTGGGGCTGCAGCCCTCTCCTCTTCCCCCTACTGCTGTTCTGCTGTGCCACCTCGTGCTCGCCAGCTGACATTGCTGCACGGAACGGGACATCTGCACAGCACTAAAGTCCTTCCTGCTGGGCTTTCTGAGAGCAGGGCAATGTGCACCTGTGCCCGGGGACACAGCTGGAAACAGGACATGTGAACACGGAGCACTGCACTGCCAAAATCCTGTCTGCACTCTTGGGAAGGCCGAGATGCTCACAGACGTTTTCAGACTTTCAGTGACTGAGCAGAGTTTTGAGTTCGTTGGGTAAGATCAGCATGGTGGACATTTCTCACAATTGCTTCCAGAGCCATTGCACTGTCTGCTGTCCTTGTCCTCGGGGCTGTCAAGCAGCGTGACCCAGGGCCCGGAGCAGGGAACACACATTCAGAAATTCCCTGTCCTTTACCAACTTTGATGCTGACGTGTAGTATTTTGAATAACCACATGACCACCTCATGTTTTTTACTTACCTCACTGTAAAATGGATGACGCTTTTTATTTCAGGGTGACAGAGCTTTGGGGTGATTTTTCACAGCAGATGGGTTTTAGAGATCTGCAAACAACATTGCTTTAACAAACTGGCAGAAACACCTTTCTGACAACAGGGCACACACTTGGAGCTTTGCAGAGTACATTCAACAGAAGGAAGCACAGCAACCAAACAGCTGAAGAAGGCCTTTGTATTTAGCAGATTTTCATATCATTTGTCCAGATGTATCCTAAACCTCTTTGATTTTTGCAGGAGCTGTCGATATTCAGGTTACACTGGGTGCCAAACCCCTCGCTTTTGTAGAGCATCCTGAATGATTTGGGCATGGTCTAAGCAAAAAATTGTAGAAATTGTACAGCTTGGGAGTCAACCTGATAAACTCCTCACTGCAGACAATCCTGTCATGGAAAGGCCGACCACAAAATCCATCTATTATGTAAAAATGCTGCAGCACGGAACCAGCAGCCTGAGGCTGCTCCAGCAGAGCCGCACGGAGGGGATGTTGCCCGGCCCTGGAGCCGGAGCTCAGCCGCGAGGGGTCAGTGCTCCACCGGCGGTGCTGAGCTTGGGGCTCCGCAGGGAAAACCCGCTCCGCAGCGCCCGCCGGCACCGCATTATGCCACAGGGGGAAACTGGTGCATCGATGCCTTCTAATCCCTGGAAAAACAGCCTCCAGATCAAGGAAAACAAACTGTAGCAAGCTACTGAATATCACGAATTCCTGTGCTGGCCTGCCAAATACCACGGCAGTATTCGTGTTTGGGATTCTCAGAGGCTGAGGCCTCCTCCGTGCTGGGGAAGGAACCTGGGTCAGCAGAGCCGGCTGGAATGCAGCTATTCCCAGCACCTGGAGCACGGGCACAAAGTGGAGAATCATTTCTGCTACTGCCTGGGGACACTGACAAGCTGATTGTGTGCAGGAGACCCTAAGCATCAGTTTCTGAGTAAAAATAACCCCTTGAGCATTGAAGGAGTATAAGGATGTCTTATATTTATATTTCCAGTTACATGAAATGTAAAGATAGTAAGACGACAATAACTGTTTTTTGTTTGTTTGTTTGTTTGTTTTACTTAAGTAAGCCACTTCTAAGCACATTTTAAAATTTTTCTGGTTTCTGGGGTGACTCTTATCAGTTGAATTTCTAAGCCCTATTTTACAGGCTTCAGGGCTGAGAATTGGGTAAGAAGAGTGAGCTCCCACTGACACAGAGATGGATTTGGTAACCAAGTCCTCCCTGTACATCAGGCAGGCTGCCCTCCACTGCCTGACCAGTCACAGTTCTGGTGCTGCTCCTCAGAATGGGCAGAGGTTACAGCTGGCACAAGGGAATCAAGAGTGCAGCAAGAGCCACACTCTGAATTGCATCCACAAGAGCCTGTTAGTCCCAATACACCAGAGAAGTCTGTCTCAGCTTATCTGATAATATTTTTTAGGACACCCTTAGGCAGGTGCTTGACAAGAACCATGCAGGGGAGGAGCAGGCATATTCTTTCCTCTACTGCCTCATTCAACCTGGACATCTGTACATTAGTGCCTTCCAACCCATGAAGAGAGTCATTTAGATGAGCTCATGAAAAAAAAAGGACTCTGCCTGCAAGAGGACACAAATAACACCAGAAACACATTGATCTGTCCAAATGTATTTGCTCTGTTTTAGTGCCACTGCTGCCTGTGACAGCAGCAGAGACAGAGATGGCACAGGAAAGGAACAGGACAACAACAAAGAAAGGGAAAGCTGAGAGGTCTGGGCTGGGTAGGAAGGGCAATGGGAAAGCTGCAGCTGGTCGGAGAATACTAAAGCAAAACAGAACTGATTGTAGCTTTCCACCTTTGGTTCTCTAAGTGAGGTTCCTCTGCAAAAAGGCTGGGAAACCATCACACTGCCTCACTGGAAAGAATCACAAAAAACTATAACCACAATTTTAGAAATAGTGAAGGCTTTGGGGATTGCTTTACTTATCTCATGAAAATGCAGAAGCCTAATGACAAAACTCCTGCTAAAAAAACACTTGCAGGAAGATGCAGATGGCATATGGTACACAGTTGACAAGTTACTCTAGACTAGTTTGTCTAAACAACTGGAAATTATCATGTCATAGCTAATCTGATCCTGGTTGCATTCTAGTTTATATTTCTGGTTTTAGTTATTTTCCTTCATTCACTCACCAATATATTTTAAATAAAAACCTGAAACAAATATGCAAACATTGAAGATGTTTTTGCTTATTTTGCAGATGCAACACGGAAGAATCCGTTTGTAGATATGGGTGCACTCCCAACCCAGCATAGCATGACAGTTCCATAAGGTTATATCAAGACCAGAATTAACAAGGATTTCTCTCTGGAGACCTCACCAAAGTGTTGCAGCAGAAAATCATGCCAGTCTGTTGGAATGACTGGCACAGTTCGGAGTTCTGGACAACCACACATCCCTGAAATCATAGTTGCAGATGGCTGGTAACTAATGCTCTTTTTTAAAAACAAAACCAACCCCAAGTTCAATAGGATTTTGAAAAAATTCATGCCATGATAAGGTTTAAGAAAAAAGTGATAGCCTATTTCTGTCATATCGTGCCACACAACAATTGAAAATATCACTATATTTTTAAAACACAAATATGTGCATAAGGAGCCTTCATTTGGGAAGCTGTTATGAAGAGGTAAAATTGTTTTCTGTTGTGCTAAATTTTCGTTAATTTTAGAGAAAAGCTTTATATATTTTATGACAACCAAGCCACAAGGTTCTAGACTGCAGATTATACTGGTATGGCGAGATTTACTGCCTAGGAAAAGGTATTTTTTTTAGCAAACAAAAAATCAGGAAGCAGAATATAGTATGCCCTATATCGTCCAAAGACATGTGTTTATCATAGCAGAAATTGTGAGTAGAATAATGAGTTATATGTGAAAATCACCATCAAAAAGATAAATTATTTGATTCCATTTTAAATGAGAGAAAACACGTTTTTAATATCCATGACAACAGCTGTGCTTAACCTTATACAAAATCTTCCTTTTCTAATTGAAAAAGTGTTCTCAAAGTACTAGATAAGATACACCGTTAACCCAGTTTTCATTTTTTGTGATATTCTTGGTTTTAGTTTAACAGAACAGTAATTTTCATACCTCAATTTGAATCTAGTCTTGGCTCTCATATTTTGAGAATAAATTGAAAAAACTGATTATGCTTTGTGGATGAAACCTGATGATTAAATGGTCCCTTGTGGCCATGGTGTGTTTGTAGAGATCGGTACAACCCCCTCATTAGTATCCTGCCTTGAACAGTATTTGGGGCAGTATCTTTGCCCTGAGATTTGCTGTCATGGGGAGAAGTGGAAGAAGGGCATGAGGCTGGGAACTGCAGCAAGGGAAAAATACCTTAGATTAGATGCCTGAATTTTGATGTCAAAAGTTAATGTCTACCTTTGATCATTAATAATGTAAAGAATAGCTAACCACAGTATTTAAGAGATGTCTGCATTTTGCAGAATCTGGGCTTTGAAACACATGGTGTAGCAGGACTATGAAGCTCTAAAGGGAAATCACATCCCCTGGCTATGGAGCTTTCTCAGTATTACTCAACACTTTTGAAGGGGAGAGCTTCTCTCTCCAACACCCCAAGACTGCCAGCACAAATCAACTTTGAGAATGTAGTCATTTTACCACAAGTATCTCCTGAAAATATGGATTTTAAGTGTCTAAGACCCTCTTTCATGGCACACAATGGTATTTCTGAAGACTGCTTTGAAGTTGCCATTTAACCTACAAAAAACCTGAAATGCCAAGGAGTTTGTCATTTTTCCCTAAAATACTAAGTGACACATTATAACCGAGCTAACCAAATAATAATAAACATAAGGCTTAATATTCCAGCAACAGACAGTCTGTACAAAAACTAGTTGTTCCTGACACAAGTGATCCCTTTCCTTTTGCAATTACCACAGTGGCCTCCTTCACTGGCTTCAGCTCACCAACATCTCTTATAACAAAGAGCCCAGAACCTCGAGGAAGCAGAGGCAGAATTTCTCATCCTTGTAGCACACTGCACATCTCTTCCCTGGATTTCAGGCTGAGTAACTGACTTCATGGAGGAAAACAAAGGCAATGGAAAGAAAACATCATCTTGCTCCCACATAGCAAAGGAGACAGTATGTCAAAGGAGACTGTCATTTCTCCCACCCCACAGGCAGAGAGCAACAAATGATTTGTCTAACTTTATTGACCTCCCAAACTGGTGTCTTTCTCCTGCTGCTACTGCTCTTCTGCCTCTAAGCCCAGCTCATCTGTAACAGCTAACCAGTCCCTGCTGCTGCCTGCAAACCAGAGGGAACAAATGCAGACAAGAAAGATGGGCTTTTACTGCTCTTACATAGGCCCAGTATTGACATAAACAGCCTGTCCAGGTCCCTCTGGAGGCCATCCCTTCCCTCCAGCATGTTGACTGCTCCACAGATCTCAGTGCCTCTGGCAGACTTGCTGAGGTGCCCTTGGTCCCAGTGTCCATGTAAACAGGGCCAGTCCTGGAGGAATGTCACTTGGTGCTCTCCAGTTGTACATTGAGCTGTTGACCACAACACTTTGAGCGTGACCATGCAGCTACTTCCTTATCCACTGAGTGGTCCTTCCATTTAACAGTTAAGAGCCAAGGATGTCATGTGGGACACTGTCAAATGCTTTGCACAGGTTCATGTAAAGTTGCTCTCTCCTTGTCCACTAATGCTGTAACACCACCAAATTTGTCAGGCATGATTTATCCTCAGTGAAGCCTGTTGTCTGTCCCAATCACTTCCAATGTTTTCCATGTGCCTTAGCACAGTTTCCACAACGATCTGTGCCATGACCTTGCTGGGCACAGAGGTGAGACTGACTGGTTTGTAGCTCTCCAGTTCTCCCTTTTTCCTTTTTTGAGGATGTGGTTGTTTTCCCTTTTACAGTCATTGGGAACTTCACTGGACTGCTGTGACTTCTCAGCCACTTCATCCACTACTTCCCTCAGGACTTGCAAATGAATCTCATCAGATTCCATGGACCTTTGCACCTTCAGGTTGCTTAGATGTACTTGAACCTGATCTTCTCCTACAGTGCACAGCTCTTCATTTTCCCAGTCCCTGCCTTTGCCTTATGTGACTCAGCCAGTGTGGCTGGAGCACTTGGTGAAAACTAAAGGAAAAAAAATCTTGGAGTAGTTCAGTCTTCTCTGTATCCTGAGTAACCAGGTCTAATGGTTCCTTCCAGACAGGGCAGATAACTTACCAACATAACTATGGAAGCTATTAGTGCCCTTGATGTCCCTGACCAGATTTAATTCTATCAGGCTTTAGCTTTCCTCACCTTATCCCTGTCTGCTTGGACAATTTCTCTGTATTCCTACCAGACTACCTGTTCTTGCATCCATCCTCATTGACTTATTTTTTTGTGTTTGTTCAGGAACTTCTTGTTCATCTGTACAGGCTTCCTGTTTTTTTTACCTCATTTTTTCTTTTTCGGGGTACATTTCTCCTGAGCTTGGAGGAGATGATCCTTGAGTATCAACCAGCTTTCTTGGACCCTTCTTCCCTCCAGGGCTTTACCTCATGGTATTCTACCAAGCAGATCCCTTAAGAGGCCAAACTCTGCTCTCCTGAAGTCCAGGGTAGTGATCTTGCTGTGCAGCCTCCTCACACTTGCACTCTGACACGCAAAGGTCCTGGGTTCAATCCATGCTGCCAAAAAAACAACTGTGGATCTGCATTACACACCACAGAAAAAATGTTTGTGGGCAGTCTGTTCTAGTTCTCCCTGTGGAGTTGCATGGCTGCTGATGCAATGCTGGGGAAAGCTCAAAAATCTTTGGGGCTTAATCAATCTCCATTTAAAGAACCAACAGAAAATTTCCCTCCTCGAGGTCATATTAACTAAGGTGTTTACTGAGATTGGCTGTACATGAGGTTAAAGGAGAATCTTTAAATTAAACTTGTTATATTACCCAAGCAACATCTCTTTAACAAATGAAGACATGCTGGTGAAATTAATGTGAATGTTAAATATTCACTGCATGTAAGTATTCAATTTCTCATGCAGTATGTAGCTGTGAGAACAGCTTTCTTCAGCCTGCATTCAGCCTAATGTACTGTCATTCCTCTTTGGTGTTAGATGGATTTTTATAATTTTTCAATGGATGTAACAAAAAATTAAGATAACATATGAAGACCTTTTCAGATTTTTGTGGGTACAAAACTTCAGAACAGCTTGTATGAAACTATTCACCTACTTCCTGTCCTGTTTTGCAAGACCAAAGCAGTGACCAATTGTGTCCAGACGAAGATCAGAACAATAATTAAAAGAACAATAAAATCTTTGTGCTGAAGACACCTCTAAGAAGGAAAAAAGGGTTTCCTTTCTGCCCTTATCTTATGGATCTTTAAAATGTAAAAAAAAATTCTGGAAAAATTATTTTTAAAAAACTATATTCTCGAGACATCAGTTCTTGACATTCCTTCTTTGAATGCAGAATTCAGTGGAATTTCAGAGGTATTTTTGGAATGCCCAGCACAAAGATCAGGTACCTGAGTACCCTTAATAAACCTACATTTACTGCTATTAGTGAAGAGAGCACTTGCCCCTTAAATACCGCAGTGCAAATAATCTCATACTGGTAAAAACATCAGAAAAAAATGTAGGAAGAAATATCAGGCCCACAGGGATTGTCAGGTGAGTGTTCCTTCCAAAAGCAAAGTATTAAAATTACAGTCAGGTATCCCTGTCAGATGTAGAGGATGGGAACTTAGGCACAAGTCCCAGAGCAATACCTTGCTTCACTCACAATATTCCATTGTTCTAAGTAAATTGGAGCATCTGGTGGCAGGATATTGAAATGCTTACACTTTACAAAAAAAGCACAGGACTCACAATAAAGCTACAGGTAAGATGAGGGAATATTTAAGAGAGAACAATGTTACATATTCGGACTTCTACTTAATGAAAGGAATACAACTCCTGGATTGACAATGTATATGCATGGTACATATAAAAATAACAATAAGTGTGTATACACACACTTAAAAAAAGGATGTGTGCAAACTTAAGTTCAAGAATAGGGACGAAATCTGAAGCAGGTACCTTTTAAAAATCTGAGTAGCAGATGAATAAAATTTCAGTACAAACATGGTTTAATATGTAACTAAGATACATGCATTTATATGCTGTTTAATGTATTTTGTTAACTATTTTTCATATATGTCATATCTAATGTATATATGCTTTATGTATTATATTTTAGTTACCATATTCTACATTACATATTAAAGTCACTTGGATTCAATGTTGTTCGGTCTCTAGTCAATATCACATTATTGTTTTATATGACATTATTGAATTACTATTTTCCAGCCCTGCAATTTTTTTATTCAGAAAAAACCCTGTCCTACTGTTTATGAATATTTTATTTTCTTTAAATCTCCAGGGTTTATCAAAGGCTTATAGAGGCAAAATTCACTTCTCTAATTCTTCTCCTCTGTGTAGGACAACCTGCCTTATCAGTCAATCAGCGCTGGGAGAATCAGAATATCAAGATCAATATACTGTAATCTTATCTGTGATAGTCTTAGATTGAATATTTAAATTGATTCAGTCATAAGCATCTGTCACTCAATTACAAGGACTTTAAAAGTCCTTTTAACAATTTGCTTAATGTTAGCATAATTGTAACCCTACATTAATGCTCATAAGTAGAAAATTGCACAAAGGGAAGGAAGGAGCCCAGTTTTTCCATGATGGAACACCAATATACTGAAAGCTGGCACAATCTGAAATGCAACAATAATATACAAATGCAAGAAAGTGCTAACCCACATAGTTAGCTTGGGGGTCCCTTAGAAGGTGCATCTTGAGCAGCGAGGAAGGTAATGACAGGTATGATAATGAGAATGAAAGGAACACAACTCAGCTGATAACGCGTTAAGAAGGAGCTAACACACGGAACAAAGAAAGGCATGTTGCCGTAATTGCAGAAATTAGCAAAACATCATGGAACACCCACCGGGTGGTGTGCTAGGGATGTGCCAGATAACAGCCCACGGTGTTCATCGGCACCTTCTGGCTGAACGCTTGTTGGCACAGGCCAAGGGGGCTGGAGCGCTCACCTCAGGCTGCAGAACCCTGCTCTGCTCCCCGACAGGCATGAGCACTCTCAGCCGATCACACACAAACAGCCTCAACCTCTGTCACACGATTCCTGCAAACAAACAGCCCCAGCTATTTCCAGCCGAGCAGCTTGTGCCCCAGGTTCCAGCTTCTATCACGCGGTAAGCCTGAAGGGCGCACCTAAACCTGTGCGATTTGAACACAGTAACTCGAGAGGCTCTGCCGAGCTGTGGAGAGCAAGGCTCACACCTGACCACTCACCTCCCCGCGGGAATGCTCGTCTAAGGCAGATCCTGGGGCTGCCAACACGTGCCATGAACCAAACTACCCAGGTCTGTTTCCACCATGGGCATTTACCCACTCAACACCTGTGCCCCCCGCCTCTCGCCGCACCTGTGCCCCCATCCCTCACCACACCCGTGCCCCCTCCGTCCCTCACGGCACCTGTGCCCCCATCCCTCACGGCACCTGTGCCCCGCCGTCCCTCATGGTACCTGTGCCCCCCACCTCTCACTGCACATGTGCCCGTCCTCCCCTCACCGCACCTGTGCCCCCATCCCTC
>JANPWX010000233.1:139157-185144 GCA_024734555.1 Trochalopteron elliotii
GCACATGTGCCCGTCCTCCCCTCACCGCACCTGTGCCCCCATCCCTCACCACACCTGTGCCAGTCCTCCCCTCACGGCACCTGTGCCCCCCGCCCGCCCCTCACGCACCTGTGCCCTCAGCCCCTCACAGCACCTGTGCACCCGCCCTTCACGGTTACCTGTGCCCTCCGTCCCTCACGGTACTCCCCGGTGGGACGCTGCTCAAACCCGCCTCTCCCCACGAATCCCCCAAATCCCGAGGTGCGGGGCGGGCTAAGCAGGAGGGATTGCTGTTCCTGGAGGATGAGGCTGGGAAGGAGCCTGAGGTTGCCGACCTTGTTCCCTCGAGAGCAGCGGGGCCGCAGCTGCAGCCGGGCGGGGCCGGACCCACCTCCCTCAGGGCTGTGGAGAGGCAGCTCCCTGCAGGACAGGGGGAGAGGACTCGGCTCTTCCAGTAATGCAGGATAGGAAGGCTCTGAAGAAGGATCTGGACGGGCTGGATTGATGGGCTGAGGTCAACAGCATGAGGTACAAGATGGCTAAGTGCCACACATTGCCACAACAGCCCCCTGCAGCACTACGGGCTGGGGACAGAGTGGCTGGGAAGTGGCCCAGAGGAAGCTGGGCCCCCAGTGGGGTTGCTGGTCAAAAATAGTGGCTGAACATGAGCCCAGGTGTGCAAGGTGGCCAAGAAGGCCGAAGACATCTGGCCTGTGTCAGCAATGGTGTGGCCAGCAGGACCAGGGCAGTGGTGAGGGTACACCTCGAGTGCTGTGTCCAGTTCTGAATTCAGGAAGGGCATTGAGGTGCTGGAACCAGCACAGAGAGGGGAAGGGGCTGGAGCACAAGTCCTGTGAGGAGCAGCTGAGGGAGCTGGGGACGTTTAGCCCGGAGAAAAGGATGCTCAGGGGGACCTTATAGCTCTGCACATCTCCCTGAGAGGAGGTTGTAGCCAGGTGGGGGCCGGCCCTGCTCTCAGGGAGCAAGGGGCATGATGAGAGGACATTGCCTCCAGCTGTGCTGTAAGTTCAGGTTAAACATTAGGAAGAAATTCTTCACAGAAAGGGTGATTAGACATTGCAATGGACTTCCCAGAGAGGCTGTGGAGTCACTGCTCCTGAAGGTGTGTAAGGAAAGACTGACTGGATGTGGCCCCCAGTGCCATGGTTGAGTTGACAAGGTGGTGTTAGGCCATAGGTTGGACTCAATCATCTCAGAGGTCTTTTCCAACTTAATTAATACTATGATTCCCAGGACATCATGGGGGAGGGAATTCACCCCACAGCCCCTCTGGAAGGCTGTGCAGGAACCCCTCAGGAGGGTAGGGTGGGGGATTGCTCTGGAATGCCCCACGAGAGCACAGTGCTGGGCTGGGGTAAGGCTCTCAGGCGCCAGCAGCATCTGTGAGAGTGAGTGTTTTTTGGAGGTCCTGGGGAATCTGCCAGCAAACTTCAGGGCCCTGCTCTGCCTGGAGCACAAGGGCTGTGTGGGGTAGCTCAGGGTGGGAGAGGCTGGGAGACCTGAGGTAAAAGGGCACAAGGCCCTCAGGTGTGTGTGAAAATGTGCTCACTTTTCCCCTCTCTCCTGGCACATATAGCAATAATTTCAAAGCTATCTCAGACAGAGAAAAAAGCATGTATTTACTGCCACTCCTCCACACCAACTCCCAGGGCACTCGTAATAAGTTTGGAGTAAGGATGAATGCTTGAGCAGGTGGCCAGAGGTCTCCCAAAGAAGAGTAGTGCTGGCCCAGGGTGTTTACATCCTGCTATGAGCTAGAATAGTCTCTTTCGTGCCAAAAAAATGTGGTTACAAGCTGCTGGTTGAAACCTGAGCTGAACTTCCTTGATGATCAGAGGAGCCTGGCTAACTTTCAGCACAGCCAGTTTTCATTTTCTCACCTCTCCAAACTTGCTGGGACAAGAACCAAATGTGTAAGCACAGAGTGAACTCCTATTCCTGGGACATTGCTGACCCAATCTCAAGAAGCATGTGTCAGAATATGCTAAAAAAAGTTGTTTTCTCTCCAAAGCTTTCCCAATTTGACTTTAGGAGGCTTATGTGGTTTCTGCTGTTCACATAAACTACAGATTTGGTAATCTGCATTTAGGTAAACCATGGTTTAAACTCATAGAGGCTTTTTTCTGAGAAAGTCTCACATCTTTCATGGCACCCAGTTTCTTCCCTTAATGGAAAGGTTAATGTTACTTCAGTGCAAAAAAAGGCTGCACATTCCCCAGAACACTGTGTGGGGATCTGCTCGTCCTGGCTTGTCGCCCACTGATATTGCTGATGTATCTGCATGCATGCTGCCTACCAGATTAATTCCAGTGGGTTTTTTGAATTCTCAATGGATTTTGCACAGCCTGAGCTAAGTCTGGAGCTTTACTGCTCTGGGCACACACACCAGTGAGCTCTCACCATCTCGGGTGTTTTACATGTCACACCTTCAGTTCTATGCAGACAAATGTCTGCTCTTTATATCCCAGTGGAAGTTTTATTGGATGTCCACCCAGCAATGACTAACTCATGCAAGAAATAGCTCTAAATACTCCTGTGCATTTGTGAATAAGTACAAAGTGCTGCAAAGCTCAGAGCAGTGTGCTGGGAAATGGTCCAGCCAGATGGAAACAGTCCATCAAATACCACAAGAAGCCCAGTTACTTACAGTGCATCTCTTCCCTGTGCAGATTAGGGAGGGTTTTCTGCCTTCCTAGATGCTGAATTAATGTAAGCACTACTGCAGGACTGCCAGCAGGTTCAAAATAATCACAAATATCATGTGTCCTCAGCTTTTTGGGGGGGTTTCTCAGACAGTTGAAGAATTCTGCTTACGGCTCTCCTGTAGCTCCTTTTAGGATTTCTGGTAGCCAAAATGCATTTTTTATTCAAACCTCTAGTGCCTTTAGGCCTACAAATAGCAACAAATCAAAATCTTTTAGCAAAAGGCAGGAAAGACAACAGCTTCCCAGAAGGTTTGCTGCATCCTGTTTCCTTAAGGCATGTAAAGCTTGAGTAATGAAAGGGGAGAGGGGATTCAGGCAAGGCTGGAGGATGAGAGGTCCTGGAATTTCAAAAGAGCCATGAGGCAGCTGCAGAAATACTGGAAAGTGTGTGGAGGGCCAGTGCTGCTCATGATAAAACTGATACCTCTAAACAAGAGGGATTACTGTCTTAATGCTTCCCGCTGCATAATCCAGCAACTCTTGAGGAGCCAGGGCTCTTGCTTTAAACAGATTTCTCACCATCACAATTGTGGTGGGAATACAGAATATTCTGAAATACAGATTGAAGAAACTCTTTTCTGATGGTGGGAGGGGAACCATTACCCTCCCAGCTTGTGGTCACTGAGCAGGAAAGGACAATGCTCTGGCACTTAATAAAGAAGTGAAGTCCTCATCAGGAACAGAGTTACATTCTCTTTCATGTCCTAAGCTCTCTCCTCCTGGAAGGATTTATTTCAGTCTCTCCCCTATAACTAAGCCATAATAATGAAAAAAAAATTTCTTCCAGTTAAAAAGAAATGCAAACAAGTAGAAAAATCTCCACTGTGCTAATGATAGAATACTTGCAGTGAGAGGTGGCATGATTTAGAGTTATTTTTTGCAAATATTCTAGACCATTTATATTAGTGCCAGCTTTAAAGCCACTGTTGCTGCTAGAGCTAGGTCTGATAAAAGGAAAAATCAGTCATGATAGGACTGAAATGGGCAATACTCTATTTGAAGGTTTTATTTATATAGATTCTGGACAGTTTATAGGAGTTTAAAATGCTGTTTATTCCCATTTCAGTGGGCCATTCAACTGAGCATTATAGAGTCTGTGACCATCAATTACTCACCTAAAACTTGCTTATATCAGCTACATACCCTGGTAAGTAGTGTAAATATGTAGAGATTATGTGCATATAAACTCAAATGGTAATCCATATGCAATTAGAGATTTACTATAAATCATTCTGAACTGGAGCTTTACCATGATACACAACCCTGAGATATCTGTTTCAGCTGTACAAACCTGCTGGGGGAACACCAGGGCTGAGCAGTCAGCTGGATAAAATGGAGGTTAGCTGCATTCCCAGGGCTCTGAGATTTAATGAAGTGAAATTGCTGGAGCCTGTGGAGGTGGAAGTGTAATGTCAGTGCTGTGTTCTCTTCCCCACTTCAAAAATATACCATTGTAGAATCTGGCAGGCAAAACAGAAAGTTTAAACAATTCACTCATTGTGGGATAACTTCTTAAGCTAGATGATCAGGTACACTGACATCTCAGTGCTGTTACCTATTTGTTCTTCAGAACTGAAACAGCTTCTCAGCTGCTTTATGTCATGTTCCCCTGTGTCTGAAAAACCTGTTACCTCACATTTCAATTCATTAGCTTTTAGCAGCTTGCCCTTCAAAAATCCCATTCTTCTGAAATTTCTTGGCTTCTTCTCTACAGCCTCCAGTTATTAATATGGAGTTGTTACCATTTCAGTGTCAAACATGTTTGATCTCTTAAATACCTCAGACTGTAGCTACTGAATGCTACAGTAATACTGAAGGTTACTAACAGGCCAGGGATAAGTCAGGATGGCTCCAAAAACACTGGCTTGAAGATTTTAAAAGTTGCTTTCTGAGCTCCTTTTGCAGAAAGTCTTCTTACAATACACTTAGAAACACATGGGACAATGAGGTAGAGGTGAGGATAATAGACATAAAACCTGTGGGGTGCTTTGGGGGTTTGTTAGGCTTTTCTGTTTGAATGGTTGAGCATTTTTGTTTTGGTTGGTTTGTTCAGATTTTTGTTGTGGGCTTTTTTTTGGGGTGGGGAGGTTTGTTTGTTTGTTTGGGTTTTTTTTTTTGAGGGGGCAGAGTTGGTTGTTTTAAAATCTTGAGGTGTGGAAGTATAGTCCTATCTAGAGCTCTTGCAACCAGATATTCTTCAGGCTGAGCAGAACTGAACAGGGAACAGAGTATTGGCTGCCAAGAGCTTATGTGCACTCCTCTGGAGTGTAATATGCTTCTGCTATGAATCTTTTTAAATTCAAAATAGCAAAACAAAAAAGCTGGACCCATTCTTCTATGCTACACTTTGTACTAATGAAGCTGAGGGAGCTGCTTAGTAATTGTATCTGGCAAGAAAAGCTGTTTCCAAATGTGAATCAAGTCCAACACAAAACAAAAATTTGACTTGTGACTACAGGCTGTGGAGGGAAAATTACTTATCCCAGTGTGGTGCTAAAATTAATTCTTCATAGTTGCAAAAATTTCTCATCCAGTTATAACAAAAAGTTACTATTTGGAATACCTTTATCTTAAGATTTTGAAGCCATTTGAGATACTGAACATTATGAAAACAAGCCAACCCAGTATCTGGACACTGCATGCAGATTGCTTTTTAACTCCCCTTAAGGATTCCAGATCATGGACTATTAAGACTTGGTCCAAGTCTGTGATTCATTGTCCTAAAATTGCTGAGATTTGCTGTCATGGCTTCTGCTTGAGATAGAAATGCTGGGAGTGAAGGTGAGTGCTGACTATCTGAAGGATGTTGTAAGTGGATCTCATTTTAACTAACATTTCATTTGCACTCCCAGGGTAGGAAAATAACTTGGGCAGACTTGTCTTTGTTGGTTCATATCTCCATTCACATCACAAATGCCAAGGATTAGAGAAGAAATACTAGGGTTGAAAATATCTCATGCAGAAACTCCTTAGTGGTCAGAATCAAAGAATGGGGAGGCAATGGAAAGATGAAAATAATATGACTGTGTCAGTGTGTGGCAATGTCATGTCCTTCTGGGAACAGGCTAAGAGAAAATACCTCAGTAATACATGCAGTTTTCATCGGCCTCCACCCTTGTCATTTTCTCAGCTGACAGTGTTCTACAAGTTCATAAGATGCCTCAGTCATCTGCTTCTTGACATTTCTTTGGTTTGACTTCTCCTTTCCTATCATTTCCTATGTCAAGTGTTCTTTAGCTGTGTTTAGAATTGGCAGCAACAGTGAGCAGGCTTTTGGCATGGCCACAGCCAAACAATGGCAGTAATCTTCTCATCCCTGGGGACAGGAGAGCAGGAGGGAGCTGTGGCACTTCCCTCCCCAGGAGCTGCTCTGCTTTAGTGCTTTAGAGCAGTGCTGGCTTGTCCCCGTGCAGGGGAGGCTGCCACACCCTGCCTGCTGACATTTGGGTCCATCAGTGCTACCCTAAGCCCCTGCAGGTGGGAAAACCCAGGGACTGCTGCTGAGGATTACTCAGAATTTGTGTTGTGTCAGAGTGAGGAGTTGCTGTGTGGGAATTGCAGGCTCATGTTGTTGACAGCAGAGGGATGTGGCCAGGAGGAGTGAGCAGTGGGATGCTGTCCAACTCCTCTGCAGTTGCTAGAGCCAGCTTGCCTTCAACACCTGTACTCAGGATTGCCTGCAGGAAGAGAAATGTGTTCCCCTTTTATTCTAGCAAACTACCTCAGGAAGATTTTTGCCTGTCCAATTCTTTGTATTTTCTCCTTCTCAAATTTGTGTGGACATGAAAAGAGAGGGAAATAGTGGCAGCTGTACCCATCAGACAAACCAGGTGAGCCAGCCATGAATATATCAGACAAAAGAATTGTGTATGATTTCTGCATTTCATTTGGATTTCTTGTGGACAGGCTGTAGCAATTCTGTTTTTACCTTTAGTTTTCTGAAGCACCCATTCTAATAGTAAAATATATGACTCAGGAATCCCTGATAAAGTCACTGAGATTAGGTGAAGGTGATGTTTAATATGATTAAAGATTGTAAAATTGGATGGTAAGCATCTACTGAATAACTGCCATGAGTTGCTTGAAGGTGGTCCAGGATGGTGGAATCTTTGGGTGTTAGATCCTCTATATGTTAAAAAGGGCAATGTTCTAAGATACTAGAACTCTTGATTAATTCTTCAGCAAACCACACTGAGGTCTTCCTTTACTCCTCTCTGTGGTGGGGGAAATAATTTGTAGAAAGTGTAAGTTTCTGCATGAAGTAACCAGTCAAGTTAATCCTATTCATTAAAATAATGCCTGTCAGTTGTTGGTGCTGTTGAATTTTGATAATTTAAACAATTAAACCTAAATATTTGGGTCTTTTCTAATTGTCACTAGAGTAGGCTAAAGGTCTTTGAAATTTTTCTTAATGTACAAGTTTGAGCTGTTACAAGGAAGAGATGAGCTGCTTAGTGTTTAACTAAAAATTGCTTAGTTAATCTCTTGCATATTTCCTTCATGTTTTGGCCTATGGAAGGCCTGTTCATTATTTCAGAATGTCTTGGCTCCAGTCCATCTACAAGACCTCATTTTTCTTTTGAAATTTGCAGTCTTCACAAGCTTGGCATCTGTGATATCTCAAACAATGAATTACTGTGGCTGGACGTCTCTGGAATTAAAAACCCTCCTCCATAAGAACATAATTTTTTTACAGAATTGGGATTTGTTCTGAGGAAACACCGTTGATGAAAAGAAAAAGTTTTCAAAGATAACAGATTCTTCATCTTTCTTTTTCCCCCTCCAAATGAACTGAAGTCCTGATGTTGAGGACTTGCTCTCTAAATAAATGGGATCTTTCTCTCCTCTCTTGGCAACAGCAGGAGTATTCTTGTTCTGTATGACAAGGCTAGCTGGTGCTATATTTGTCTTGTACACACATTTGGTTGCTTAATAAGAGAAAGGCAAAAAGCCAATGCAGTTTAAAGAAAGTTTATTCTACCACAGCCTGAACTTTCTGGGTTGGCTTAAAGACAAGGCTACATACTTGTGGAGGATCAGGGAATATCATTGCTGATACGAAATTAAAACTTTCCTGAGTTGTCTCTGGAAAGATCAGGGCTTTGTGGAGAAGGAGGGGGGCCTGGGGGTGTGACACGACAGACGTTTTTAAAATGGAGTTCAATAGATGTCTGGGTGCATCAGCAGAAGAGCAGAAAGGAAGACAAGAAGCTGGGGAAGAAGATACTAATAATGCTGGCAGTAGTGCTGTCCATGAAGAGCTGGATTTGGGACAGATGTACCTTACCTGTTTGCCTGAACACTATATGAAAGTGAAGTCCACTCAGACAGCATACCTGACATGCTGGCTCTTGTTGAAACTCTGCAAGGTAAGAAATTTTAGTACAAGTCTGTGATATTTTTAGTTAACTTCTTATGTGCTTAAAATGCAAATTGATCAAAATCTCTGCTGGAGCATTTGAGAATTCATGACTATGTACCATGCAGTTTCCTTCATGGTTTATCAGTAGCAGGAGCTTTGTAAATGTTGACGTTGTACCCAGAAACAAGTGATCCAACTTGTAGGGGCTACTCATTGAGTACTACACAAAGCAAAGCATTAGTAATTGCTAGTAAGTTCATCTGTCTACACTGTTACATAATTGCAAGGGTTTCAAGATGATTTTAGATTAATTTCTAGGTGCAATTTCTTGTTATGTTCTTCACTGATTTACATTAATCTCTTGTGTTGGATGAGCACTGGAATGTATTTAAACTCTGAAAATGTGAACCTTATAACAGTAAAGAACTGGGTGGGGATTTGGAACACTTCTGTCAAATATAATGACATTTTTGAGGTTGTGGTGGGCCTTCCTTTAAATTTGATCTGGCCACATTTAATAAAAATACTTTTGCCTAATGTATTACTGGATAGGGAAGCAAGAAGGCAATGAATGGACCAGGTATAAATGCTATAGTTCATTCCATTTCATTCCTTGCAGAAAGCTACTGAGATGTTCAGATCCAAGCAAAGAAACATTGAATTCTACAAAAGAGATAAGATTTAAGGTTTTAGGTTTAATCAGGAAAGCACTGAGACATTTGAGCCTCAAACTCTGCTGGTTACAATGGTGTAACAAGGCAATTACATCAGTAAATTTATAATGTGTAATAGGTCTTTGTTTTTCTGTTTCTGCATTCAAATCTTACTGTGGTGGGCATTTAGTTAATGGGCAGATCACCATACAGATCAAAACAAATGCCAAGGCAATATTTACTGCCTGTTGTTTCCTTCAGAAGTGTGTGACAGAGGAGGTCCATGACGATGAAGATGGGGTGCAGACCACAGGACTGGCACCAGCTGGTGCCTCAGCAGCAGCAAGCCCTCTCTGCTGTGTGCATGGCAGCTTTGGGGCAGTAGCTGCATCAGGTTTTTCGATGGCATAGCTATGCAAAAATATAACATCAAAATGTAAACTGATCACTATTAACAGTGCTCTGTGTTGGATTGCTAGAGAGCTTTGTTTCCACACATATTCCATATTTGTAGTGTCTTTGCTCTTGTCTGTATGTGGCATTTATCCTGTGGTGCCAATTGCTTGCATTAGGGGGCAGATAGAGACCCTTCCATAGGACTTTTTCTGGTATTTTTTTTGCAGGGATCTTTTGTGAGACTGACTGAAAAGGGGTAGGAATCCACACAGCTACAGGGGTGGAGTAAACAGCCCTAGGGCAGCTGCCAAAACCAACCTGTGGGGCAGAGTCCTGGTCAACACACACTTCCTGATGGTTTTGAGGAGTGCTGATCCAGGGTGGGAGAGGTTGCACCTTGTCTGGTTGCTGATTGGTTTGATTGATTCTCTTGTGGTTTGAACTATTTGCAGCTGTTGGGTTTGTAAATTTTAAGAGACAGACTTGTATTACAGAACCTCATTTGTGGCTACAAATCTAGTAGTTGGTCTGGGTGTGTGCAACAGTTTCCGTCCCTGGGGCTCCCTGCCTGTGCATGAACTTTTTTGTAGATTAATTGTGAAGTGTGCACAGAATGTTGAATGATCTGCACACAATAGTTTTGCACAATGTGCATGAATTATCCTGTGAGATAAATGGTTGTTCCATTTCTTTGTGGGTAGTTTCTTAGATGACAGGAAGAATTTTTGAAGTACACAAGCTAAAAGAGGTGTTTCTGTCTGTGATTTTATGTTTGCATATGGCCTTACATTTGCACAGTGCATTTAAGTTTTTCAGGTTGGGAAGGAACAATTCATACTACTATAAAGTAGAGTGAGGACAGGTAATGTAGCTTCTGTTAAAATCACTAATTTCTTCAGAAAGCTTTCTGAAAGCCTTACAATGCCCCAGCTAAGCCAAGATGATAACTAAACCTCTAATTTATTAATGCTTCTTTCTTGCTGAGCTTTCTTAAAGACCGTTCAGATCTATGATCCCACTTTCTTATTTCCTGACACTCTTCCATGACTTAAATCTCTTCCAAGTCCTAATCCATTCAAAAAGTGCTAATTTTTTTTCTCCTTCCCCCTCACAAGAACAAAAGCAGCACAGTGTTGCTTTTTCTCAGGTTCTGCAACTTGGCAGAACTCAGCAATCCTGCTGTAGTGGGAGGGGAGGGAAGGCCAGCAGCACTGAAATGGTGCTGCTGTGTTACACAGGCACCCTTTGTAACAGATTGTGTACATCCCCTATACATCCAAATGTTTCCAGTTCTTGGCTGCAGACAGGGCCCCAGGTGCTCATGACCTGGAAAATATCAGTGACTCCCTGTAACTCCTTATCAATGCTCCCCCAGAAAGGATTACGTGTCCTTTGTGTCAGGGGAGTTCACCCTTCTGTAAATTAACACAGACAGAATGAGGAGAGACTGTTTAGCAGGTGGGAAACCAATCCAAGTGTACTGTCATGCAGTTTGACATGAAGTTTAGTTACAAAATAATCAAATTCCACCAGTGTGTCATGGGAACCCATGCAATAAGCCTGTCAGAGTTCAAGAAGCATCTTTGTAGACTGACACCTGGGAAATCTCCCACTCATGTTTCCCTGAGGGAGGCTTCCATTTTCAGGGGTCATCATGGTTTGTGGGGAGGAGGAAAGAGATTAAAAATCTTTCTTTAATTCAGATTTAACATCAATTTAGTTGAATTGACTCTCTGTTTCAATAGTTTGCAATACTTCAGTAACATTCTGTACCTCTGAATATCAAAACCAGCTGGTGATTTCCCTTTTATTTACTATACCTCAAGCATTTTCTGTCAGCTCATCTGGTATTTTTTTAACAGTCTAAAATCTATACAAAAGGAAAAGTAATGGTGAGACAGATCTGTAATTCAATTTCTTCTCTTGTCTCTGTATTTTTCAGTACTGGGTTCTACAGGGCTTCCAGCTGCTCTTGCTATGAACTTCTACATGCCATGTAAACCTATGAGAATGGATCTCAAGTGAAAGATTAAACCACTGTCCTATGGTTTAGGACACAGGGACTCAATTCTTAGCTATTCAATGGATGTATTGCTCTGTGTTCATAATCTTGCTGTCCTTGGCTCAGCTCTTTGCCTGTAAAGGGGATAGGAAATTTCTTTGATTTTATTTCTTAATTTATTTTGATTTTTTAATTTTTTTTCCTGCTGATTATAAACACTGTAGGGCTGGACTATCTACCTGTAATTATGGGCAGTGGTAAGGTCAGCCTGTGCAACAGGCACAAGGGGAAAGAGCAAACCTGGTTTTCCTATAATATGAATGAATTTTGTAGCCATTAGCCTGTAATCACAAGGAAATGTAGGGGCACAACCTGCCTTCTTTTGCCACTCCTTTGAGGAAAAAAAAGGGTGCAGGGAGGCAATTTTTAGCCCTTTCTTAGTGGCTGACTTCTAAAAGATCATCAGGGAAAGTGTGGCCACTTCTGGAGGTGACCCTTGTGTTTACCATACCAACAGGCTGGAAGCTCTGAGACACAGGTGGTTTCTTCAGGAGAGAGTTTTCTCTGGATTCCAAAGGATGGCCCCTAAGAAAATGGTCCAGTGAAGGGGCAGAAGACTATCAGGCTTGTAACAATTTTATAGGGGTTAGATGCAATTGTTGCCTGCCAAACATGCTGCTCAGGTTTTAACACTCCCCATGTACTCTGTGAGAACATTTAACTACTGTAAGTTTTAAACATGAGAATGTTGGGTCTGAAAAACCAAATTTGAGGTGTCTATGTCTTTTTGAGCTCTTTTTCAACATGACCTATTGTGGTCACAGGAAGATTTTGACAAAGGAAGGAGCTGAACCTTGATACGTAGAATGTGGGACACAGGTTTAACCAGTGAACAGGTCACACTTGGGCCAAAAATTCTATGAGGGGATCTGACTGACACCCTTTACAGCTGTTTTCCAGCTACCTTAAGAGTTTGTTGGAAATTACAAGGTGGAGGTTTTTGTTTGTTTTGTTTTTGTTGTTTGTTTTGGCTTTTTTGTGAGGTTTTTTGTTGGTTTTGATGTTGTTGGTTTTAGTTTTGTTTGTTTTTGTTATTTGATTTGCTTACATGGCCTTGCTGCATCTCTAACTCCTTCCTAATAACTTTTGAAATTTCTGGCCAATGTCAGCAAGATTTGAGTGAGGTAGAAGTAAACAGAGTTCACAAGTAGGTAGTCAGGGAGTGAAAATAGACTTAACTAATGCTCCTCCTGAGGGAAAGGCTCCTTCATAAAACTGTCCCTTATTAAACATCAGAAATTTTGTAAAATGATTCCATTTCCACACTGGAGAACTGCAGAGCTGTAGGAAAGAGGACTCTGTTGGGTCAGCTGCTTGCAGAAATACATGTTTTCTCAGTAAAGTGTTTTTTGTTTGGCTATTAATGGAACTCCACTGAGCCTACTGTTTGTCTTCAGTCCTCAGAGTAAAAGCCAAGAAGTGGCCTTAAGAAGTGCAACTTGAGACAACTAAAGAGGGATGTTTTGCAGAAAGCTTTAAACATTCCCTTCCCCCTCTCTTTGGAACACTGACTTTTTAAGCTTTCAGCCAGAAAAATCAACCTCTTTTCACTCATTTGGTCAAAACTTCCAATATTTTATTTAGGGTCAGGCTCTGAGGGCAAACAGGCTGATTAGATACACTTAACTCCTAAAACATCATAAGCTGTTCTATGGGGCTTGTTTTGTTTAGGGGTAATGTTTCTGAATCTGTTTTCCTTTAATTTATGCTCCAATTTTCTGGATTCCTTTGGGCCAGAAATATTTAAACAGTCTGTTTTATATTGAAATAGTACTTGCAGTGCTGAGTAGAGCTGAGTGTTGTAGAGAGGCAAAGCAATGAAAATGGAAAACATCAGAGGGGAAATTGGAATGTATTGAACCTGACAACGAGCTCGGTTCAGATTGGTTTCTCATTCTGGGCAGACATTCCATTCTTTATGGGCAGTGCAAACCATTCAGCATGTGCTGGGGACTTTGACTTCTTCCTTTCCCTACTGAAAAACACCAGGAGTTGAAAATTTTCCAGTATCTTTAGTATTCATCAAGCCATCTCGTGGATCCAGCTCTGTGCTACAAGCAGTGTGTTCAGAGTGCAGCCTGTGAAAGACTGATGTGTGGAACGATTTCAAAACATTCTTTATGAACCTGGGGAATGATTGCTGGAAAAGCCAGCCACATCCCTTGTTAACAACCTCATTCTCTTAAAATTATCACACCTTCATTTACACAGGAGAATGTGTTCAATAGCTCCTTCTCAGCAGAACTGCCTTTCTCAGCTACCACAGTTCTGAAAAACACCATCAGTCGAAGCTGCATTATTTTCTTTATGCTGTTAATTCAAGTCCAGTTCTTGTAACAAACCTGCAGGCTCCTGCAGCACTGCAGCTCATGAATCAGGGCAGAATTTCTTGCTGAATTGTGACTTGATGATTAACTTAAAAAAATCTGACTGAAATCCTGGATGACTAACAGAGAACACGGGGTGGATTAAGAACCTGTAAGCAGATGACTGAGAACAAATTACTTTTTGTGCACTCTGGAATATTTGATGCTCTTCCTAGAAAGTGTCTCATTATGACAGAAATCTAAGAAGGTGCTGTATTTTTTTTCTCCTCCTGCTGTTTTGTGTTGGAAGAAAAGCAGAACTGGTGTTGGAAAGAAATAAAACTTCTCACTTGATGCTTCAAGTGTGGTGCCCCAAATGTGATTATTTACAAATCTGGATGGAAACTGGCAAATAAGGAAGGATTTGTGCTGTTAAAAAGCCTTTAATAAGGTTTTGCCAGATAGCAAAATATATAAATACCCACAAGAATGCTTGGGCAGGGCAGTTTTAAAAGTTAGCTCCACCACTCTACTATTCAGAAGCAAGGAGTGAAATACAATTCCCATTTCTAAATAACAACAAAAGTATTCTTTTTATACACTGGACTTTGATTTTTTTGGAAACTTGCATTTGCACTGAGAAAAAGTGTGTCTAGGTGCAAAGTCTAGGTGCAAAAATTCTATTCTTTGTAGAGGCATCAACCTTCAATCATACTAACCCCAATTTCTGTAAAAAATGTTGTGGAATAATATGGATAATTAAAAACAAAAAACAAGCAACTTCTATCCCTTTGCTTTGAATATTAATACATTTATTGCATTTTTCCCTTAATCAGAGGTAGGGTTTTTTTCTAGCTTTGTTTTTGGATGAAATCAGTGAATTTATTTGTAGAGTACAGAAAATAATATCATTTTGATTACAGTCATTACAAGTGGACTGTCATTTAGATTCTACCATAAGAAGTCAGCGCTGTTATTTTCTTTAGCCATTCCAGCTGACTCTGTGTGTTAATATAAATGAGACCAACTAAGGCAGAAAAGGTCAATATAAAATCCACTTATATGGTCCAGGTGATGTGAATTTATCCCCTGGACAGCACCTGGAAAAGCTGGCTAGTAAGATGTGTTGCAAAGCTGTTTACTAAAACCTCATGCACTGATTAACAACATACTCTGGTGGCATGTATGAGACAGGAAATTAACAGGATAAAAAATATGTATTTTTATGGCTCCTTCTGTATTTTCTGTCTTTTCCTGGTACTTCTGTTTGATGTCATTCCCCAGAAAGCAGTGTCAGTGCCCTACATTAGATTATATGGGAAAGAATGTCATAATCTTTTTTATACTTTTTGTGTTCATTCAGAGCTAAACTGAAAAGAATTGGGGGGGAGAAAATCTAGTATTTGAAAAATATTTTGTGAATGTTTCTGTGCTGCCAAAGCAGACAGATAGCTTTCATGCTCAGACACAGAGTTATGGGGTGGGGCAGGCAGAAGGGATTAATGCTGTTTCCATATGAATAAGTAGGGTTTTTTCTGGTATTATTTGCTGTAATCCTATTAGCACAATGGACAAGCCTAGTACAGTTTGGTAGCCAGTTTCTCCCTGCTGCAAGAGGGACCAGGCCCTTAAGGTGTGGTGAGAAGTGCGTGGGTGATAAACTAGAATGTGCAAAAAATACTAATGTCAATGCTCAGGAGACAGTAACTTTCATAATGTTGCCAGTTAAAGTTTTCAAATTGGCATTTTTTCCCTTGAGTTCTCAGCTCCTGGAGATGTGTGACTGCATGAGGGTCTGATTTAAAAAAACAAACAAACAAACAAACACATTTTCAGGTGCTATAACTGCAGAGGAAAACTGAAACACCAATTTGCAGTGGAAAGTTCTTAAACAATGAATCTTTCATCCTTGGACTTGTCAGTCATCTTTCAAGTGTTTTAGGGCTTGGATCAGCCTGTAAAAGATGCTGATTATAATAGCTGCTGGATTGACTTTTTTCTTTGCTTAGCCCAAATAGAAATTCAAAATGCATGAGGACAGCAGTATTCATCAGAAAAGTGCAGGCTTTCATTTCACTTCCCACATAAATAGCTGGCCAAGATGCCCAGCAGAGAGAGTGCAAGGGGACTGACATCAGCAAAATGCAATGGAACCAGGAGAAAACCTCCTAAAAAAACCACCAAAAACCAGAGAGAGAGACAGAAAGGGTAAAAATAAAAGAGAAAAAAAAGAGAGGAGGAAAAAAAATTTTGTATTTTATTTCTGGAAGGGGGCAAAGGCTTCCAGAGCAAATCTGCACACAAGACACCCTGGGAACTGTAGTGGTCATAAATGGAGAAAGGTTTCCCATTGTCCATCAGACCAGTGTTTGCCACTCTCCAAAGACAGCTGCCTGTTGAATTGTGAGGGTGACAACACAGGGTGGCACTAATTTTTAAAAAAGTGATCTCACTGTGATCCTATGGAATTTCCAATCTTGCTGAAACCAGGGCTCTGCATACATCTTTGTCTCCATGGATGTGTGTTCTTCATCATTCTCTTTGCTTCCAGGCATCTGTCAGTCCTGAGGGAATGGAACCTTTGGCTCCATGATCCTGTGTTCAGGAGTTCTGTGCAGAGTGATGTTTATTTTGTGGTGGGGACTACTAATGTGGATCCCCAGGGGAGCAGCAGCAGGCTGGAGCCAGTGTTTATCCAAACCCTGATCTCTGGAAGCACAGCCTGTGGATTGATGTCCATCTCACAGCACTGTCTTCCCACGTGTGCTCAATCCAAATGTACATTTCCAGTTCAGCAGAGTTCATCCTTTCCAGACTGACAAATGGGCACAATCCTGTGTGAACACACTGAAGATTTGGATTCACTCCTGTTCCTGCTTCAAACTTCCAAGAGGGCCTTGGATAAACTGCTTCATCTCTGCACCAGTTCTCCATCCTAAGGGAAAACTTACTTACTTACACAGCTCTTTGAGAGGAAGGATGTGCCCGTGTGCCTTGCTCAGAAAGTCTCTGATTTGGGAGCAGCCTGCAGCCATCACTGCATTACAAAGAGCAGGTGGAACAGGAAATGACCTGCTCATCAGCAGGAGAGAGGAAGTGAAATTTGAATGACACCTGCAATCTGCAAGTTAAAAAACCATCCAAAATTAATGGAACATTTGTGTTTTCAGATTAGATTTATTTTAGAGTGATGTAATAAAAAAAAAATAGTAGGATATTGCTGAGACACTTAGGCAAATGCTTTTGTTTTCTAAGTGCCTTTTTTGGTGGTGCTCATGCCTTGTGCAGTTCCAACCTCTAATTACTTGTTTATTAGTCCCTTTCTTCCACCCACACACACACTTGTAGCAACACAACTCTTAGCAAGTTGCACAACTGGAGGAGTAGACATGTCTGGAAACCTAATTTCTGTCTCACTTGGCCCAGTAAATTTTCATTTCCATGGAAGGGCCATGTTTCAGAGCACAATCCCACAAGCAGGGCAGAAACAGGTGGGAACATTGGTCAGCTGGAACTTCCTTACACCATCATTGCCCCCAGAACGTGGGACTTTACCACACTCCCATTCACTGTCAGAAAGTCTTTCCAAGAAAACCAAGCCTACCTAGACAAGATCAGGACCTGAGTTGTAAAATATACACCAGCTGTGAAAAGATTCAGGGAGTATTCTGTTGAATTATCAGAGAAAAATCATTTCAGTCAATCATAGGAGAAACCTCAGGGCCTCAGGGTCATTTACATGTTGTGTTTGATCCTGATATTGCTTTGCTCTTCCCCTGAACAGCACAAGGAGTGAATTATCATCACATGAAAAAGACAAGGTTAGAGGCAGGAACTATTTTTATTTCCCAGTTCTTCAGGTTAAGTACAGAACTCAAGTGACTGTGCAATGGCTTATGGAGATAAAGTGTGCAGAATCAAAAATGTATTCTTCAGAAATCTGATAACTTCATTTGTTTTCAAATATGTGATCCTTGATGATGTGAAATGGTTTAGAAGACATTAGTAGTGGCTTTTCCTATGTTTGTTTTATTTTCAGAATATCAGAGCGAGGTTTCTGAAGCTGTTTTTTTTTAATGGTTTGCTACTGCCACTACAAAATGGCAATTCTTCATTAAAAAAAAACAAGCTGAAAGAACAGGCTAAAAATGAACATGGAGAAAGGTAGATAGTGTTGAAGGCTATTTTGGAACAAATTTCAGGAAACTTCATTGTTCAGGGATAAACTAATTTTGCTTTAAAATAAAATCTATTTATTTGAACAGGTGTAGCTTCAAGTGTTACCTTTAGTTACAGATGGTTCACTCTCCCTTCTTCTCATTTTTATGAACCCCTTTGCAGTTTATCCTAAAGCTCCCCAGACCTGCAGTGGCTGTTCTAAGAGAGAGGTTTTACGTGGGTGTGTTAAAAATGGAGGCTGAAACTGAGGGAAAGGATCTCCCTGAGAAGAACATTTCTCCAGAGAAGCAGTGGGGCACTTGCATTCTTCTGAGAAGATACAAAGCTCCCATAACCTTGGTGTACAGCAAGGTGCTGTACATCTCTATCTACCTAGATCTCAGACTAATAAATCAAGGCACATAATGGAATCTGTGACCCTAAGGTTGGATTTATCTTCACTCACAGGACTGTGATCAATTTTCCAAGTTCTTCTATTATGTTATTTTCTATCTCTCTTTAAAAATAGTTTCATTTGGCCCTGGAAAAATCTTAAAGGATGTTATCACATTATCATTACTTAAGTGAGCTTTTTGGGATGGAGAGGTTTTACTCCTGTGAGTGAAAGATTATGCATGGACTACAATGTTACTGTAGCTGAGGACTTCATCCTCATCTTAAACATCATAGTTTCTGTGAAACCCATGAGGTGGGAAAGGTCCATACAGAAAAAGAAACCTGGAAAAATATGTATAAGGAATGGAGTTTGGGATCACTGTTTAGAATAGAACATCAACTGTTTTTTTGTAAGGCATCAGTATTGGAGATGGGCAAAATGACTGATGGCAGAACCTTCAGCTTGAAAGTTTTATTTTACTTTTTCCTTTCCAATTCAAAGTTCAGGCCAAGTTCACTAAAGTTTGTGAACCCTTCAGCAACACTTGGCTAAGTTGCAAGCCTGAAATTGTATGTGGTTTGGGTGCAAATCAGAATGGGGTTGATCCCAAGCCACTTGAAACACAGCACTTGTGGCCACATGTAGCTCTGTATTTCAGCCTTCTTTGCAGCCCAGACCTAGAGGTGCCCAGAGGTGAAGCTGTGGCTGAAGGCCCCGTGGATGGTGCCCACTGCATTTCTCAGTGGTTTTTCACAGAAATGGTGAGCATTGTGTACTCATCCTGGATGGGTGGCTTGGGCTCCAGTTCAGCCAGAGGGTCATTATAGATACCCCTATGTCTAAACTTCAGAGCTGCAGGGGAAACATGTGCATCTCACCCAGTTTCCACAGGGAGTTTTCTTCAGAGCAGGCTCCTTCCTGGCAAAAGCCAAAATAATTCCAAAAGGTGCCCATTGGCTCCCTTCCTAGGAATTACTAGGAATTTTTCAAAAACTAACCTGTAAAGACTTTTTGACCTGTAGAAGTAGATTCCTTCAGATAAGTCTAAAAGTTTTTTCAGTTCTATTCTGTGTAGTGCAAGGTCTGGGGAAAATTTCTTGTAGAAACCACAAGTTGGTTCCTGCAGTCTCAGGGATTTCTTTGTGCCAGTAGCCCCAATATGGACACCTGCCATGAGGGTAGGGTCAAACCTTTGGTAATCCAGAATGAGAAAATGCTGGTCTTGTCTGTGTTAAAGACTTGAATATCTGTGTTAAATAGCTAGATAAGATGTTATTAATAATTATTAATACAGTACCTAATTGTTATAAATGCTAAGAGGACTTTTACAAAAGCTATTACAAAGTGACTATATTTTGCTGCCAAGTAGTAATGTATTATTCTGTGACACTGAGTATCCTTTCCTCTTTGTTACACTGAGCTGAACAACCTTGAAACTCCAGCTAAACAAGTCTCCAAACTTTCTGAATTTGTATGGAATGACTAAGCTTTGGCTGAGAGTTTTCTGACATGGTAATGTCTGTTCATGTCTTTTCCTGGCTTCCTTTCTTCTCTGTGAAGGGCAAGCTCATAAAAAGGTGACTGGGAAATAAACACCACCAACTTTTATATAATAACATGAGCAGTAAGTCTGCAGCTCTTATGGCAAGGTTTAAAGGGGTTGCCATGTAATCACTCCTTTCAGAGCCAGCTCCTCATAGGGAATTCTTGGGATATGCTCTGTCTGTAAGATGCTAAACCCCAAGGGCCCAAGTGAGGCAGAGTTTTTGGCTTTCCTAGTGAAAATGGGTAGGTTTCTTCCCCTGTCACCTGTACCCAGTTGTCACTGGCTGCTCCCTTACATATTGTATCCCTTGTCCCTTGAGCAGTGGCTGAGAAAACTTGGATTTCCAGCCCTTTCTAGAGGAAGGTGCTACTGTTTAGCTGTGATTACTCATCTGTGAACACTTTTCAAGTGACACAAGCCTGATAGTTTTTAATCTTTATGTAACAAGCATTCAGAAAAGAGCTGCCTGAATTTTTCCTTTTATGGTGTCTACCTCTATTGTAACTGACAATAATAGAGGCAAACTTTGGATGTGGAATAAATTTTTGGAACTAGGATTACACAGTTTAGCAATCTTTCAGTTTTCTGTTAAACTATCCAAATGTGTTCTTGGTATATGTACTTTGAAACTGTTTTGTTCCATAGCCCACAGTGAAATCTAGCATTCAAAGCAATTTGACATTGTTAAATGCCATTTTTAGTCTATTTTGATACAGATCAACCTCTATTATCTCTTTTCACTTCCAATTATTACTTCTATTAAAACCCAAACAAGCCTAAGACTGTGATCTTGCAGCAGCAATAGTTTATATGTGCATACAGGTAGTACAAGGTAGAGTGTACTACAACACTGTCCACCAACCTGTGTTCACCTTTGCTTGCTGCCTCTGTCTGTGCTTTTGTTTCCAGACCAGTCTCAACTTCCAGCCCTTGAATGCCTGCCTCCCTGCCCACCTGGGTTTTGATTATCTTAAAGGATTTCCTTTTTCCAAGTTCTTCTTTTTAGACACAAGTACTTCTGTACAGTGTGTGGATTACACGTGTTCTGGTGGCAGATTCTGGACTTCTAAAAGCAAAGTTCTCAGCAGAAATGTTATATTCTGGTGGATTTAATTACATCCAAGACAGTGTTAGTACATTCTCACAAGATAAACAGGATTTTTTCTCAGAGAATGACTTGCACCAGGTACTGCCGAGCATTTTTAGCTGATCTGCTAAGCAATAAAGTGTTTAGGACTTGCTTATGATCCAACACTAGAGTTTCCTAATGCTCACAGTTTAGGGGGTTACACCTGACTTATATCACTATGAAGTCAGAACATGGTTGGCCATTTATATACAGATAGCCTCAGAGAGCTTCTAAACTGAACTTTTTGTTTTAAAAATTCTTCTGAATCCCTGTCCAGAGTGAGATTTTCATGTGGGAGCACCACATAACATGATTACTGATTTAGAGGGTGTGTGATTTTAAAGAGAAATGGAGAGAATATTAAAGCACACATACTTTCTGGGGTTCTGGGTGGGCAGGAATTCTGCTGCCACCTTTTTTTTTGTAGTGTGTATAGATAGTTTCCTCCCCTCCCTCTTATACTGAGCTCCTCTCTAAGTAACTGCTTAGGTTAAGTTAGGTTTTCCTTTCCTGTTTTAACTCTTAGCCTTTCCCTCTCTTCATTTAACCCACCCTCTCAGAAAGAGTCCTGAATACATAAAAAGCTTTTGCAGTGTGCCCTGAAGCATGTCTGCTGATGAAGCACATACAATGTAATTATGGATAACATGATGCAGCATCATGAAGTGCCTTTGTTTACAACTTCTCTATCAGGAGAATATAATGAACGGATTCACTGAGGAAATGCAAAAGCAGATGCCTTTGGCTGGCTCCTGTTGTTTTCTTTTTGGCAAAGACAGAGGGAGGAATCTGCTCTGGGACAACCCCACTGAAGTCAGATGAGTTACACCAGGCAGAAACTGGAACTTTTTTTCTTTTCTTCTTCTTCTTCTTCTTATTTTTTCATTTTATTTTTAATTATTTTTTTTTAAGAACACAGTTTCCAGGTCTCTTTTCCCTGACTGTCACAATTTGTCTTTCCACAGAAAGCCTATGAGAAAAGACTGTCTGCTTCTAAAAAGGTAGGATATCCTCTTAGTCACTAATAGTTAATTTCCTCAGCTGTATATGTTCTATATGTATTGACTAATGGATGTAATAATAAAATTAATATCTAACTATTTATATTTAAAAAAAATACTAAAAAGCCAAAATCTTGGTTACTGAATGGGACAGTAAGAACAGTTTATGCTGTGGGAGGGATGCAGCACTAACACACAGCTGTGCTGCTTCAAGGGCATGAGGTGTGCTCAGAGCTGGCCTAGGCCAGCACATGGGATCACCTTGAAATATGTGCTCATACCTGGCATGTGCTGAGGTGTAATACTGGACAAATTCTGAGGGCAGATGTCTGTGAAAGCACCCCATTTCATGTCTGTGAAATCTTTAGGGAACAGAAACTTGTGGCAACTCATAGTATTGTGCATATTTGCAAGTGATAATCTTTAAAATGAGTTTATTGGGGTAAACGTGGGATTGCACAGTGTAATAGCAGAAGTTAGCAGGACTGCTGCTGCCTTCTGCTTGCTCGTGCAGTGACCATATTTCTGGGGTTTTTCTTCTGGAGGCCTGAATGGTGCCTCTCACATAAACCCTGCCATTTACCATTTGCCTTTTGCAGAGGCTCCCTTTGTGCTCACACAAGGCAGCTGGCAGGAGCTCTGACCTCCCCGGAGCAGAGCTTGCCAGCGCTGCCTAATCAATATTCAGTAGAGCTGGCTGCTCACTGCAAGGCCATTGATTATCCCTGCAAGGTCACTCCCCCTGGGTGTCACTTTTCAGTCTCTTGCCTGTACCTCCCCTCCACCCCCATTCCAGGCTCTCAAGAGGAAAGAGTGCTGGGATGGAAATGAGGGTCCCATTCAGGATCTGAATAGGTTGTCGTCAGATGTCAAAACAGTCTTTCCAAAGAAGGTGATTTCCTCACTGCCAAATTTTTGTTTATACTGGTTTTGTGCTTTTAATTTCTGGGATACTTTTAATGATTGCAAGCTGTGGCACTAGGAAACTGAAGTGTTAGGTGTGTTTGACCCAGGCAGGTTGCACTAAGCCTTGGTTTCCTGTGACCAAAGAAGAAAACTCACATCTTTTGCACAGCTGTAGGTGACCTGTCTGACCTCTTGCATGGAAGGGGAGAGTCATGATTTCATATTCCATGCTATTCAAAAGTAAATGAACAGCGAGATTCACAGAAATGAAAAAACATGGCACAAACCCATTTGCTGGTGTGCACCACTCAGAGCATACCCAATTCCTCTTTAACACAAGAGAGGAGGCCAGTGTGATTTGTGTGGCACAATACCTACCCATTACCCCAAAGTGGGTTTGGTAAAAATCATAACAAAATCTCTCCTTTTAAATGTGAATTGTCCACTTAAGACTGTATTCAGTCATTAATACAGCAGTATTAATGATACAGCAGTAGAGAACTGTGAAATAAACATGCAAGTCTAACCACTTGAATTCATTGGGAGTAATAGAGTCCAGGTATGTAGACTGATACAAAAGAGTTATTGAAGGAATAGTTTGATTTGGTTACTTTGATTATAAATATAACATTAACAACCACAGCAAAGATTACAGGTTAAAAAGGCAAGGTTAGAGGTCTCAAAGGAGGGGACTGGACAGGTGGAGCTAAGAGGCAGAAGAGTAAAGGAAAGGCATTTGGCACAAAGGAATTGTATTCCTATCTCCATGACACTGCTCAGTTCAAATCAGTGCCCTTTTCACAGAGCAGAAACTGCACTGTGTTTGAACTGTCTGAGTTAGCAGAAGAATTGAGCTTGCAGTTGATGGGTAGTAATTCAGTGTCCAGCTTCCTGCTTGTAATAAGGAGATTGAAAGTCAATAGCTCTCCAGCTTTATCCTTCTTGTCTCCTCTCAGTTTGTATTTGAGGCATCACTAAACCCAAGGCAGACGCCTCTGTGTGAGCAGGAGCAGAGTCAGCAATGCAAGTCACAGCACAGTGGAAGTTACTGGGCCAGTGAAGGTGAGCATCTCTTCTGCTCCTGCTCTTAGCACTGAGGGAGGAGCTGTTGCTGCATGGGGAGCAGACCTGCTCTCTGCTTCTGGCTTTGTCCTGAATCCTCCTGTAGTGGCTGGCAGTGCTCACTGCTGATGGAACAACACCTAGGCCACGCCTCATCAGCCCCTTGCACTGCTGTGTGTTCATCTCACAGAGTGCTCTGGGCTTTGTCAGGTGGTGATGGTTTAGCCCATGTCTCCAGGGGCTTGTTGAGCAGCCAGCACTGTGACTGTTGCCACCAGTCTGGTCCTGTCCACGGATACAAACCAGAGAGATGATGATAGAGATGTGAAAAATGGCAAGCTGGCATTAACTGGGGTTCGTTTAGCCACGGGGGTTTCCTGACAGCTCCCCATCTTGCTGAACAAGGCATGTGAAACAATGGACCTGCCTGACTCCCAGAGAAAGTTTGTTTAATCATAATTAGGGGGTTGAAGTGGGCAAGGGAGAGACAGTTCCTCAGCTGACAGAGAGGGAACTGTCCCTGGCACAGCAGAAGAGTGACTCCACATGCCATCCTTTTTCTCAGGAAGTACTTTCTTTTTGGTGTTAGTTGTCAGCCCTCTGACATTAGTTAGTGCTTTGGCTGTTGTCTGTAAAAAGGCTGTGTTGCTACTAAAAGGACAACATCCCTGAGACACAGTTTTGTAATAAGTTTGGAATCAACGACATTTACATCCAGTTTGTCTTTCAGCTGTCTTTAACACACCTGAGACATACTTAAAGGATGAGGTGAGGGGCTGATACTATGCCATGGTTAGAGAGTGTTATCAGTGTTTTACAAAGGAAATCTTGACAGAGAACCTACAGTTCCCATTCCTCTACTTGGCAGAATCTTCCTGCCCCATTTATATTTACATGACGCTGTAGCAGTCACTGCAGTAGGAGAGGGAAATACTGAATGGAATGTGTTTCTAGCTATTTCTGCTGATGGAGCAAAGTAAGTCAGCATTTTGGGACCAAACTGTTCACACCAACCACCAGCAAATCTATCTGATATAGCAGGAATATCTGTCCTGTATCTCCTTTTTATTTGTGCTTTAGGATGTAGTGAGCCTTTAGGGAACCAGAGTTCTCTTGGGGCTGCAGTGACAGCCTGTGGGTTAAAGGGCAGTGACCTCTTTGTGAAACACTGTATGAAAAATCTCCAAAGAGACATGAAATGCCCCTGAAGCCATCTTATGTGTTTGGCAAGTAAAATGTAATTGGAGCACAATCACATTTTTCCTTCTGGATTCTTCATTATGCTGATTATGCCTACAAGCTGCACAGACATTCAAAGTGATAGAAAAGAAAGGCTTCTAAATGATGACTGAGAATGTATTATGTTAAACATGAGAACCATACATTTGTTTCAAGCATATTTTTTTTTAGTGGAGAAAAAGTATGTGTTCCTGTCCTGACAGCAAATGTGGGAGGAAACACAGAAGTTAACAGTGCAAAATCTTTTTGTAAAGTCCCATGTCAGTGTGTTCATGAAGACTAAATAACTGTGGGACAGAGGACAAGTTTGTATATTCAGTGTAGCAAATGAAATACCCTTTGGAATTCACGAGTGTCGAATAAAATTTTGAAAGATCAAGAAAACTTTACCACTGACAACAGTGTTATACTTGCATTTTTTAAAATCCCTCCTTCAAATAGACGTGAAGCAATGGCTGATATTTTCAGCAGTTCTCAGAGCAACTGTAGGTCAGTGGCTGTCTGCAGACTCCAGACTGTTGTGGTGTAGGTTTGAACAAGTGATCCAGTTCATATTAGAGTTAGCTGCAGTCCCTGAACACATATGGATCTCATTTTATTACAGGACTCTATAAAAAGCCTTAATATGCTACTGCCTGTAAGTAATAAAACTCCAGCATCCAGAATTGTGTGTAAGGCAAGGCTTTGGTAGCAGGTATGTTGTGTACATACTGTTACATGCCCTGACACTGTTCTGTGCTCAGCTTTAAAAGGACTGGGCAGAAAGTATTTTCAGTAATCCTGGCCCCCAGGCAGTGGGCTGTGTCAACTGTAAGTGCAAAAGTCAACATTTCCCATTATAAGTGAAATATATTTCTAGTAGATAGAGATGAGCTCTTCTCCTGCATTGCTAATACTGTCTTTGATTAAATACTAGTGAAAAGGCCCATTAAATAATCTGCCTTGTGTGCTTGTAACCTGAATTATGATAACAAAGGTGCTACAGGTCCTTGTTGTGTTCCATTTTGAAGTTGTGCCATTGATGAAGTGTAGTGTTGGTTATTCTCTGTTGGTTATTGGTCAGTGCAAGCTCTGCAAACAAAGAGAGAATCTGGGTTCATTTGTCTGCAGTTAGAACTTGTTTTCATTCTGGTACTTCAAAGGTTGTTGTAGAAAGAGTACAATGGTGGTATGTGCATCTCAGTTCACAGCAGATGGAGTTGTTGTCTGCAATGATTACACTTCTCAGGTGTTTGCTCTGCAGTCAAGAGAATGAGTTTGTTTCACTGGTCAGACTTAATTTTAACATGACATTGGTATGTAATAAATTCACCTTTAGCTTTCTGACAAGCTGATTTAACTTTCAAGGTAAAGCAGCACTTAGAAGATGACCAACCACATCTTTTGCAAAGAAGGAAAAGAGAACAATAACAAAAACATTTGTTGCTTTGCAATTTTTTATGATAAAGAACAAAACCCAGAAGATAATGCTATCCTGACTCTCTATAAACTATGTGCTTTTCTCAAAGTTCAGGAAAGCATAATTTATAGAGGATCTGGACAGCATTATCTTTCCCTTTAAACATGCCTGTACTTTTTTGTATAGAGTTGTGGGATTTTTTTTAATAGAACTTATCACCATGGTGCCTGAGTGCCTTCTCCATGCATTCAGTCTTCCAATATCTTTTTGTGAGGTAGCAAAAGGAGAGTGAGGGCTGAATACAGTGAATTATTTGCTCAAGGTCATTCAGCAAGTCTAAGGCAGATCAAGGGACTGAATGCAGATAACCTAACACTCATATGTTGTCTATCCTTCATTTTAGGAATGAATGAATCCCAAAGATTGAAAGAAAACCACAATATTATTTCCTATAGCTATTCTCAGTCTAGATTGACTCAGACCCAGGCTTTTCCTTGGCATCCATTCAAGGTAGTAGGTAAAAGGCAGATACAGATGTGTTCAACAGTGAGCCCCTGTTTACAGCATGACATTTGAGCTTGCATCACTGTTGCCTCCTTTTTTGTGCTAACTGTTCCTGTGCAGTGTCCTCAGTGCCTGCCTGGTGCACAGAATCACTTTCTATAGAAAGTGGCTTGTGAACTGCTGGGCTCATGGCCAGTGAGGATAAGGGGTTTTCCTGAGGGCAACAGGGAGCTGCTTCCTTCACACATTGCTGCTCTGGCTTCCCTCAGCCCTTTGGGACCTGCTCCCCCCTGTCACTGTGTGTGCAAACAGGAGCTCCTGCTCAGGGTGCTTCTCCTGGAACCAGGAGCTCCCCCTGCTTCAGAATGGGAACAAAATGCATTTCAATATCCCCACTTCACATCAGTGTTGACATGTCTGTCTGTGGCTGTGCTAGGCACCATGGAAAGAGCACTGGGCTGCTCAGAAGGAGGATTTCTTCCTTGGAGATGTCTGCTTATGGTGGTAGTTTTCTCACTCTAGAGTTTGTAGCAAGAGTGTGGAGGTGCAACTTGTTCTTCTTTCCGTTGCAGTGTCCCTCAGTAGGGACAAAGTGCATGGCTTAAAGATCCCTCATCCCCTCAGTGCTGTGCTAGCCTGGGACACCTAAGGAATTGTTTTCTCACTGCTTGAACTCTGTTCCTGTCTTTCTGCAAGTGACAAAATGAAAGATCCCTGGGGATGTTAAGCTCCCATCAAGTACTTTACCTGATCCAGTATGATTTCAAATCACAATTTGTCCACTAGTTTTGAATTTAGGTGGCAGGTCAGGATGCTGAGCAGTGTGACTGCACTGTAGACTGCACTGTAGATGGATCCTACAATTTCTATCTGTTGATTGATCCAGTGGCACAAGAATGTCAGCTTCAGTTTCCCTCTAAAATAAAATTAAAAGTGGTCTATGGTTTGCATTCAGGGAAGAGGAATTGCATTCAGAACAGTGAGGAAACAAATACTAGAAATTTCTGGTTAGGTGAAATTGATGAATAATTTCATACCCACTCTTAGTTGCCACTAAGAACTATTGCAAATTCAATCATAATTATGATCCATAATCTGCAGGATATATTGCTTTAAAAGTTACATATATGAAGCTCTTAAACAACTATTTTCACCAGGTTTTCCTGGAGAAACATTTTCTGAGATTTTGTACTGCAGACAGCATGTAAAAATTTATGAGGTACTTCAAATTATAATAAGGAAAACCTGAGCTCAACCTTTGGAGGATGAGTTGCTAAAGCTCACATTTCATATTATATTTTTTTTTTTGTAGCAAGAATGTTGCAGTTACAATCTATGTAATTATTCACACTGTGTTGCAAAGAGAATGGGGAATCTGCTCTCCAAACACTGATCTACAGTCCATTAAAGTCTTCTGGTTTAGTGTACAGCAGGAGATACATCAGGAAACAAACTTTAATCATCAGCATGCCGATGAAAATATTTTTAAGGGTAGAAAGTCATTCAGAAGAACCTTAGATCTATTTCATTGTTGAGACTTTGCATTTGATGTCACCATTTTGCAGCACTGACCTGGAAGGTTCTGATGCAACAAGCCTGTATCGGGTGAGCAAACTCATACTTTTTATATCTTGTTGATGTTTCTTTATTACATGCTGATGTCTGCAGCATATCTGTGTAAAAAATGAATTCAGAATGAGGTTTTGCAATAGACACTGCAGAAAATATATGAAGGTGTATAAAGTTAGCTCCCTCAACCACTTGATAAAGAGAATCCCTAAGGGTCCAGTGCTCTCTCCCTCCAGCCCCTAGATTAAAGTATTATGTATTGGAAATGGCCAATGCCCAGCCTTTCTAATTCACATATTAAGCACAACACACACACACACTTTACAGATTATTATACACCACTTTCTGCTCTGCCAAGCTTCCCAGTCATTTATTGACACTTACCAAAAGTGTTTGAGTGCTCAGAGTTTAGTAGGATTTTCTTTTCCCATGTGGGGTTGGAATAGTTTTTATCAAAATCTGCACCCCAGGAGGGTATGGATATGTTTCTGTCCTTGTGTGCCTACCAGTCCATGTAAAGTCAACCTCTGCTGCCATCACATCTGTGAAAGGAATGGGTTATTGGGAGTCCTGACTATCCCAAAATGGGCAGTGCAGAAATGCAATTGTACCCAGTACCAGAGTTTACACTCTGACTCCTGAAATGGCAAAGGATCATCTTTTACAGTCCTGAAGAACTTGAAAAACCCCTTTTTAGAAAATTTTTTAGCTTAATTCCTAATGAAATGAGGCAGTTGAGAGGTCTATGTCTGTCTGTCTCATTGCACATACCTTTTGAAACTATTGATAGTTTTTAAGCAAATTTAAAAGAGAGGTAATAGAATATCAAAGCTTTTTGCAAGTTTTATAATTGGCAGTTAAGTAATCAAGGAATATTCAAATTAGGGCTCTTACCAAGGGAACTCTCCAAATGTGTGTTTTTATTGTCAAGCCCCAACTAGTCACTCAGCATTTATGGGTGGGAACAGAGTGGGAACAGTGGTGAGAAAGGGTATATTAGGGGGCAAAAATCCATAGGAAACCAGGCTTCATCAGTTCTGTCTCTTGGGGAACAAGCTATTGTATAGCAGAGCACAGAGATGTGAAACCTCAGTTACAGTTTAGCTTTTGTCTTTTAGTAAAAGAGTGTAATGTGTAGAGACTCTTTCAACATTTGGACAGTGGAGCTGAACAAAACAGAGACCATTATATGCAATATCTGTCAAGACTTGTGAATGGTCTGTGTTAGCCTGCCAAATGCAAATGAGGATTATCCATTCATTTAGTCCAAGAGAGAAAATGATATAACTTCTTTGGTTCAATTACTTTACTGTGACAAATAAACAAGGAAGAGAGGACTCCAATATGGCAAATGGTCAACGTCAGATAGCTGCAAGGGCTGTAGATATCACACTGCTCTCCTAGTAAGCCTTATTTTACATTCTTTGCTCAGACATAGTCCCTACATCTTCAAAGTGATTGATATGCTCCCCCCACAAGGAGAAAATCTTATAGCAGAATTGAGACCCAAGTCTCGCTTCTTTGCCTTGGACTTTTAAGGCAAGGATGTATTTGCTTTGGTTGGAAAGTGGGGTGTTCTCAAGCAGCCTGAGCTACCCTATTTTCTCTCTGCTGTATTTTCAGTCAAAGCACAAATGCAATTTTGTACATCTCTGTCATGAAGTAGAGACATTCCACTATTTCCAAATGCTGGTCATGGGTGGGAGTGAAAGGGATGTAGAGCTGAGAAGTGCTGACTAGTTTTCAGCATGTGAGTCCCAAGCAGTTTGCAGAAGGAGGACACAAGGAAAGGGTTCAGCAGCTCCTCTGCACCTCAGCTGAGGTTGTGAGACTCACCTGAGGATGGATGGGCTGAGGGGAAGCAGACAGGCACTTGTGGCTGCTGATAAGGTTGATTCCCTCAGAGATGGATGGACATGGTAGAGAGCAGCTGAGCACCCCCAGAGCAGCAGGTTGGATGCCATGGTGGGACCCTCTCCTCCCACTCTGTTGCCCAGAGAGAACAGGCCTGTGTCACTATGGGGACTGAGCTGACAGACTGTGCCTGTGCACCTAGAGGTCCAGTTCAGCCCAGAGGTCAACAGACTGTCACAAAAGCAGGCTCTCACCTGAGTGACCTGCCCCACCAGCTGGAGCTTTCTTGGCAAAGTGTCTGTGCTTGCTCACATCCTCAGCAGCACCATGCTATGGCTGGTCACTCAGCACAAAACCCTCTCATGCATCATACAGGGAGCACAGACCTGCAGTACACGTAGCTTCAAGCAGGTCTCATCAGTACCCTTCCACTGCAAGGCTTAGCTACTTAGTTTAGAAAATAAAAAATGAGTTTTGTTAGCTTTGTCTCACAAGAATGTTTTTTTGAAAGATGAAGGACTGTTTCAGTTGAAACAGTTATTCCAGAAGCCTGATTTGGAGAGACACTTGCTGTGTGGTTCATCTTTCTTTCCCAGCACTGGTGGGTTAGTGACTTCTCCCAGACTTAGTTCCAAAAATGCTCAGAGCTTTTTGAAGGAAATGAAGTGGGGGCAGCTTGCCCTCTGCTGGCTGCTGGCACCCAGGCGTTAGAAGACACTCAAGAGAGGGGCTTTGGGAGCTCAACTTGTGATCTGCCTAATTCTGGTGGAATATAAACTGGTTAGCCCCAGATGGGTGTTGACATAAAAGCCCCTTCTTTAAAGTTACCGCCATGGAAAGTGGAGTTGTCTGTCAGCAGCCAGCATGAGCAGTAGTGTAATCATCCTCTGACTTGAGCTTGAACCATCAGGTGTCAGCCTAGTACTGTCTCAAGGGTTTTCAGTGCTGAGTTAGACCAGCTATCTGCTTTCCAGCAAGCTTCCTATCTCTGCTCCACCATGCACACAAGAATGAGGGAGCACTGAAGATGTGCTCCCAGTGAACTGAACAGCACCTTCATATTCCCTTGGAGAGAACAAATGAAGGGATAGAGGAGTAAGTCAGGAATGGCCAGCACTGCTTCCTTCATGTGGCTCTTTTACGAGACAGTACAACACACACAACCTCTGCTGTCCTCCTGCTCCTTTGACCAGTTGCAGGGAAGGTGACCAAGGGTGGCACAGCCTCTCCCAGGGCTCCACTGTGCACTCAGGATTATACACAGCTTGTGTTCCCATACTCAAACTTGTCTGGACTGGTTCTTCAGCTGCCCCAAATTTGTTTTGCCATGACCTTCTGTCAAAAAGAAAAGCTGTTTCCATAACCCTTATATTTAATGCTTTGATGTTAATCCTGACATTCTTTACCTAAATCCAAATATGCATTGCTTTTACAATTTTAAAGGAAAAATACTTACCTTGGATCTTAAATGCCTAATGGCATCTGACTAAACAAGGCCGCCTTAAAATAGACCCCAGGAGGAAAAGATCCAATTGTTGACTTGTTAAATACCCAATTAAAACAAAACCCTGAAGAAATGAAGGGGTGGCAGTCAATAATGTTACAGTTGCATAGGGACAGATAGTAAGAGAAGTGGCATACATCCAGAAGAGGCCCTCAGCAAAAAGAGGGAACCGGGCTGACATGGAGAGTGGGATAAAGTACTCCAGAAACTGATTTGTATTTGCAAATGAAATTTAAGAGACAAGTGTGCGTATATTCTATAGCTGGAAGACTATTCATTAAATAATATGAAAGAAAGTGAAGGAGAAGGTAATTATGATGACAAGAAAGAATGCAAAACACTACTGTAATTTTTCTTTAGCTCCCAGAAGACTGCAGGTCTTTGTGTTTTGATGCATGAGCTACTGTTTGGCATGTTTCCTGAGCCACTTTGTCTATTCATTTCTTGCTAATGTGAAAGTGCCCAGACTCCCTGGAAAGGCAGCTTTGTTGGAAACCTTTCATTATCAAGGATTAGCTGTTTGGTAAACCTGTGTCCCCTTTAACAGTTTGACGGGAAGTGGCGACTAATGAAGGGCTCATTGTGGTGGTGCTGTGAGTGTGGGACTGGAGGTTCTTTTATTGCTCAACTTGCAAACCAGGGTCCTTTGTGCTCCCAAGGACTGAGGGGAAACTGAGTCATGCCCTTTGATTCTGCTGAAAACATGTGGTGAAAAATATGCTTTCCTTTCTTGGTGCTCTTGCCTTGTTTGTGGTCCGAAGGCTTTGTGCATCTGGGAATTTTGTTGACATGTTACAGAATTTTGTGTGTAGGTTTAAAAAGGCTTGTGTCAGTGCCTAGGCACATCTTACCTGAAACCTCTGCATGTAATACCAATATGAAAACCAGAAATAATACAAAGCACTAAGTGCCTTTATCACCTTGTTCTATGGTGACTTTATGGTGCTTGTATCCCCAGTGGTCTGTTCTGTTTGTGCTGTGTATTGAGTTGTGTCTTTAAGACTAGTTCTGAGAGTGAAGCAGGGAAAGAAGAAGCACCAAGTTTGTTTTGAAAAACAGCCTTCACTCCTCTGCATTTTTTCTCAGAACAGTGTTGTTCATTGAAGGCACAGACAGCAGCCAAACAAAAATCTTTTTTTGCTTTTAGTTAGTTTAGCTAGCTGAAACAAAAAAGCTTCCTGGACTGTTTTTGGGGTTTTTTTTCCTCCTTTTTCTTAAAACTCTTTAAACCTGCTCTAAACTGAAAAACCCATGGAAAAGCTTGCACCTGCAGCCCACCTGGGCCTGGACCTCTGGGGGAATGAATGAAGAACTAACCAAGTCAAGCTACACCCACAACAAAAACTTTCTCAATTTGCTATCTCACTCCAAACCAGAAAGTTTTATTGTTTCATATTATTAATTCTTTATGCGTGTAAGCATTTTGTTTGTTAAATAAATAGTTTTTTCCACTTTTCTCTGAAAAAGTTCTTTTCCCAAACCACTTAAAAAAAAAATTAGTCTCCAGAAAAACCCTATTTCAAAAGTTTTCTCCCAAATATACCCAAAACCACAACACACCTCATAGTGCAATTGAAAAGCTTTTTAAAGAACCCAATCTGACATCCTCATCCCACATTTAGTCAGGTAGAAGGCATGGCAGACAAGCAGATGATTTACATCTTTACTGATAAACTTTCATATGTGTTTTATATCTCAAGAGAGATTTATTGAAATACTTTATGAAAGTAATGGACTAGAAATCTGTTTGCTATGAAAAATGTCCAAGTACAACTCAAATCATGAAGAAATACTACTGAAAGTCATCATCAGAGTCTGTGATGTCAAACAGTCTTCTTTTATCTCTACAGTAAATCTTTCTCATTAAATTCCCACACCACTCATAACCCCAAGGACGCCCAATGCCTGCAAATGCAAAGGAGCAAAGAAAGGCAGCTCTGTAAACCACATGGGCAAGAAAACAAAGCCCTACCCACAGCCCCAACCAGGCTCCATGTGTTTGGGGAGATAAGGGTGGAAGCACCCAGGGAACTGTTTAAGGTCCAGAGACTGTTCAGCACCAGTGCTATTGGGTGCAGGAGCCAGGTCAGTGTGGAACTGCTCATTTTCAGCTGAGAAGGCCCCAGGAATTTGGCTTGGAGTTTGCTCTTCCTCTCTGTTAAAGCTAAGCAGGCCAAATGCAGGGAGTGTCCCTGCTGATCCAGAGCACAGGTGACACGAGTGGTTCCTACCAAGGGTAGCAGCTCTGAGTGAGTGTTATTAGCTCTGTCTGTACTGGAAGGGCAGTCAGGTAACCCAGGGAATGTGTGTGTGATTGGGGGAGTTGTGGAAGACATTGTGATCTAACACAGAGTTTTGAGCTCATTATCTGTCCTGCATTCAAAGGCTGCAAGAACACTGATCATGCACGTAAATGTGTGTGGTGGGAAGTGGCTGCAGAGTGGCCAACAACACAGAGGGTGCTGCAGCCCACATCTCACTGCCACACTTCCCAAGCTGTGCCTGACCTCTCAGCTCCACATGGCTTCACCCATCCACTGGTATGGGACTGTGTGAACACATAAGGACTGTGTTTATTTTTACTGGTGGTCCTCAATAGTTTTTCACTGTAAGCATTTTATGTCTTGATGCCAAAGTGGCTCCACACCGTTCATAAAGAGAGGAGATGTGCTGCTCCCTTTATACATCTTTGGCGTAGGTATATAAGTGAGTTTAGGACCCCAGTTCAGGGCTTTTTGATGGTGCAGGGGGACAGGGCACCACCAGGACACAGGACAGGAGCTGTGGCACTGCTGGTGACTGCTGGCAGCAGTGCAAACCAGGTTCTCCATCTTCAAAACTAAACACTGACCTGCCTCTTTATTCTGGCAGTCTTTCTGTCCCTCAATAAACACGTACAGCATAGTGCCCCATTTCTAGGATGCACCAATGATAAAAGGCATACTAGAACCCTCCAACAGCCTGTCTCTTGGCTAAGCAGGAGGAAAACTGGATATGAGATCATTTTGACAGATGCAAATCTCATTCCTTGGGTAAAACTCTGGCCCAAGCCTCTGTCTCTGCTGCTGCAAAGCCACAGGCATTAAAACCTGGTCTTGGCAGTTTTTCCAGGAGCACAGTACCTCTGGCAGCACCATGGTAGGACCCTAAAGTGACAGCTCCTCACTGAGCACCCCAAGACCATTCCCACACCCTTACCCCAGCTTACAATGCTCTCCCATCCACAGCAGTTAAAGAACCAAGACTGGAGCTACATCCTGAGACAGGCCAACAGTGTTACTTTTTTTTTTTTTTTTCCTTCTGTTTTGCACGGCAAAAACAAGGCACCTAGTTCCCACCAATCTTTTTGTATGATGGTGGGCAGAGTACTTGGAGCAGGGGGATCCCACTGAGGGATCCCTTCTCACAGTGAGTCTGTGATTCCTCCTGCTATGCTGAGTGCCATTTGAGCTGTCCCTTCACTGCTGGGTCTTTTCCTCTGTCTTGCTTTCTTTGGGGGAAAGGAGGGACAGGGAGGTGTTGTTGGTGTTTTTCTTTCATGTTTCTAGTGGAGTGAAAATGTGTAGAATCATAAAATGAGGAGGCTGAAAATTACTTCCTGCCCACAGCCCAGGCCCTCAAATGTTTGTGTGCCAAGTTTGAGCATGTTGCTTGTTTATTTGTCCTTGCTGTCCTGAATACTCATCCCTTCACCTTCCATAGCCATGACTTTTGCCTGCAGACCTGGTGTGCCCCTGGACAGGATTTCTATCCTGGTTTTTGTCATTTGCTCTGTTGTGGATTGAGCTTCTGTGGTCTTCCTGAGACATGACCTCACAACCATCACCTGTGTGCAGACATTGAGGATGGGCTGGTGAGTGACTCAAGCATAGAGCACCAAGCATAGAGCTGCCCAGTTCAAGATTCCATTGGTCTCTCTGGAGATGAAATACTACCAGCATGCAGCCAAACTCAGAGAGAAGGCAGTAAGAAAAAAAATCTATTTAATTATTATAGTAATTACAACTAGAAAACCCCTTTCTGATTAACATGAAAACTTTACATTATGGTATTGCAAACATGATCCTGGTCAGTTTTAGAAGAACTGAACAGCAAGTGCTGAAACCCACTTGTCAAAAACCTGGTGACCACATAAAGAGAGCTGCTGTGCTAAAGGGGTGTCAACCACTCGAGCTCAGCCTTGGAAAGCTCTCCTGCCTCTGGGCAGGGGGCATCTGCTCAGGCTTTGTTGATCCTAATTTGATCCTTCCTGGCTTAAGTCACAAGTTAACCATACACAACCAGCACCAAAGTTTTCCGGCTCAGGGCTGTCCTGCAGAACCTTCCAGCAGAGGGCAGCTGGGAAAAGGAATGTGATGGGCTTGCCTGGCTCAGGATGAGACAGCAGCTAATTCGATGCTAATTATTATGCTTGTAACTTCCTCCCTAACCAGATGCAATCCCCTTCAGCCATTTCCAATGGCATTATGCTTAGGGAATGCTTCCCACAATAAGAGCAAAGGCAGTGTTCTTTCCCAATTGCCCCAAGATCCATTCTCAGACGTAATCTGAGCTAGACACAGTACAATTAGTTATTTGTGTTCCTGAATTAGCAAAAGACTAAGCTTTAAAAATCCAATAATGCCTCTGAATGATGTGTTTGCAATCAGTTTATCCCTGAGTTCCATTAATTGCAGATCTGGTATGCTTTGTGCAGTCTAAGGTGAGAAGAGCAGAGGAGTCAGCAACTTTTTACTCAGCATGGCATCTCCTCTCATTATGAATTATGTGGATCCACTTTGGAGCCACTTCTAGATATAAAAAGCCTATGGTGAAAAGCTCTTGTAGGATCACAAGTAAAAATAACAGCTGGTGTAGTCATACATGAAGAATATAGGGAATAGAGCAAAACTACTTGTGCTAAGTACTTGTTTTGCCTTTCCTTGTGATGAAAGAAGCTACTCAGCTATGAGACTTGGTATCCATGTGCACTACCATATCCCACACTCCCTGTGGCCATGATGTGTGCTTTTGCTGTTACATGGTACAGATAATCACTGGAGACTGAAACAAAAGATTCAGTGTTTTTCAAACAGAGACAAGTAGCAGCTCTGACCACCCCCTAATGACTAATCTCCGTCTAATTGTGTTTTTTTCTTTTCATACTTTCTCTTTTGCAGTTTCTCACATTTAATGTCCCTTTTATTTATACTGTTGCTTTCTCTGGGGAGAGAGATTTGCTCCTCCATCTCATGTTGAGGCTGAATTCAGCTGAAGTCAGTGAGATCTCTACTGCACTAATAGCAGTTCTTACTGTGGAAGTGAATTGGACTTCAGAGAAGCTGGAGCTTGATGATGCTTGTATTATTTCAATGTTTTCTTGTCTCATGTTTTAAATGAGAAGCTACACCACTGTATTCATCTGTCACAAAGGTAACAAAAATCTTGTTATGAAAAGTTCCTCTCTCTCCAGAGATACCACTCTTGTTAAACCTGAATGTTTCTTATTTCCAAAGTTTTAATGAAGACCTTGCATTGAACTGAGAGGGGGGTTATGCACTCCCAGAGCTGAAAACATTCTGCCACTTGTTGCCTTCTTTGTAGGTTTTGTTGGGAGCTTGACATTTACATACCCCTGGATCCCTGTTAATTTGTGTGACCAGTGTCTGATGATCATGACAGACACAGGAAACAGGTGGCAGGAACATCATCTCCAGATGAAAATAGGTTGGAGACAGATGGATTTGGAAAGAGTGGGGGGATAGCAACCTAAAAGAAAGACCAGTTAACCTCAAAGGCATGCAGGAGAGGTGAGAAACTGAGTTCCTGTCAGTTTTCCAGATTGAGGAACAGCAGAAGATTCTTTCCTTCTAGAAATCCATAGTGGTACCCAAATGGAGCCATGGGTTCTGCAGTGGCTGGCTGCTGGCAGGGGAGCATGGGCTGTGCAATTCTTCATCAGTCTGCCCTTGGTTCTCCATGGACACAGGGCTCTTTTGGTGCCTAACACAGCTGCTTGTTCCCTCTTCTTTGTAACCCAAAGACAATAATAAACTCAAGTCTTAAGTGAGCTTTGTCCATTGCTGTGAAGTGAAGCATGGGACTTGTGAAAACCCAATTATGTTATATAGTTAAAGACTACTCAAATACATATTGTCACACAAGTCACCTTCATTCTGGTGATTCTTAGTGTTTGAGAGCCTCATTTTGCAACCAGAGTGATGTTCCTTTAACACTGTTTTCTATGAAAAGTTTTCAGTTAAATCAAGACATCTTTTTTTTTTTCCCCATGGACAGGTGGACTGAAAGCTACTGTATGGGTGACTCCTTGTTTTCTAAAGGTCAAACTGACTTTAAAAGTTTTTTTCCTGCATCTCTGCACAGGAGTGCCAAGGAAGTGCTGTAAGAAGAACTGCTGGAGAAACAGCAGAGAATTCTTCTGAGAAGACACAGTGCCACACTGAGGTGAGAGCCACTTCTCTTTGAGTTAGGACTTCATGGTATATTTCATTTCATTCAGGGTATATTCAAAAGAGCTCTTTGCAGGGACTGTAATCATCTGTGTTCTATCGGTTTAAAGCAAATTCTGGCTTCTTTATGTGGGGGTATTTGAGTATCACAAGAAAATGTTCAGAAAAATCTATTCAACATGATCCATACCAGCCTTAACAGCTGCCAGCTCTCTTTAAAGCAATTTTGGAACATCCTTAAGTGGAAAGCTAATTTTATAGCATAATTTTTCTATCAAGCTCTGACAATACCAAATACACAAATATAAGTTCACTCACTCCTCATACATATTATGATATTGAATTATGATAGGTTTTAAATTATATGACAGTGCAATAAATTTTATGTACAGTGTAACAAAAGTTAATTTATTGATTCATCTGAAGACAATGCAACCTAAAGGTGTTCAGCCCTTCCTAGGATTGTCTCCCACATAGGTACAAAAACTACAGCTCAAAAGCTCAAAGCAGTAGTGGAATTATTTTTTGCATGATTATGAGCTGGGGGGAATTAGCTGTTGTTTGCCTCTGTCAAACTATGAGATTCCAGAACTGACTCCTTTTTTTCATATTAAATTGAATTGGATAAGTCAGTGTCTCAAACCTTGTACCTGGATCCCTGTTTGATGCTGGTTTTACTAGTTCATTTCATTAATTTTTGTGGCATTATGTAGCCCTGTTTTATGAAGGTTCATAATGCTCCCAGAGCACTCACACCTTTCTGTTTAATTTTTGTGCCTCTACTGTCATAGGGTGTAAGTGCCTTCCCTTCTTTGAGTTTGCTCTTCCATTATAGCAATTCAAGGAGGCACAATTGTCCTTGTGGAAAAGTTAAAGGGAAGTGCAAACATCTATGATACAGCTTGTCTCTGCTCTGTCTTTTCACATAATTGTTCTATTTAAAAGCTTGGTCCAGTTCTTCCATTTTGCTTCTTCTCTGTTTCTTATTTACTACATCTCTGTTCTTCCCAAAATTAAAGTACCTCAGTTTCCATGTGTGTATCTTTCCTGCTTTCTCTAATTTGGCTTTTGTCTCTGCTGCCTGAAGTGTGGTGTATAAACTGGAGCAAAGTTTCTGAGGTATAAAGGATACTTACAAGAACATCTCATGTATTGTTCTTCTAATTTGAAATAAATGAACTTTACAGCACGCCAAATGAATGTGGTGATGCAAGTGGGACCATAAAAGCATCTGTCCAGGGAAGATCCATTCTGCCATGTTCCCTTCCTGCCCATTGAAGAGTTCACACTCTCTGTAGCTAAAACTGTCTCATCTTAAAAGGCAAATTTCTCTGTCTGGGAGGAGGAGGTCAAAGGGCTGTACCTGCACTTGTGTGCAGTTCCCTCAGGGAGTCTTGGGAGGAGATGTTAGTTGAGAAGTCCAATTTAGAACACAACTAAAAATGAAAAAATAAGCCTATTCACTGAATTCTGGGTAAGATGAAGAGGAAAGCTTGCCAGCCAGTGGTCTCTTGGTCAGCTTATGTCCTTTCCTAGCCAATTCAAAGTTATTAATATGCAGTCTCTTCATTTGAGTGAAATTTAAACATCAGTTTTCTCTGTCAGTTTAATACACGTGAATGTTCTCCTAAACTCAGGAGTTTTGTGGCCCAGATGCATAAATGTATCCCCTTTCCTGTGTTCTCCTCAGAAGATCCAGAACATCAGACAACACCCAAGACATACTTACCTTTGAAAAGGCAGAATGGTAAAACTGGTTTCATAGAGTTCCTGTCTGAGAGAATACCACTCTTCAAACATCCTGGATTTTAAATGTTTCTGCTGCTCCCTGGGAAAATCAGTAGTAAAACAAGCTGGTGTGGATGTGAAACCAGTTACAGAAGTGAGTTGCCTCCATATAAACAGTCTTAGAAGTGTGGGGTTTTTCACACAATGAAATAATTTTGGTTTGCTTTTAACATGACAGCTGATGGTCCTTTCCTGTTGGAAAGGTGTAGCAAGTGTTTGGGGAGGTGAGGGCCTCAGTGTTCCAGTAACTTCCTCTACCTGATCCAGAAGGTGCTGATTTACAAACAAGTTGAGACCTTGCAAACAGCACTGAGGATCCCTTGAGCTCTAAAGGAATATTCACATTTCTGACATGTCAAGGGTGGAGAAGAACACTGTTTCTGGTAAAAGCTGCACATCCTATTTAAAACCTAACCATTTTATGAGTCCTGACCCCTGTTTGAAAGTAGGGCTCCTAAAAGAAATCTGTGAAATGACAGCTGAGATCACCAGCCACTTCACAGAGATTTAAGAGCCTGTCTCTAGTGGTCCTGTTTCACAATTTTGGATTAGGCTTACAGTGTCTACAGATCCTCTGTCCACAAAATGAAATTAGTTATTGATTCAAACCCACTGTAGGTCTTTATTGGTTTACCAAAGTTAGGACTTACTGGAAACATTGTTTCATTTATGTTTAGGGCTCCCTAAGCAAGCAAATTTTCCTGGAGTAATGCAGATTTCGGTGGGATTTATAGGAAAATTTGTGTCTCCTGAAATCATATCTTATATCCCTTTCATTGATTTGCAGGAAGTGGATGGAAAGGGCTTCAGCAATAACTCAGAGATGAGCCACATAGGCTTATGTGATATAGAAAAGGCTGTGGAGAAATTTAGATTGTTTTTCAATCCTCGTTTTTCCAGCTGTTGTTCAAGTGGATGTTACCTACAAACCCTGGGATCCTTGGAAGCAGAAATTCAAATGCTATTACCTAAAATAAGAATTGCATGGAGTTTAAATGGAACCAAATCTGTCTTGTGTATGGTTTGAACTACCGGTAGGAGAATAATAATCCATATAAAGGGCTGTGCTGCAGCTGCTGACTTGAAAATGATCAGGTATAAAAATGTGTAATACAGACCACATTAATGTTGCCTTAATTAGCAGTTGCTTACTTGGAGATAGCATGTAAGTGGAGATACAGTTTCTTGTAGATTTGGAAGACCTGTAATCTTGAAGATTTCCAAAAAAAGAGCAGATCCATACAAGGAAAGAGTTGTCCAAAGCTAGAATGATTTACCTGAGGAAGGATCCCAGCATTACATGATTGGAAGCTATTTAATTTAAAGAAACAGAAGACACAGATGTTTTTCTGTGTGGATGTAGTCAACTAGAAAATCAGAAATTAATTTTCCCAGTTTGAACTGGAAGTATCTAGAATTCATTTAATCTTGAATCACTTAGATCAAATATATGAAAGCCTTTATTTTCTAGTATACAGTGCTTCATCACAATAGTTGGGAGGAGTGTATTAAGTATTATTATTTTAATAGTGCTTTCAAGACCTGAAGCAACCTACTACTTTCCTGGTCTGTCAACACTGTCCTAGGAAGTGAATTAAAGTGAACTTCTATTTGTAGGAAAGATTGTTGGGGTGAGATTTTCCTAGAAACCAGCACATAGCTCAGATGAGAAAAAAAAAGTAATAAAATATTGTTAACATCAATTTGCAGCAAAGGCAAGATGGCAGATGGGGAACACAGCAAAAAGGAAGTTGGCTGCTTTCCACAGCACTCTGCAGCTTTCACTGTCCTGGGGCTGTGCAACTGGTTTTCTGTGCATGGAGCAGAAGGGATACAACAGGCTTAGTCTTGTTTTTCTTGATGCTGTGACTCAGCTGAGCTTTAGTATGTGTGATTTGGAGACCATGGTTAAACAGCAAGGACTGAGAGGACATAAGGAATGAGACTCTCTGTAAGTCAGTGGACAGTCCAGTGTGGTCTGGTCCATAGCTGAAAAAAACCCATTTTCTAAATCCATGTATTCCACAAGCACGTGGCATTTTCTGGGAACCATTTTCAGTGTGTATCACACTTTGTAGAAAAGAACTGGTTTTGTGGTGAGCCAAAGGGAGCATCTGGCAGGCTATGAAACTGGTAGCTAACCCTTAATGACTCAGAAGAAAGCTTTGTGTCCTGCCTTGACTTACAGCTAAATCATAGACAATCAAGCTGGCTCTCAGTCCAATTACTGATGACACACAGTGTCACAGCACACACATACAGCACACACAGTGTAAAACTTGGGATGCAGTGACATCTTCCCAGTTTGAAACATTTACATTTCTTGCCTGAACTGCACTTTTTGGGACAGCATTCTCCCTTAACCTGATCTGCCCTGCTTTTGACTGCTGGTCGGAAAGAGATTTTTGCAGGTTACTTCTGCAAGACAGCCCCTGTGCAGTGGACAGGAGAAGTGATGATCAAAGCAGGTTTGGTGCTGACAGATGAACGTGGACAAGCTTGAGCTTGCAAGTACTTAGAACTCCTTGGTGCATAGGCAAAGGCAAACCAAAATATTCTCATTGTCTGATATACACACTGGGAAAAATTTGGCCAGTTGTTGTAAAAATGTTTTAAACTATTCATGGCTGATTTTTTTTTTTAATATATGCCTTGGACTCTCAAAGGGATTTAAAATATTCAATAGCAGTGTTTCCAAAAGTAAAACATAATGAATCCTCTACATTTGGCTCTTTTTAGAACATAGATTTTCCAGATTTTCAGCTGGTTTTGTAAGAAACAAAAAGGGTCTAGCCAGAGAGCCTCATCCTCCATGTTTTTTACTGGCATTGGTGTCTGGCTTCTCAGACAAAATAGCCTGGCAAATGTGAGTTCATTCAAGTGTATAATGCTCTGCATCTCTGACTTTCTCAGTTTCTGAGATCATCCAGATCCAGTTTTCCTCTCTGCAGATGTGGTAATTATTTTAGTTTTATCTCACTGTCAACTTCTCACAGATTTTCTATTTCTTGTTATGGAAGGTTGCTATGAAAAAGTTTCATAATGACAAGGCAATTATTGTAGCTGCTTTGGGAAACCAAAACATGAAGGGTTTTGTAGGTTGAAAAATGAAATTAGTTTTTTAGTTTTTATGGTTTAAAACCTTTCCCTGGGTTACTCTTGAGCTCTTCAAGTGCAAGGACTCTGTTCTTGGAAAAGTTAAGACACTGTAAATGAAATTCTGTCGTGCATGAGTCTCAATGAGTACAATTAGTTGGTAAAGTTAGCAAATTACTGGGCTGTTTTTTCTCCTCTGCTATGCTGAAATCCACCACTATTGCAGAACTGCTCTTCTCAAAGAACAGAAATGGTTATGATATCCCTTTTCGATTGTCCCTCACTATTTGTTGAGACATCCTGCCATTTGGGCTCTTCTGGACGGGTTGTTCAGGGTGTTGAGAGCACAGCACAGCAGTTGGCATAAATTGTATCTTTCCCCACCTTGGCATTGAAGAGCAAGCAAATAGTTGGAGTTTCACAGCACCCAGAAGAAAGAATGAATATTTCTGGCCCTCTGGGTGTAGTAATTGTCTCCAGCCAGGGTGGTGAGGAAAGCTTTAGGAGCTTTCAGGAGTGGGAGGAGAGGTTAAAATTTGAATAGCCAGGTTTGTAGCTGCATATATCCATTAGTGAACATGGATCTCTGGCAGTTGCAGGTGCCTTGCACAAGATTTTATCCTGCTCTTAAAGTCAGTGTGACAAGCCTGGGTATTTGGCCTCTTGGTTTGTCACTTGACCCATGACATATGTAAAAATTACTGTCCAAAATACTTCAGATGAATGAGTCTGAAAAGATATTAGCATCAATTGACATAGTCATGAGCTCTTATGATCACCCAAACTGTTTCTGTTCACCCAAGCTTGACAATACTTTACCAAACTGAAAATAGTAAAATGGTCCCAGAGAGGAAATAGAGGAAGAGTGAAATTCCTGGTGGGATTGAAGATTAGCAGCATTACATGGTTATGATTAATCTCTTTCCATTCTGTGCATATGAGTCTTGTTAACACTCTGAGTGCACATGGACTTTGGTGATCTCCGACCACATCACTCCAGTGGGTGCACAAATGCTTTATAGAGCACAGCAGGCAGAAAATCAGCAGCAGAGATCCACCTCCAACAGCAGTTATTTTTCCCACTAAGAAATACATTGCAAGTGTGTGGTACTGCTCAGTAGCTAAGGGTGAATTCTTAGGTATTAATGTAATAGATATCAGCTGCAGCATCAATATACACATGGTTAATCCTTGGAACACAAATTAAACATATGATGGTGACTTGGAACTGCTCAAAAATAAAAAGCATGAGGTTTTGGAGCCTGAGCCAGACATCCCAACACATGGTGTGGTGCAGTAACAGTTCTGCAGCTGTAACTGCAACTTTTCAGCATAATCCATTCACAGGGCTTTGTTTTTGTTTCACAGATTCATTAACTTGATCTTGAATGTAGAACTGAGGAGCTGATGGCTACAGGAGCAAGTGAGGCTGCAGTCTGTGAGCTTCCCCCTCCCTTTTTGCCACAGTCTGCTCATACAGCCTGCAGCAGCCCCTGCTGTCCCAGCTGTCACCTGCCTGCCTGCTGCCTCAGACACTTGCACTGAACAGGGAGCATTACTGTTCTGTGATGTGACCTGGTGAGGGTTACCTGGGATTGTTCTGATGCCTGACCAGTCCAGAATTCTGAGATGCTCAAGTTAATGTGGGTTTGGGTGCTTGACCCCTGCCCATGGAGGTGTTGAATTTACCCTTTATAGTATGGCTCAAATGTCAGGTCTTGGCTTGCATAACAACTGGGAGCAAGTTGCTGGAAGGAATTAATGCTAGAACTATTTGTCTTTAATTCTTACCAAATTCCATGCTATGCTAGTAAAGAGATGCATGTTTCTTGTTTTAATCTGCCACTTTCTCACCTGTATTGGACTGTTTGTGTCTGGGGAATTTACCTCTTGGCAGAGGCTGAGCAACACCTGGGTTTTGCAGTGATGGGTAAGTGCCAATTCCAGCCAAGGAGTATGCAGCCAAGAGCTGGGGTGTGCCCAGTTCTTAGACATCCAGCTTGTTCTGTGGAAGGGTGGAAACGTACTGCTTGGTTTGTCTGTCAATAGAACAAACTGCTGAGTTCTCTTTATAAAACAAACTGATTGCAAGGCAGAGTTTTAAAGATATTTGTGAAAAAACTTCCTACTCAAAAGAACTAAATCTATCATGAAGAAGTAAAAATTGGAAAAGCCAGGAAATCATCTGGATGATATGATACTGAAGGAAGAACACATGCAAGGGGGCAGACACAGGGAATGAATATTGAAGTTAGTCTGTGTATACTGTGATTTCTTTGAAGATTGGTGCCATATCAAGAAAGCAGGAAGCAGGAAAGCAAGTTGGTCATCAATCTCTGTTAAAGGAATACAGAGCACTATTGTTTCTTATGCCTCTATTCACAACACTTTGTGCTTACAGGCTCAAAGCCTTGAGATGCATTTATATTTTCACTGTAAATGTAGCAGTAGGTGACAATAATGTCATATTTGTCTCTGACTATACAATCTATTCTATGTTGTGTAGCTATTGTCTATGTATACATGATCTAATTACTTGTGCTAGAAGTGAAAGCATACTTATGCATGTAAGTGTTGACACCTTGCTTAAAAATATGTTGGTTAACAAGAACAGCATTTATATGTTAATCAAAGGAATAATTGTACCAAAGTACAAGTACTTCAGGTTTTTTCTCAGTTTTGAAGTATTTCTTGACTGACCCCATCTTGAATAACTAACCTTGTGGTGTCACCCACTCAGGAAGAAAGCTCTAGACTTTCTCACCCCACACTGATCAGCTGTGGGATCTCATCAGAGAGGCAGCAGTCTGTGGGAATTGCTCTGTTGGTGTGCACTGTCTATTCCTGGAATGGTGCTTTTCCTACAGACAAACCTCTCCATAAGTAGTCTGCCTCTGCCTCA
>JANPWX010000233.1:185199-322158 GCA_024734555.1 Trochalopteron elliotii
ATCATCTGTGTGTATCTGGAAATAATATAATATAATATAATATAATATAATATAATATAATATAATATAATATAATATATTTATAATATATTTATAATATATTTATAATATAAAAGAATATTGTCTAATTTCCTGTCTTATCGAATCTCCCTGAAGGCTTTCTCTGATCAGTTTCAGAACAGTCCAGCCCTCAAAACAGGACAAGGACTCTGATCTGAAAGCAATCTTTTAGCAGCCTTGGTATTGGCTGTCTTGGTTTTCAGCCTCCCATCAGACTGATAATACCTACTGCTGCTTTATGTCTCTGTGTCCATGTACCTGATGCCTTGACATTGGACACTGCAGCATTATCACTTCAGCTGTGTCACTGCCTCTCACCTTCCTGCAGGTGCCAGCACTTCCTCTGTACCTGGGGGGATGCAGAGACACAAAAATGGATTTTATGTCCAATGTAGGGTAGGTGTGGGGTGATGGCTGGAATTCTCATTTGTATAACAGTAATACTTCCATCCAGGCAGAGGATTTAATGGCACACTTGGATCTGATGTAACAGTTATAATTCTGAGACAGTTGTCATGACTTCCTGAATAACTCTGTGAATAAAAATACCAGAACTCTGCTTCATTATGCCCTGTCATTTTCATCATCTTCCTGTGACAGAAACCCCTCTGCCATTCACCTGGCTGGGAGATTCTGGAGAATAGTGGGTAGGGAAGGCACTCATGCTGCTTCTTACTAGCTAACTACCAGCAGGACTTCTCTCCAGGCACAGGAAAAATCACAGGAGCCTACTCTACCCTGCTTTTAGCTCTCCCTTTGTTTGACTTGTTCAGAGGGTATTTAGGGCAGAATTATAGTTTGAGATCCCAGTACTTCTACTCTGGAGTTCCTCTGAACTCAGTCAATTCTTCTAGAAAATCTGTTTGGAATTAATTTCACTGACTTTATTAGGGTCAAAGGTAACTTTTGACCAGTGGCTCATTTTAGCTCTTTTCTGCAAGGGATTTTTAAAAGGACATGAATAAGATAATTTCTAAACCCACAGTAAGAGCTCCTCATTGGACTAGGCTAAGAAGCATCTAACTCTGTGTTACCTATGCCTCTAGTTTAGAAAAGAACTTCGGAGATCCAACCAGCTCTGAATTAACCTGGCAAGATTCATTGCAAGGCTCCTGGGTCTCACAGCCTGGGCTCAGTCTTGAGTGGAAGTATTGAACTGGAGAAAAAATACCTTCATCTGCCTGATGCCCCTGTGGGTAGGGGCCTGAGGAGGCAGAGGCAGCAGTGAGAGTCCTCCTTGTGGCAGCACCAGCAACTCCCCATACAGTGACAGAACAAATTCCAATCAGGCTTTGGTCCATGGCTTTTGCTGCTGAGATTCCCTTTATTGTTTTTCTTCAGAAGCTTATAATTCAAAACCACTCTTAAACTGTCCTGTCATATAGAGCACTGTCTGAAGAGGTCTAAGTTAGTAGCTGATGTCCATAAGAAATGGGATTTTGTTGGGCAATGGGGCCAGTGTTGGTGTCCAGGGATTTCTGGTTTAGCAGCACAAATGTTCATCCAGCTGAGAGCTGAGGTTGTGGTAAAACACAGAAATAGCTGTCTCAGCTCCCATAAGCTCAGTGCCCCATTATAAGCCCAGAATCTCTTACCTTCTAAGACAGAAAACTTAAATGCTTTGATTACAGGAGGGAAATTCAGAAGGATTTGAAGAGTCCTTGAACCAACATGTTAGGCTGCATCAAGCGGTATATTTTTATGATAATGGTAATCAAATGAACTGCCTGAGGGAAAATAAGCAATTACAGTGGAGATGAAAGTGTCTGCCATGATCCTTCAGAAATCAGAATACCTGTTTGGTCACTTCAATCATCATGTGAAGACGCTTAGTGATGGCTGCTTGTGGCATGTCCCTTCTGCCCAGGTGAGCTTAAAGTTTTCACTTCTAGAGCTTTTGATTTCAAATTGCAGTATTTCAAAACCTGAGAGTCCGTGGATATAAATTAATGTTCCACTGAGCCATTTTTAATGCCTTATTTAATGGAGTATGGTTTTGTCCTTACTGACATGAAAACAATGAAATTTCTAGGCTTTGTCTTCCAAGGGAAGGGCAACACAGAGCAAAATTGTTGCTCCTTGAAGGAATCTTACAGGGGATACAGTGCTCTGAGAAGAGGCAAGAAGGCAGGCCCTGTCTGCATCCTCACTTTAAGCTCTGCCCTATGCACACAAATCTTGTCACATTTGACTTTTGCAGACATAAAGCTGGAATGACTTTACAATATTTTCCAACATTTAGTTGGTTTGGAAGGCAGCCTGACATGACCTACAGGATACCCAACTATGTCAAACTAAGTGAATGGTACATGAAGTAATCAAATAGTTGAAATGAAGGGAAGAAAAGCCTTCCACTAGTGCAGTAGTGGAGTTTCAGTGTCACTGTTCTGCCCTCAGAGAATCCTAGTCTCAGTGTTCTGCAAGGTTTAGGCAGGTATTTTTGGTTCAGGCACTCACTGGTGCTGCTCTGCTGAAGGCAGTGTGACTTTAAATAGTCACTTTTGGCCCTAGTGGCAAAAAGCAAAAAAGATATTTTGTTCCGAGTCAAATGATAGTTCTCAGCTGCTGTTCTTTATAAAGCAGAAAAGGCATGTGGATTTAGATAGTGTATCAGTAAGGAAAACGTTAACAGTAGTTGGCCTTGAGCACTTGAGGATTAACAGCTCTGTGCCTGTTCCAAGGGGAATCAACCCTCACTGACCACATGAAACCTCAGAATCATACACTGAAAAAATCATTGCCACAGTTTTCCAAGTGAAGTTCATGGTGACTGATAAACTCCTCACTCTGAAAATGGACTTGATAGTAGTGAGCTCCAGATTGTTTGCTTTTAATGGGAGGGGATAAAACTGTGAGAGGTTAGCTATGAAAAGCTGTGAGATAGCCAGTCTATCAGCAGGAGGCTGACATTCTGTAAAATGTAAAGTTTTGGGCATCAGAAAGCTTTTTATAGATTTACAAATCAAAATTACTATCAAGGACTTCATCAGATGTAGGATTAAGGAGGAAAGAAAATCTTTTATGTGTTTGCACAGGTTGTAACCCAGATTAAATAAGGTTGCAGGTTCTCTCTAATGCTTTGAGGTTTGTGTGTAGTCATAGCACATGGTGGGATTGACATGGGCCAGCTGCCCACCCTGCCACCCTTTATCTCCTCCTCCTCAACAGGAGAGGGGAGAGGATATGATGGAAAAGCTCATGGCTTGAGATAAAGACACTTAAAAATTACCATTATGGGCAAAACAGAGTCAGCTTTGGGGAAAATTATGAGATATGGTGAGAAACACAGACAAAGTGGAAACTCCTTCCTCCACCTCTCCCTTGTTCTCTCCAAGGTTGATGTTCCTTCCTTCCCTCCCAGCTTCTCCACCTCTCCCCTGACTGGCCTAAGGGAACTGGGGCTGGGGTTTGTGTCCAGCATAGAGCGGCCCCTTCCCCTCTCAGACCCCATCAGCACCCAACACCAGGACGCCTGCTCTAACCAGTGCTTTTCAGGGCTGTAAAAGGACTTAGGTAGCTCCATAATGATCTGCTAAGATGCAGAATCACCCAGAATCACACAGGCCTGATTGTTAGAAAGTTTGTTGCAATTTTCCTGGAGTTTTGACCAGCAGAATTCCAATTGTCTTCGAGGAATTGCAGATTAAGGGAATACTGTGCAATTTGCACATCCTGTGTACTGAATTGAATCAGCCCAAGAAATGCACCAGTCTGAGGGAATGGTCCCAGCTGATTTAAGAAGGAACATCCTTATTTCTAGCCCATGAATGAGTAAAGCATGAAAGAATAGGGTAAAGATGGGCAGCTGAACTTTAATTTCAGAAGAGATTACCAATGGAATGGAGGGTCGAGTCCTTTGGGCAGTGGCCTACTTTGGCATGTTGTCTGTAAGAGATATTTCTGTGTAAAAATTTCTGTAGATAAAAAATTTCTGTAGATAAAAACCAGGCAGCAAAAACCTGCCTTTCAACATACACAGATTCTTATTAAAAACTCCTAATTCAAATGTGAATAAAGCTTTATTTTCCTTTTCATTTGTGAAAAATAAATGCCAAGGCACCACAGAGCTGGATTTTACTCAGTGGTCATTTCCTTCTGCTCAGTCTGATGTCAGGACTTGGGCAAAGAATGTTTCACCTGAACCTTGTGAGCACAACCTGTTGAGTCAATAGCAGGAGAGGTATGCAGGAAATAGAAGTGTGCCTGCCACTTCTTAAATGAGCAGGTTTTAAAAGAGTGAGAGTAATTTTAGAATAAATCATAAAAAGTAATCTTTCAAAATTATTTAAGCTTAAATATTAACAAATCAAAGCATTGAAAAATCATGAGCCAGGCCCATTTTCCTCCAAAGAGAATTTTTGAAAACTAGCATTGGATTTTTAGTTGCTTCGAGATTTTTTAGAATTTTTATCTGGAGTTTTCTTTCCATAATTTGGGCCAAATATTTACTTAAAAAGATTGCTGTGGGTCTATAATATTGACATATGCCTATATTTAGAGCTAAGATTTAGGGTAAAACACTCCTTTTGTCCATGAAATCGTAAGAGTTGACACGACCAAACTTCACTGAAGCAGCATTGTCATTTGGCAGAACAAACCACAGATGATATTGCATTTGTGCCTTGTGTTGCAATTTAGAAATTATTGCCCTGGTTTCTAACAAGTTAGGTGTGCCCTTCTGTGTGAGTCTGTATGCTTAACTCATGCAGTTCCCACAATGGCAGAAAAATTGTGTACGTGGCCAATTATGGCTTCCTGCTGTAAAAGATTTGATTTTTTGCATGAAAAAATCTGATTTATGTGTACTACCCAAACATCAACATTCCTGTGTGCAGTGGACTGACCAGAAGAGTGGCTGCTGGGGGGTGCAGAGGGGTTTGCAGCACAGCAAACCCAAAACAAAACCAAAAGCAAACCCAAAGTGGGGCTGTGCTTAGGGGGGTGATGGCCCAGAGATCTTGCATTGCACAGGGCAAGTCAAAGAGCAGATTGAACCTCAGAGCTGCTGTTAGCTGTGGATGAGGGCTGGGGCACAGTGGCAACCCCTCCCACCTTGCTGTGCTGGGGGCACTGCACATTTCTCTGTTTCTTCCCTTTGCCAGCAGTGTGGAGCATCAGAAGCTACTCTGGAATTACTCCTTAAAACCCCTCTTCCTGGTGGAAGGATTTTGATTGTTCACATATAAGCCACAGCTAGGTTAAAAAATAAGTGAAAGCCTGCAGTGCCAGGCTGTGCCTGAGAGTTGCTGTGCTGCAGAATGACCCCCCTCTGAGAATGTGCTTTCATTCTGGAGCTGTCTTTAATTCTGAGTGCACTCACTGTGTGAGGAGACTTTGCATAACTCTCAGTCCTGGCCACTCAGTGTTGGTAGATTCTTTGCTACGTGACATAAGTTACATCTCTGTGTTGCTGAATGTTACTGAAGCACAAGGAAATTTTAAGGGACTTTAATGTTAAGCGAGGAAAAAGATGAAAGTGAAATTCCATTTACTTTCCTGCACTTCAAAAGACTCGTTCTGCAATTTTTCCTTACCTTTAAAGATAGGGACTGGAAAGCTCCCAGTGTGGGAGCCTTTGCTTTTAAACACTGCAGCAAGCCTAATACTCACTGGGTGAACTTGGAGTTGGCAGAAGCAAAAGCTGGGGGGGATGTACGGGAACATGTGCTGTCCTTTGTAGTTCCAGTTCTTTTAGAAGCACTCACAAATAGCTTTAGTTTCTTTAGCAAATACAATGGCATCATTCTGGGCATGCCTAGTGGAAGTGTTCTGGGGCTAGTAAACTGTGAACAAACCTGTTTGCATTGCTGCACTGCACAGCGCAGCACAGATAAGCCCTAATTGTTATGCAACTCCTTAGCATAAGCTCCTGGCATGGCTCATATGCTTCCCTTGTACTAAGACTGTCCAAAATAGCAACAAGAAAGCAAGTAACTAAAGACACAGCAGGAGTGTAGGAATTCACCCAGGCCTTGGATGTTCTAAAGACTGAACAATTCTTCATTTCAAACCCTCCAAAATGCTAAGCATAATGTATTTTCTTCGGAGCTTCTTCAAGGTAAGCACTTTCAAACTTTTCCTGTTTGCTTGGTGTAGTTTTGTTTTGACAAGGGAGAAACTTGGATTTGAAGACTTTGTGCAGGAGTGTAGAAAGTAGTTTTCTTGAGAACTGATGCCCAGCAAGCAAATGCACTCACCAGGTCTGCAATTTGCTTTGCTGTGTTAACATCTGATTTGTAGATGGTGCTTGTTTGTAGCTACCATAAAAAATAAACACTTGTTGTGGATCTGAGTGATCCTTATGTGATGGAAACCATGAAATTTATGGTGTAAGCTACATCCATCAACAGGGAGTTGTTAGCAGTGAAAGATGCATTTTATTAGACAAACCTAAATCTTCACTGCAGACTTTATTAAGATTTCCTGAAGTTTGTTGTATTTCAAATGTGCCAAATTGAGCAATTGAACACAAACATAATTAAAAATATTTTAGATACCAAATACATTATAAATTGTTGCCAAGAAGTGTAAGTTCATATGGAACCACCAGACCAAATATCTAATATTCAGTGGTGGGTCTGCAACTCTCTGGGGACAGTTTGTTTTTTTGTGAGCCTAAGTAAGTTTTGTGGGAGAGGCAGTGCTGCTGCCTGCTGTTGGGCTGCAATAGCTGTGTGAGATCTGAGTCCCAGCTGTGGCTGTCACCCTGCTCAGGGTCACAGCGTGGGCTGCAGGTTTGGGTAGAAGCATGCACTGGGAAGTGCAGAGATGATTGGGAGAAGTGTGGGTCAAAGGAATGAAAGTTTAATCAAATTAGAGAATATTGGATTATTCTGAGATCTAAAATGTTAGAATTTGAAGCTCCATAGAGAATTATGCTAACTTAGAAGAGAAATGCTTAAGGAATAGGATAACTGTAGTGAGATGAATTCTAGATTCTCATTATGTTGTCACTTGCACATTTGCATGCCAAACTGCTTCTTGATAAAGCTGCAGGACTGCAGCTGCACTGGAAAGCCAGGAGTGAATCTCAGTGCAGAGTTGCTCTGTGGGGACCAACTGCTGTTCAAAATAAATATGAGAAAAAGCTTAATTTTGGTCCTAAGATACATAGCTACAATTAGCACCTGCAACCTCCTGATTGTTCATGGAAAACAAGTAGCACTCCTGAGGAGGTGAACCCCATTTTCATCAGCCTTCCTTGGGGACATTGTACAGAAATGTCTTAAAAAACTGCTTACATTTGGGTTGAAAATATCTACTTATTTTTTTCTGAATTACATTGTTCCTCTAAACACTGCATTCTTTGAGAGGTAAAAGGGAGAGACAGGAAAAACACAATGGGAAGGTTTTTCTCTGTTACTGGGACATGGCTATTGACTCATCAGAGTTGCATTCTTGCTGTTTTATCACATGACAAGCCTTGACTTTCAAATATTTTAGCATAAATCATGCTGCTAAAGTGTATGTAAATATCCTCCTTTAACATGGGAGAGTATACACTTCTCAGCACTTACAAGAGTGTGTTTTTCTATAAAGACCAGTCATCTACAGTCATCAGCTTGAGGAAAACAGGACTGAGTAAAACTGTTAGCTGTCAACTCTGTTATGATGATTACTGGATTCATCCTCAGTCATTTTAATATAACAGCTTTGTGCCACCTCTGTTGGTTTCAGTTTGAGAAAGGGCACTTCATGTCTGTGAATTTTATTCTGCACTCATTGATTTCAACCTAACAGTCAGCTAAGTTGGTCAAACTATGTCTGAAATGGAGGAAAACTCAACATCATTCTAATGCCAGTTTCTTCATTGTTTTCTGTTAAGTTTTCTTGAAATAGAAAGTCCTTAACTGAAAGGTGGCCAAAACACAGTGTATCCAGAGCTGTATTTTAGAGGTCCTGTGCACACCATGCTGCACTCTGATGTTCTTGTGACATGTTAGAATGACCCAAATAGCTTGAAATGCAATCTAAGGCCTCAGCCATGTTTCTCAATAGGATTTTAGCTACCAAAATCCCTGTGTCCATGCCTGGGAACTTTAAAAGTATCACCCTCATCTGACTGAAAAAAAAAAAACCCAGCCCAATGCAGACTGGGCCAAATAGCAATAAACCTGCCCTTGGCCTTGAGATAAATGCTGCTATGGGAGAGTTACTGTGGGGCCTCTTGTCTTCCTCTGGAAAAGTTGTATCAGAGCCTTTGCTGATGGGAGGAGCAGGAGGAAGAGGAAATAGCATAAACCTGTAAATTATGAAAAAATAATAATTATAAAAAAATAATAACTCCTTAGAGCTGAGAGCAAGACCGTGGGCCAGAGTTGGTAGGAAGGAACTCAGGACCTTCTGTCTGCCCCCGTGTGTGTGTGGTTCAAGGCTTCCCTAGCACAGGACTGAGTTTGCAGCACACAACTCCATCGTGGTGCCTTTCAAGCAGACACAAAATTGCATGCACATCTGATCTTAGGAGGTTGGTTGTTACATCTTGGCCAATCAAGTTTTTTGCCTCCCATAATAATCAATTTAAAGGCCTAATGTTTTTATTCTTTGATTGTCCCGAGAGAAATGAAAACAGATATTGGAGTTGTCAATGTGTGACAATGGGTCTGAGCTGGTGGTTTTTCTCACTTAAGTAATTCTCTAATTAAAATATTCACTTGGCATGAAAATACTTGGTTTTGACTGTAAATATGCAGAAATCAAAGTGTAGCTCCTTTTTGAATGAAAAGCCATATAAATGGCTCTCATGAGTCATAATTAGTTGGTTTTTTGAGAAGTGTGGCAACAAAGTTTATGGAAACATCTTCTTGCTTCCTTTGATTTTAAAACCAGAAGATGCTGATTAATACTGCTGGTTTTTTATAATGATGACCACAATAAGAATCATGTTTTCATATGGCATGGAGCATTTCAAAACAGGCAGCCTGTTGCAGTCATTTCCAATTCCTCTCTAATGCCACTGGTACTGCAGTAAACAAGGCACGATGCAGATTTGCCACTAATACCTTTAATGCCTCTAAAATAGTACACCTATTGTTCTCTCTGGACCAAAGCTCCAGGCCACTAATACCAGCTAAACAGTTCCTGGCCACTTTAAAAGGCCACTCTATGCCTGAGCAGGGATGGCTGTCACCAGCTGCACACAGAGATTTTGGGGCCCTGCTGCTGCTGTCACAGGAAGCAGCATTGCACAGCTGTGGAACATCCTAAATTTGTATCAGATTCTGCATCCGAAGTGTTGCACATTTCTCTCTCCTTGGCCATAACTGTCATTTAATTCTGCTCAGAAATCTGGGTCACCTCCCTTGTTAGATTTGCAAGTTTTGACTTTAGGTCTGAACAAAACTTTGCTGGTTTTCTCTTCAAGCAACGTGCCAAACTCACATTTACACAAATTGAACTGAAGAATTTGTTCGTAATTTATGTGTTTCACTGAAGGAACTTTAGTTCTGACTTACAAAATCATTTGTACTAGTTTTAGGTTTTGCATGCATCTCACTGGATATTCACCTATCCTGAAACTTTAGGTTCCCACCTAAATTTTGTGGCTTAGTTCCTTTTTTGTGACCATCAGTCTTTTTTGTGGGCTAATCTTTGTTACTCTCAGCCTTGGCACCTCTAAGATACCTGTGAAATGAGCAGTAAAATACTGTCTGGTTATTCTGCTCTAAGGAAGGGCCAGCTCCTTTTTCCCTTCAAGAGGGGAAGGGCATGAAAGAGCAGAGATTTCTAAAAAAAAAAGTCCTAATTTCAATTGGACCTGTGCCAGACATTTAACAGAGGCAGGGACCCTGCTGAATGGACATAGCCTTGGAAAGCCAGAATGTTTCTCATTGAAAATGTACCTTGTTATCTGCAGAAGCTTTGGTTCTGTTGTGTGCAGTTGTAACATTGCTGCTGCGTGGGGCTGTGTCTTGACTGTAACATATTTGGCTGAATAATGACTGTGGGCATTTTAGGTTTTATGTGGATAATTCAGGTTTTTCCTAAACTTCAGGAATGACTGTGACATGGAGCTGTTCTAAATACATGTTTATCAGTTGTTTGTCATCTAATCTGTGTGATGTGGTGTAGGAATGTGCTCTTGAAGTGTGCTCAGCTGTCAGGCAGGCAGATGCCACACAGGTATCTTAACCTGATCTTTGGCACCCTGTGAGTGTGTGGAGGTTCCAATCTCCTGGCCAGCGAGGCCACCCTGTACTCTGGTTGCTGTGCACTGATGCTGCAGCTTTCTAAATAGCAACAAAAAGTATCAGGAACAAACAGAACATTTCAGCTGCCTGGGAACTGCTTTCCTGCAAAACTGGCTGAAGACGACTGTCAGTGTTTAGTTAATGAACTTCTTGTAGCATAAATTAAACCAGGACAGCATTGAGCTGGAGCTAAAGTGACAGTCCCAGAATGTCAGCTTAGATCTTACAGTAATGCCTGCAGCAACCCATACTACCTGAGTAACAACTCTGCAAGTAATACCAGAATACACACCTCTTCCTTGAAAACTCAAAGAGGGTTGTTAGTGTCTCATTTAATATGCAAAACAACAAATTTGAATGATTGCAGATATGGTTGTAAGAACCCCTGGCTTGTATTGGCATGTAGAATGGGTATTGCAGTCAGTGCTGTGAGTATTTGTTCTTGCAAAAATACAAAATGAAATTTTCCTGGAGTTTTTAAGTGCTTTTTAAAAGACAGCTGTTTTAGGAGCAGAGATTCATGTGTAAAATGCCTCTATGAAGGTCTTGCTTTCAGGGGGACTGAAGCAGCTGCAATCAAATACTTTTCAGATGAGGTAACCACAAACTCTAAGTTTTGTCCAAAAGAAGTAGCATGCCTTGGCTGAAGTGCATTTTCTACTCAGACAAGCAATATGATGGCCAGAGTTAAATTTTCAATTAATACCTTTGATACAAGGAAGAATGGAAATTCACACATTTTATCCTTGCAATGGCTTCTCTCTAAAAACACTGTGTCCCAATACTGAATTAAGCTGCAGAGTGTATGGCAAATCATCAGGATTGGGAATTCCTCATCCCAGACAGTTACATTGTACTTTCTTAAACTAAAAATGCTGTGTGGTGCACAGCAATGGGCAGTTTTCTTGCAGAAAAGAAATGCTGTAACATGGGAAAGAATGTGATAACAGATGATGGTACAGGAGATAGCCACTTCTGCATCAAAAGCAAATAAACTGGTGAGGTTTTTACCTAAGAGTTCACATATCAGAAGAATAAAATTAGCCTGAAAAGACTATTGACTGAAAAAGGATTGAGGTTTGGATCAATTGCAGTTATTGGGTCAGGAAAGAAGATGTCAGACAAGCTCTGACTGTTTTAAGGAAGGAATGCATTTTGCCTGGAAGAGGCTTAAGGACTTATAAAAGGAAAGCTAGTATTGCTTTGTATGCAAACTATCTGAATAATGAAAAGACAGAGTCTCTGAAGCACTAATGCATCTTTGAGGGTAATAGAAACTGGAATTTATGGCAGTCAGGTAATTCCTGATTAGCCTGCCTGCATTAAAAGGGATGATGCAAACACACTCTTCCTCATCTGAAATACTGCTGCAGGAGCTGGGTTGTCTTCATCCTCCCTACAAGAGTGTTATTATCAGTCTAGGAGAGTGGAAGCAAATCCTGTATCCAAATTATTAACATCTGCAATTAATACTTATTTCTATATATATTAATGACTGTCAGTTTTAAGGCAGGACAGATCCATGACTTACATTGCAGGGAAAAGCCACTAAAATATAACAGTGGTTAAAAAGGTAACAATGGCTACAATTATAATCCATCCATTGACAGGAATTAACAAATACATCCATTTACTCAGATGTTTAACTGAGAATCACTTTGACTTCTTGGCCACTAGGATTTGTTCCATTTTGCACTTCTGTGTGTGACAACACACACTATTTGTAGCCTCCCCAAGGATCAAGTCCAACTCAGAAAAATACCCCCAAATCCAAATCCAAACCCACAACCCAACTACCCAACCAACAAACTTGGCACATTAAGAAAGTACATGTGAAAAGTGATATCCAAGAGTGAAGAATGGTCTGCTTACAGGTAAAGTGCAGGGAAAATCCTGTAAGTCTTGGTCAGCTTTTGTGTAATCAAAGTTTGTGTTATGTTGAGATGAAGATTTCCTGCAAAGTGACCTTTGGTAGCTCTTGGCCATTGGTACAGTTTCCCAAATCACCAGAATGATGACATTGTTGACTGTGTTCCAAAGAATTCAGGCTGCTTGGACTTTTCTTTTGCCTTCAGAGATGGAATCCTGCACAGCTAGAATAGGTCTTGCTGCTGAGAAACTTCCAGTAACACTACTGAGGTCATACAGATGAGTATGTAATTACTTAGATAAACAAAGTTTCAATTAACATGATTGCAATCTGGTAGCACTTAAATAGTGCTCCTTAAGAAAAGGATTTCACCCTGTACACAGCCTATACATGAGGAATGAAAATCTGTATGATTAAACCACACCACAAAGTTAAACATTACCAGAACCTATACATAGCCTTAGGTTCAACTTTTGACCCCACAAGAGTTATTGCCTGAATGAAAATCCCAGGAGACAAGGCAGGAATTTGCATCAGATTAGTTGTCAATGACAATGTTTTGTGGTTTTATGCAAAATGCAAGAAGATTAAAATAATGAACAGTGCCTTGCAACATGCAAGCACTCCTTGGCTAGGTCTGCCTTCTTCCTGGCACCTCAGCCTGCTGGAGCTGGAGCCTTTGGAGGTGTTTCAGATAATTAGCTGAGCTGCTTCACAGCTGAAGCAGCATCTTTCAGATTACACACATAAAAATAAGGTGAAATACTCATTCTCTCTTCAGACTCCTCTCTTGCCAAGATTGAAGGTGGAAATTCAGGCAAGCCTTGCCCCAGCAATGAATGACTCCTCCTCCTCCTTCTTCCTCTAACACTCCTCTGTGTCAAACCCCTCTGCTGAGCCAATTTTCTACACTGATGCTAAATAGGTAGGGGCTAATGAGCAATCTGTTACTCTTGGAAATCTCCCATGGTAGGTGTGCTGCAGCTACACTTGGCAAGTTAAGGACAGTGTTGAACCCTGAGTGAAATGCTACCTGGTCGTGTATGTGACCTTCCTGTAAAACAGAGCAAGTGCTCTTCCTCCTCAGTGCAGTCTCATAGGCATCTTTCTTCCTGGTGCTAACAAATTCTCCTTTAGAAACAGCTTTGAGGTCATGGAGGGCCTCAGACAAGCCTTGCTTGCAGAGCATGGCTCTCTCTACTGGCTGAGATTTAGCATTTTCCATAGACAACTTTCTGATCAAACTTGGGATGTGGCCAGTTTTCAGCACAACTTCAACAAGTCTCTTTGTAGCAGGTGAGCATCAAGCCCTCTGTATTCCCAGTGGCTTATTAAAGAGGTCAGGTATAATAATCTAAGAAGAAAATAACCAATAGTGTAAAAAACCCAAAGTTTTAATAAACGTATTTTGAAAAGCAGCAACAACAACAACGAAACCAACAAATTTGATATATTTTCAGATGAATGTTCAGAAATTAACAAATTAAGATTGGGTTAGAAATGGGTATTTCTGCTGTTCTGGGAAAGGAAGAAAGTCTTTCACAGTGTGTCCTATAGTGAAGGTAAGCTGCTGCAGTATACAGAAGGACTGAATTCTTGTCTGCTTCTCAAATTCTAGTTTATATTTATATTTATATTTATATTTATATTTATATCTATATTTATATTTATATTTATATTTATATTTATATTTATATTTATATTTATATTTATATTTATATTTAATGTTCCAATTTTTACTTTGACATTTAAATGGCAAATATATGTCATTAAATGGTATTTGGGGTAGTCTTTATGTATTTTCATGGGAATTAAGTTCCATGAGTTGAAATTCTTAGAGACCTCTATAGCAGGAATTGTATAAAATGATGGAAAGGCATAGAGATAATTTAACCAAGTGTAAGAGTAATAACATCTTTTCAACATCAATCTTTTGTGCTGTCTAACAAATGGGATCCCTCTGTTGTTTTCTTTACCCTAGATTTCACTTACTCAAATGCCATAATGCCCTGGGAATAGAATCTTACCAGATTCTACCAATCTTACCATGATAAAAAGATTCATTCTAGCTTCAGGAGACTCTTGAGACAGGTGGCTTTACATATTTGTCACCAATTACAATGAAGATAATTATGTCTTCAGAGGCAGTGTCTGTTCAGGAGGTGCAGACCCTGCAGGATCACCCCAGGCACCTCTCCTGCCCACAGTGAGGGGGGACAGCTCAGGGACGGATGGCCCAGCAAAAGCTGCTCCTGTGCCTGGGTTAACAAGAGAACTGAGCCTGCACTGGAGCCCCTGCTGCCAGGCCTGTGCTCCTGATACCTTGGGACCAGCTGGCTCACCAGAAACTGATGCCTTGGGAAGGCTGACCTGAAACAGAGACTGGACAGAGCTAAAAATAAGGTAGATATTTATTGAAAGGCCTCCAGGATCCACCTTGGGCAGGACAAGAGACTGGCCAGGGCTACACCAAAGATGGACCCCAAATGGTCACAAAATGGAACACAGGTCACGAGGTTTTACATTTTTATAAGTTTTGGTCCATTTGCATATTGGGGTTTAATTGTCCAATTACAGCTGCAGGTTGTGAGGTCCCATCCTTCTTGTTTTCCCTCTTCAGTCCACCCTTGTTTGTGCTTTTGGGCCTGAAAGTTGTCCTTGGTGTCCAGCAGGAAAAGGATTTGTTTTGTGTCCCTGCTGTGTGCAGAGCTGAGTGACACTGAATGTGAGGCTCAGAACTGCACCCCTGGGCAGCACAGAACCTGAAAATATGAAAGCTAAAACTGAAAGCATCACTCCCACCCTGCTGCAACCCTGCTTTTGGCTTTTCTCTGCAACTGGTGCAAGAAAAACAAGTCTGAATTTTGAAATTAACTCTCCTGAATAAGCTGTAGGAAATTTATTTTATTTTATTTTATTTTATTTTATTTTATTTTATTTTATTTTATTTTATTTTATTTTATTTTATTTTATTTTATTTTATTTTATTTTATTTTATTTTATTTTATTTTATTCTATTTTGGAACAGCTGGCTGATTCATTTGAGAAGGCATGTAAATGCTACCTTATTTCAATTCTACCTTTTGAAGAATCAAACTACTTTTTGATTACTTTTCACTCATTTATAAAATGGAATAGTTTTCTGATCCACAATAGAATATTTAATAATCTTACAGGTAATGCTGTGTGGTTCCTGAATGAACATGGAAATTACTTGTAAAATTCCCTTTATAAGTTTATAGCAAAGCTAGACATTCTGGCTTGCTCTAACAATATACACATAATAATGTATGTAAACATGTAATATACATGACATATGCACTCTTACATTGCTGTAATCAACCACTGCATCCAGATAAAGCTCAAAGAACAAATCCTCTGTGTGTAGGAAAGCCAGAGATGGGCCCTTGCAGTCCCGGAGCTGTTGCTGTGGAGATGAGCAGTCAGGGCCCTGCTGTACTCCACAGGTTGGGATTTTGTTTCTGGCTTAGCTGCCAGTATAACAGAGCTGACAACACCCTGTTAGTGGAATCAACCAGATGCCTGAACACATTTGTGCCTCTCCCTCTTCTTCTTCCTTTGCTTTGCCCTCCAAAAGCAGCAGAGAACAGAGGAATGAGCCCCGTGTAGGAATCAGTTGATTTGCTTCCTCAGCTCTTTTTTCTCAGCCTGCCCGTTGCATTCTGCCGGCTCGGCAGGTTCTGCTGGATGCGGCGGGCTCGGGGCTGGCCCTGGGCTTTGTTCAGCTCCATTCTGCTGATGCCACGGGGTGTCTGTGCAGCCTTGTGCATCTTTCTCCTCTTGGCTCTGAGGTGTGAGCTCCTGAACACTGTGCTGTACACACACAGCTCTGAAAAGAGGAAAAGAAGCCAAAGTCAGCTTGTACTCCTAGAAGTCTGACTTTGTGTGAAGAAATAATTTAAGACTCTTGCTAAAATCCTTGGCCTCCTACCCTGCAGCTGGCCTGTCTCTGGTAATGCATCACACAGCAGGCGGTAAGAGCAGGGCCCTTCACCCCTGTGTTTGCAGTGCTGTTTCCTTCCTGCTCTTGCTGCTTTGATACTTTCAGCTGTCTGTCATCCAGGCACCATAAGGTAATAAAATAGGTCTCTGCCAGAAAGCCTGAAAGAACTGTAATAATTGTTATTTGCAGTATCTTGAACTTTTTCTAATTAATTTCCTTTTTTGTCCATGTGTTTTTGAACCCCTGCGGCATTTGTTTCTCAGCAGGACTTGTGAAATAGGCCAAGTTTTACCTTGCTTACTGTTTGTTTATCCCAATCGTGATGAAGGCTTTTGTAAAAGCAATTTACATCTGATCTTGGTGTATCATTCATAGCTTTCCTAAGGCTGAGTTTCCATGACAACTAATTAATAAAGATTAGCTTTTCTTATAGAGCGTAAGACTCGAGTACATCTTGTTTTGTGATGTAGATAATCTCTCGATCTTGTTTTGGAGACTGGGTCTTGTCACAGGGATGCCACAGGCAATCTGTTCTGATTTACAGCCAGACTCGCATGACCATTAGGGGTGAAATCTTTCAGATAGTTTTTCTTTTCCCAGTTCTTACATTTGTCCATTTGCTCATTTGTTTATCTGTCCTTGGTGGGTGGGAGTTCCGCAGCCTCTTTTGGTTTGAAGGACATAGAAGGAAACCACACTTTTAAACTTTGCTAACTTTAAATTAGCTGAAGAACAATCTAGATCTACAGATAAATTATGTTAAAAGTATTTAGTTGAAATGCATGAAGTTATATTGCTAATAATATAAAAAGGTGTCATACCACAGTGTAACATAATCCTTATATTTCCTTAAGATAATTCTTAACATACCTGCTATATTATTAAAAGGTGTTATTGGAACTTCAAAAACAGAGTGGATTTTGAATCGCTTTCAGTACTAAGAAACAAGTCCTTAATTTCATCCTTAAACTTTTCTCAACTGTGAAGTTGCTCATAATGCTGTTATTTTTCAGTTCATGGGAAAAGGGAAGACAGGGATCAAAGCTTCCTTATTCTTAGGGACTTTTACGACCAACTGTTCTTGGGCAACATCTGCTGTGTGTTTCATACACTCTTGAGTGATGTTTGCCTGAATGGGAGCCTATTTGGTTTTTTTGTAAGGGTGAGCCAGAGAAAATGTGATGCTTTACACTTGATTTTACTCAGATATCTGAGCAAACTGAAACTCATTTTGTTTGCAAAAACAAAGAGTTTTAGCAGGGGAGGGCTTTAGATGAAATCAAAGATGGTGTGCTTCTATCACATGAGATTATAAGCTTTATGTCCACTCATTTCTGGTTTTTCTGGATCAAAACTCAAAGAAACAAATAAGAATGTCTTAAGCTTTGGGTTTGATCTCCCTTTCTGTCTGTGCCTTACCTTTTTGAGTCAGTGAAGTACTTCTTGGCAGTTCTTGAGGTTATGTTAAGCTATGAGAAAATTCTACCAGTGAAAACAGGGCTCTGTAAGAGTGCAGCAGCACTCCAGTGACTACTCAAGAACTGCTTTCAGCAAAAGGCTTTGCTTCATCTTGAATTGTGTACCTCCTTATTGGGCAAAGCATTTTCACAAGTGAAATCCTTTTTACTGCTGATGTTGAGTTATAGACTTGTTGGTTTGGCTGCATCTTTCAGCAAGCCAGCAGGTACCTGCTGATGTGCTCTCAATAGGTTCAGCTGCATTTTGTCTATCATAAATCCTTTGACAAAAAGCCAGTCGTAATAAGACCTGAAAAAATATCTCTCCTGAATAGATTTATTTTATCATTCCTTTAAAAAGGCAGGTATTCTGACTAGGCTTGCAAGCAATAAGCAAGATCTAACTGATAAAACACTTTGCCACGTGGTCTCTCTGCAGCCATTCAGTGCTGCATTGGATTTGCATGAACAGTGCCAAGTACTTTGGTGCCCTACAAATGAGGACCAGGCCCTTCAAAGCTGAGATGTAAGCCAAGACCACCCACATTTAGGAGGGAACCTGCATTTACAAGCTGAAAATTAGTTGATGTAGCATATGTCATCATGGGGCAGTGCATTGGGCAGAATGGTGATAACTGGCCTGAAAGGCAGTAGGGAATGGGACTGTGAGAAATCCATGGAGACTCATGTCATTAACTGTAGCACAAGGGTCTGACTCTTGCCAAATTCTCAGCATCTGTTTTTTAATACAACAAATTTAGTCACTTCTTTGTATCATCAGTATTTCACTACCAGTGAACAACTGAGGAGCAGCCAGGGTTGTCTTTCTGCAGATGAGCACAGCTGGGTTGTGTCCTGCAGGGCCAGGAACTCCAGAAACTGGGTTTTATTCCCTGTGTCAGCCTCAGGGAGGGGACTGATGCCCGTGGGATGTGTCATGGTGCCTCTGGGGCCACAGGGAGGATGCCATGAAGAGCAGCTGCAGTACTAGAGAGAGAGCAGGGCTGATCAGAACCCAAACCTGTGCCCACCCCAGGCAGGGAACAGCAAATGTGCTGCTACTTCAGCTACACCTCGGATGGACTGTGGTCCAGCCTGTTTTGTTCCTTGCCATGCTCTCATTGCCTAAGCAATACCTCTAAAATCCCTAACTAGCATGCTAAATATTTGCATGTCTTGCAGCTGAATTAGATGTCAGTGTAGAACACAATTATCCTAGAAGGAATTTAACCCCTGTTTTATCTTAAATCTTACTTAGGGAACTCCAATGCAGAGTGGCATACGGTCTGTCAGGCTGTTGTGTTTGTTCTGGGTTTGTGACACTGGCTCTGGGCTGATTTTTGTGAGGTGTCACTTGAAAATACATGAATTCTACTTTAGCTTCACAGTGCCAGTGACTATCATCCTCCTGTTCTCCTCCCTCATACTTTCTGTTTCTATTTTCATACATCTCTGCTGTTTTAAGGGTAGACTTTCCACGTGTTTTTGACTCCAGGAATTTAGTGTTTCAAAGGAATTGACACCAGTGCTTTGTGCAAAGAACCACTTGAGATGAGATATCTGAGCAACTCCAGAGATTCCTTTCCCAGTAAGAAATATGCAGGAAATATTTTTTTGTTGACAAGATTATGTCCACTGCTGTTCTGGAGAGCTGATTCCCAATATTTAGAAATTTTACAGAGTTAGAATTTCTGCATCAGATTAGTTGGAAGAGAGGCTTTACCTCATTTGTAGATGGGTGTACTTATTCTGCCTTTTCTTATGATGGGAGATATATAACTTCACCAGCTTTAAACATTTTAGACTGTTGGAATATGTCCTGCTTCTTTTTACAGGGACCTTTTTTTCAATCTGATAAATTTATTGAACAAAAGTAAATATACAGTTTTGGGCATGAGGAACTAATGCTAGGTTGAAGTAAAGAAAGGATCTGTAGGCACAAGTCACTTGCTGGTATGAAATTTGACCCAAAGTTTGTTAAGAACAATTTCTCCTGCTGACATATTTAAACAGTTTACATATGATCTGCAAAAGAGATTATTTTCTGCAGTGGGGGATTAACAGCCTTCATTTCTATGCTTGGTTCATTCTCAGTGTGAATTTTTGAGCAGCCTAAATTATTTAAACATAAATAGCTTTGACATTAATTGAGACATAACGGCAAATACAAAAATTGCCAAGCATTCAGTATCAGCATGAATTATTGTTTTCTGTAGGTCTGGCACCTCACACATTATCTCACCCTTCAGAATACCTGGTGCTTGGGAACAAGTCCTGGGGTGACCTGGATGCTCAGGTGACACCCTCCTGCCCTGAGGACAGGGAGGAGCTGGATGAGCCCTTGGCAGTGGCTGCTGCTCCTGGGCACAGGGAGCACTTGAGGCCTGGGAGCACAGAATATGGGGATCTGAACAGGGGCATTGGGCAAAAGGTCTTTGTGGGAAAATGTGGGGTTTTTTTTAATGCATTCTGGTACAACACTGCTAAATCTAAGTGATGTTACTATCGACATTTAAAAATGTGCTGATCATCTTTAAGATAACAGCAAATTTGCAGGTTTTCACAGGTAATATTTATGGAAAAGTTTGACACTGACAACAAAATTTCTTCATCCCACTGTTTTTTCTGAAAGAAACTTTTAATCATGGAAGTAGAATAACCTTTGCTCTCTGAAAACAGTATTCATCCTATTCCAGTCGTTCTCATAAATGAAGCTTTCAAGAAAGAAGAAATAAGACTTTTACTTCTGAATCAATAGGGACCTTTTTTGCCCCAAAAGTAAGGGGAACAGAACACAAGACTGTATTCTTGCAAGTGGGATACTATTAAACCCCACTGAAGCAAGAATTCAGCCTTGGAAACAACTGAGCCTTTTAAGATCTTGCTCTTAGTCACTTTCAGTCTTTGATACAGAGATATAACATTATTTTAAAATTATTTGTAAATATTTAGGGTTTATTGTACAATGTACACATTATACAATGTGTACATTGTAAATTTAAGCTGATTTCAGGGGACTTATTTTTACCATGCTCATGGAGAACAAGTCCCCAGACACTGGAAAGGAAAGCTTCAAAACTGTTCTAATCTTTGGGAAGAAAGGGAAGAATTTGAAAACTGTATTTAACTGATTAAAATTAACAGAATTGTGTGTTTCCCTGAGCTGGCTTGTGTGTATGTTGTACTGCTTTGTTACCAGTTTATTGGTGTATATCCCTAAGGCAGAAGTTGCTCTGGTAAAGTGTGATGTTGGTACTTTGCCCTTTTGGGACTTCCAGTTTATTCTTGCAAACATGAACTCAATGAGTTCACCCTCCTTGAAAAGCTTCATCTCCTTGGCAGCACCAAAGGGAGAAAAGGTGTTGGGAATGCCTTTACAAACAGAGCTGCTCTCATTCTGCACATTCTGCTGCCAGCCAAGACTTTGGAGTGACTGTGCCCTTTCTGTTCTTGCTGAATCATGGCACAGGCCTTGGTACTCCAGCCAGCCTTTTCCTGCATGGAGAGAAACCACTGTGCCAGTTCTGGCTCTGGATGGTCACTGAGATGATTATAAATAGAGTAAATGTGAAATAGCCTCTCATGTTTTGAGCAGCAGAGGACACTGAGTCTACTTGTTGCTTTTGAATAATATGAAGGAGGGTCTGACTACAGATGTTTCATGACCTGGGTGTTTCAAAGCAGATCATGCTCTGCAGGTACCTGGTTTTTATATCATCTTTCTCTTCCTGCTGCATAGACACACAGCTTTATCAAAGATGACTGTTGCATGTTGCTGGTTATCAAGCATATCCCTGCAGGAGATGCCTGTAAAGGTTTTCATCTACATGAAGTCCCTGTGGCTTAAAACATAACAGGGCTGGTAAAAGGGTTCTGCTTGAAGAGCAGTGGTTATATTTGTTTCATGTCTAGATCATTGCCCAAAGTGAGAAGCTCCAATGTGCTCTCAGTGCCTGATTCTGTTGAAAAAAAGAAAGTGCTGTGTTCTTTCTCCAACTTTAAGAGCCTCAATTACTTCTTCCAAGAACAGTGTATTAAACTGCTGGCTCCTAATCCAGATGGCTTAAAGACAGGTCCTTAGAGGATGCAGTGCACATGTGCTGGAGTTTGATGTACCAATTTGTATGTCTTGGTTATGCTTTTCAGAGTCCCACAGACAACCTCAGCCTCAGTTTTGCAGATCTGTGACAGGAAGTGTGGGACCCATTTCCGTCAGAGAATCTCCACAGATATGCTGAATCTGTGTTTCTTTTTTATCTTATTTTCTGCCAGAGTCGGGATTAAATGCTCGAGAGACATTTCATGTTCAGACTCAGATGTGTATTAATTCTTATCTATGTTACAGTCTCCAAAGTTGTGAGTTCTAGCTAACAAAGTAAAAAATGGCTCTGTCTCTATCTCTCGACAAGGCTTTTTAAGGATAAACTGTCAAACCAAGAAATGACACCTAAATTATTTTTACTTTTAACCCAATAACCAACCACCTGTGGTCTACAATGTGGATTTTTTCTATCCAGCTACAAAACACCTCCCAAACCCAGGAAGAAGGTGAAAAAGAAGGACTCAGCCCCTGCCCTGAAACCTCCATCTTGCTTTAAATATATTACTATGTTCTAAAACCTTAAACTCTAAGTTTTACACCATGTGATATTACACACTTCTATTCAAACTCCACACCCACAATCCCAGTGCTGTCACTCAATTTTGGAAGTCTTATCCACGGCCTCAGGTCAAATGCAGTGTTTTCTTGGGGGTCAGTGCCTGTCAGCACAGAAAGTCTAAAATTCTCAGTGCCCAGGGTTCCAAAAAATCTGGACTAGTGTGAAATCCCTCTTCCCTCTGCTTTGGAACTGAAGAAAACCGTGGAATAATGTGAAGTTTTGATTTTCATTTTTAGATTAGTCCTTGAACTGTTTGGATTTTATAGTCAAAACCAAGGCAGTAGCAGCCCAGCTGCCAGAGGGGAATCTTCAGTGGGAGGTGGTATCCAATTCAGGAGTATCAGCTGCCTGTGTCCTTTGGGTACAATTCTTAATTTTATCCTTTTGCAGTCATCTTCCTTGCTCTATTCCTGTTGTCAGGGATATTGTGGAGGTCTTTTAGCACAGCAAGGTGTTCTCAGTGAGGCCCTTCCAGTTATGGAGAGCTCCTTATGTCTGTTCTGGGTGGTTTGTGAAGTGGGAAGGTGAGAGGGGATAAGGATGAATAAATGGACCCATGTCTGAGTATAAAGAAGTTTAAGCTGTTGGGAATTGATTGATTCCAACAAAAGTCACCTATTTCAGTATATTTCTGGGCATTCCTGGGCCTGTATGGATTTGGCCCAGGGGATTCACACTCCTAACATCTCTCCCCTCTCCTTGAGCCCTGAAGCCTCCCTTAATTGCTTTATTAATAATTTGTTGAATGCATTGAAGTAAACAAGGCATCATTATCAGCACAATTATTATGATGACTAATATGTATAAACTCATTCTTAAAAACTCTTTCACCCATGATGTTAAATTTCACTCATCAAATAGGTTATCTAACCAAATCCCATTATCAATTCTAATTTTTGACACACCCTCCTTAAGTTGTTGTGTGCTCTTATGGATGGATTCTGAGTGATCAGATAAATTCATACAACACATCCCTTCAAAATCTCCACGCCCATGTCCATGGGCTGATAAGAAAAATCATTAAATGCAGATTGAATTAAAAAATACATGATTACACCAATTAATCTGATTTTGTATGTAGAGTGATAGGGAGAAACATACTTCACCAAAGATTGATCTTTTCCTCTATAGTTAATTTTGACACAAAAGGTCATGCTTACAGAACTAAGGATGTCTAATTCTTCAGGTTCAAAAGATGCCTTGGGAAGGTGAGGAACCCACCAGGAGTAAATATTGTAGTAACATAGTAGTAAATATTGGATGGAAAGTGATTCTTGGTGTTGTTCTGCTGTGACCCTTTGATTGATAGAAGTTTCAGGGGCATATTGGTACATTAAACTAGCAGAGGCTACTTGGAGTAATCTACAAAATGCAACAACTGAGACATAATGGCCTCTGCTGTAGCCCTGGTTCCATGTCTGAGGTGTTTTGGTTTTCTGAAATTCTTTCCCCAGAGAATTTTCTGTAAACAGGAAAAGTGTTTTTGTAACTGTAACTTTGTTATTCAATCCTTTCCCTAGGAGGGATTTCTTCTTGATGTCCCTCTGGTCTGACCAATGTGATTGAAGGGGTTTGCCTTTTTTTCACCAATCAAATTGATCTGTGTAAAATAGTATAAAAGGGAGACACATCCCAAAAATAAAGGAGTCATTTTCAGCCTTCTGAATCTCAAAGTCTGTGTTGTTGTGGTGCAAAACAGTGTCACTCTGCTTGGAAAAGGAGAAACTGCCCCTGAAACAGCATCACTGGTGGATGCAGGGAAACAGAACTGTTTATAGGGTTGTGGAAGGGTCAGACTTTTTGAAGAAGGATAGACTTGAGGCCAAATATGACCCTATGAGGTGTTGTTGTTTAGCCTGATCTTTTTAAAACACAATAAAGAAGCCAGGCAGATGGTACCTTTCTGGTTTGGTAAATGTGGTAAAAACAGTGTTGGCATAGCTGCACTTCTGGAACTCATTTCTGCATAGCAAAGCCACCCTACCTGCAGAAAAACTTCATGGACAGCCCATTTCTGCCAGCCAAGGCAATAGATAGGAATCTGGTCTTAAATCCTGATGGAAGAGTGTCCCACATGGCAGCTGTCCAGACATAGTTAATCAAACAGCTAATTAACACCATGATGGTGATCAAGCAGCTGATTTGACACAGAGCAATAGGATTTATATTTTGAGCAATAGGCTAAAACTTTGAGTTTTGTTTTGGAGCTTAGAGAAACTGTGAAAAAGCAAAAAAGAGAATAGTCTGGAGGGGATCCAGGAGAACAACAAGAGACAGGAAGTGTCAGCTTTAGCTGCTGTGGGTTGAAGCCAGAGGCAGAGATGCTGTTACACTCCCTCCCCTGTGACAGAGCAGTGGTTTGGGTGAGTGTGTCTGCCCATGTCTGAGGAGAGCCCTGGAGAGCTCTGTGTGAACTCCTGGTTACCTGTGCAAGAAGAATGATGACTGACAAAAGTGTTGGAGTGGTAAAAACGGTGCTGAGTTGGCTTTGGCTGCAGAGCTGTTCCCTGGGTTGAGATGGAGCCCTGCAATCCCAACCACTGAGCCTGTGGTTTGCCTTGGAGCTCCAAACTCCCTCAGGATGCCTGAGGAAATGTTTCTGTTGCTTTATGACTTACTGCTGCCACTCACAGCCACACAGCTGGTGCAGTGGGCACAGTGCAAGAAAAGAGCAAGGCTGGAGTTGCCCATGAGCATGTTTTTGGTTTGGATTTTTCTCTAGTAACAGAAAAAGCTATTCCTGCTGCTGGTAAATGACTGGAAACCAAAGACCACGTGGACTCTTACTTGGAAGACCCACAAAAGAGGTGAATCTATCAGAGAAGTTAAGGAAGTGTTTTCTGGAGTACTGTTGCATAACCTTGCATGTTTTTACATGCTGTATTTTGATATACACTGTGCTTTAGATGATTATTACCCTGTGTTGGATTTCAACTTTATGCTCAATACACTTCACCTGGGGTTGAATGTTTGAGCAAGTGAAATTCTGCCAAATCACTCGTGACTTGTAAAGATCCAGTCCAAAGCTGTTTCCCTTCTGCCAAGTCCCTTCAGTATGTCAGAAAACTTCATAATTTTTGCTCTTTTGGAGGGAAAGTTATTATCTTGCAGTAAAAAACAGTTGGGGTATTTGGGGAGATACCCTGTCCCTTTGTCAGCTCTGACTGGGGAAGTCTGGTTGCCCCAGATTTTTTGCCAAAAGACTTTCCTTTGCTTTATGTCTATCCCCAAGTTGCAATAATATGCATCAGGATTTGAAAGCAGTGGGATTCTGAGGCTATGCCTCTGCCATGAAAGCAGAGTTGTGCAGCAGCTGTTCTGACCAAGCTGGCTTTGGAAGCTGCACATGTTCATCACTTACCTCTGCTAGGAGGGAGCTCCAATGTGGTGCAGCTTGGAGCTAATGAACTTCTTGGGGACTGAGTTACCACTGGGGTGTGTGGGTGCAGTCTCTGCTCAGCCTTCTACTCTGGTGTCACACCATATGGGTCAGACTTCCCTGGGAAAACTCAGTGAGGGACCTTTGTTGACTCCTCCTTTCCAGGACCAGGGGTATTACAGTCCTGTTTCATAAAGTCTGTACATTTCAGCAGGTCTGTGAAATTTTCTGAGGTGACTGACTTCGTTCCTGTCTGTGAGGGTGGTGAGGCCCCAGCACAGGCTGCCCAGAGAAGTTGTGCATGTCCTTTCCTAGAAGTGCTCAAGGCCAGGTTGGATGGGGCTGGGAGCAACCTGGTCCAGTGGGTGACATCCCTGCCCAGGGCAGGGGAGTTGGAACTGGATGATCTTTAAGGTCCAACCCAAACCATTCAGTGATTCTGTACTTCCTCCATCTAGTTTTCTTGGCCTCCTGAAGGGAGGAAATCTGTGAATTTGGGACAGCAGTTCCCCTTCCCCAGTGGGCTGATCTCATTCCATACGTAGAGTGTGAGCCTTTATGTGTGTACAGGAGGATTTTGCCTGCCTGCATAGTGGGGGAACTCTACTGGTCTCTTTTCCCTCTGGAATCTACTCTGGGGTTCTGAAAAACAACTTGCTATGGCCAGGGCTTGCATTAATCTGTTCCTATCTGTGTATGGATATATGTTGTACTACTGATTGGTATTATTCTAATAGTGACAAAACCTGAGTCTAAGCAGAAAAAGCAAAATAGAGAACAGAGTAAGTTCAAGCACCTAATTTCTGGCAGGCCAAGAGCCCAAATGTCTCTGTAAGAGCCTCCCAGGGCTTCCAGGTGTGATGAAAAGCTGACACTTCTCCTCAGCATGAAGAAGGCTGGGAGAACACCAGCCTGACAGCTGACAGGGACTGAAGAGTGACCTGATTCACTGCAGAAAGGGAGCAAAGGAGCCTGAGGTGGCCTGGTATGAGACAGAGTAGGGATAAAGAAAATAGAGACCTATAGGGAAGAACAGGTGAGGAGAAGTCCAGAGAGCCTAGAGCAGCTCCCCCCTACCTGGGGGGGAGAAGAGAATAAAGAGAGTTGAGTGCCTGGTGTGACAAAAAGTGCCTTTTTTTCTTCTGTATGTCTTCTCATACCCTGGAGAACAGCTCTGTCTCTATGGGTAGATGGCTGTTTGTAAAAATCTCGTGCTTTCCCCTGGGAAGGGAAAAAAGAGCAGGTTGAACTATGCTTAATAGCCTCAATAAGCAGGTTTTCCACTCTGGAGGTTCCACCTGGGACAAGCCAAGATAGGCTAAGGTAAGATTGACTCTTGAGCTTTTCCATACATCACCAGGTTGTCAGGAGGGAGAGCACCCAGTGCAGGAGAGACCCCAGCGTGGGCACAGAGCTGAGCTCTATGTGAGGGGTACAAGGACCTTCCACAGCCAGTGTTGGCTTCCTTTTCCTCTTTGGTCATAGAGCTCAGGTAGGGGAGAGGAAGGCTTTTTAGGAGGGAAATGCTGTGCATGGTATTAGGTCTGCAATGTTCTCCCGAGGTTCTGGTCCTGTAAATTTCAAATGTGTATGCAGATGCTGGGAAATCCTTATCTAAGTATCCTGAACCTCTTATGTCTGAATTGTTGGGCTGGAGTCCTTGCAAAGTTATTGAAGGTGGGAGTGAGATTTCTGGGGTGTCTGTGGCTGGCTACAGGATTTTTCATTCTCGGTACACAGTTCTAGGACAAATAAATGCAATTTTACCGTGTCAGAATGATCCAATTCTCCACTTCTGCTTGTCAAAATCATGTATAAGAGGCAGTGCTGAGGGAGGAGCATCATTTCCCGAGCGGGAGCTGTGGCCGGGCTCCACCTGCTGCTGGTCGGGGCTCCCTGCACGATGCCGCCGCTCATCGCAGCCGTGTCGGGATGTTAAAACCACGGCAGAGAGCAGAACTGGGTCCTTCCTACCCCTGAACTTGCTTTAGGGATCTCTCTCGTGTGGGTGATGTAAATGTATAGTGGTTTCTGCAGATCAGTTATCACTTGTGTGTGTTAGGAAGGTTTGAACTAAGTCAAGTGTCTGCTCCTGAAAACTGCCTGAGCTTTGGTTGTTGGCAGTCAGTCATCAGAGTTAAATTTTTGGGGTTTCTGCCACTAGGAATGGAAAGATAGAAAAGCTGCATTCAGTATATTTTGCAGCACGAGTCAGAGGTTTTAATTAGTGCTGTTAAATAACATTATTTGGTCTTAACACTGCTTACTTACTTAACACTGCAAGTATTCCTCAGAAGTGCTCATAAAACACTTGGTGCTGGGCAAGAGACATGCTAAAGAGGAAACAAGGTAAAATTAATAATTCTTGTGCTAGTGTGATTTTGCCCAAAAGGAAAACTGTCCTTAAATGTTAGCTATTACTCCTTCTTAGGAACTCCATGATGCTTTCATTACAGTTCAGGCTTTGTGCCTACTCACATGAGATGGGCTTTCCATTCTGATTGCTTATCAACTCTTTCTGCTGTCTCTGCATGGAGTATCAGGACTCTGGAATATGAGAGTCTGGAAGCTGTGTTAACTAGATTCTTACACTGAGCAATAAATGCTGTTTCAGACCACAAAGTGGCAGCATAAGCAATTTTATTCTCTCCCTCCCTCATTCAATTTTCTTTATTATGCTACATTGTGCTTTTAATCATAAGCAGAGTATTTAATGGCAGCAGACTGGGCTGTGTACACCACAGTCAGGTGCTGGCTGGACTGCTCACACATAGCTCAGGACTGAAATATTTTCAAAGCACTCACACTTGTTCTTCCAGTTCTGGGACTTGTTTGGGCAGAAATTTCTGCCTCACTGTGGTTCTGGGTTCCTTTCTTGAGGGCTACTAGCAAACAGGATGAAATTCTCACATTTAGTTTTCTTTGAGGTGGAGTTGGGCTTTGAATCCAGCTTTTAACAAAGGAAAAGCTGGTGCATTAAACTCTGAAGTACACAACCTCCTCAAGTATTGTTTTTGAAGAGGAACATCCCCTCTCTTCCCCTCCTCACTCCCAAAAGAGAGTATAAGTAAAGTGGGAAAGGCTGAATATGTCTAGCAGTGGAGTTGACTTAGGTTCATTAAGAAAAGTGAAAACCCTTTGTTTGCCCCATGTTTTGTACCAACCAAATAACACATTCCAATGTTGAGAATTAGGAAATGACAGGTAGAATGGCAAGCCATCAACATTCTTGTTTTCTTACTACTGTCTGCTCCCAATCCCTTTTTTCTTTTCCTGCTTTCTGAAGTATGAGCCACTTGTCCCTGGCTGAAGGACTTTTCCTCTGTCCCCTGTGCTGCCACGGTGCATTCCAGTCTCTGCAGTGACCAAGGGTTACAGTGAAAGCTTTCCCTGGGGCTGAGGAGAGTCTGGGATGAATAAGTGGTTCTGCTGTGAAGGGCATCACTCCCACCTCTAAGTTTAGGCTCTATTTGGTGTTGAGAATTTTCCTTTCTCTCTTTTATCTTCTGATGCTTCAGCATATCCTCTTTAGACCTTCTCATTATCTCCTGAAATTGCCCTGAATCCAGGCAGATAATCTTATCCCTTGTCCATGTTTCCAAGAGGAAAGGGGGCTCTGGGTCAGCCTGAACACTGTAGCACCCTGTTGGAATGGTGGTGCAGCTGATCAAACAACTACACCGCAGAAGGAATTTGGTTTTCTTTCCTGCTGCACTCATCTCACATTTCCATTTCTCGACTGAACCTATACCATTTATTTTATACTCTCCAGTCTAAACAAATATTTCAATTCAAGTGGGTTTAAAATTTGGTTCAGTTCCCTGAATAAATGAATATGAACAATTAATTATTGTCATTTTTAAATAAACCACAGTTGGAGTTAGGATTGCTTCTTGTCCTTGACCAGCAAAGCTGTGTTTCTATTAATTTTGAGCCCTTGCCAGTGTAATTCTGTCACCTAAGAAAACCTAACTTTCAGAAACCTGGCTTTGCATAAAGAAGTTATGCAAAGAGCAGCTTTGTAAAAACCCATGTTGGGAGTTTATTAACCACAGGAATTATGAGTTAGTGTTGCATTTCCATATAATCTCAAACTTCTCAGGTTTCCAAGGAACTGGGCAAGTGTCTTTGGGTACATACCTTTAACTCAGCTCAAAAGTAAAACCACAACTGCAGTGCCTCAGGGAGAGCTGAACATCTCCCAGGGGCTGGAGGATGACCAGAGACCAGGCAGCTGCACTTTGCTTTTGTTCAGATCCTAGGTATGAACACAAAGGTGGACAAGAGCAAAGAGTAACAAAGAGAGAAGTCCATAAATGTGGAGAGGACAATGTCCTTCTCACCAGCCTTGAGAACTTGCAAAAGCCCCATTTGAGACAAACTTTCCATGGAAACTGCTGCTGTGAGTAGAGCAGATTGCTCCTCTGTTTCTTGAGGATGTGTATTTGTACTAAGCAGGGGTAAATCAAAGTGCAGGGGTGTTGGCATTACTTGTTCAGTTAGATTGATGTAGATCTGGTCTGTGGGTAGGACTCCCCAAGGCCAAAAGTAGTTCCTGGCAGGCCTCATTGCAGAGTGATGGGGAGCAGGAGGATGCCATGAGCCTCCTCCAGGGCTGTCAGGTCACTGGCAGCCCCGTGGGGCACAGTGGGGCTGAATGCAGAGCATGTCACCCCTTGTACCCTGCCAAGTGATGACTCTGTGTCTAAGCAGTTTCCTCTGATTCATCGCTGCTTTTTCTTGTAGGCTAAAGATAGTCCTTCATTTAGAAGCTCAATTTGAAGATAAAAAGTTGTTTGCCTTTCTCTCTGGTTGTTTTTTAGCCACTGATGTTCATCTTCTAGCAGTTGTCACTAGCTGATAGTTCCTCTCCCTCTCCCTCTCCCTCTCCCTCTCCTCTCCCTCTCCCTCTCCCCTCCCCTCCCCTCCCCTCCCCCTTATCACTTTCCTCCTTGCCTTCTCTGAAGGCTTCACCAGTGAGGAACTCCCTTAATTTCCTAGTGCTGATTACACAGCACTACTCACTGAGAAACACAGCCACATACCTAATTTAAAACTTCCATGGAGCAACCCCTCTGCATATAAAAACATGGTACAAATACAGTACTCTTTTTCTCTTTTAGCATTAAATCTTCCATTAATCATAGGTCTTCTATGAAGAATCCCTGGTTCAGAGGCTCTGTTGTTTATGACTGCAAATTGCATGTTGAAACCCCTGAAGGGCACTTCCTGTGATTCAGGGCTGTGTGCATGAGTGATTGAGGGCCAGAGACTTTGGGGAGAGCATTGGTAGGCTCCATGCATTTGTGTGGTGTTGGTAAGAAATGGGTGGCTTTGCATATGAATGTGGATAAAGCTGCTTAAAGGCAATGGACTGGACACAGATTTAGATGCTTGGGTTTCAGAAAAGCCATGGAAATTTGTAGTTGCAAAAAAATATGGCTCAGTGTGCCTTTATTTGAAGCAGTGGCAGCAGGGATGTAGAGGCATTTTTAAGAGTAATGTTGTTTTCCAGAAAGATGCACTCCAAGCCTTCCACATTTGTGCTCAGGATTGGGTTATGTATCTGAGGTTTCTTGAAACTATTTCTGTCTGACAACAACCCATTGTGTCTGAAGATCCTTTGAAAAAAAACCAGTCTTATGCAGTAAGGGTAAGTCAGTATTCTAGTAGAAGAGAAACCAAGATGTAATAAATGCATTAAAACTCATTTTTCAATGATGTTATCAAAATAGAAAGCTGCATTTTGCATTGCAGACTTCAACCTGAAAAGTCTAAAATACAAGGACTTTACACAAAAAAAAAAAACCCTAAGGAGAGCTAACAAAGACTCATCAAGCATCTTTTGAAAAGGGGAAGGTATTTCCATTTTTTTTTTTTTTTTGACAGGGATTCAAGGGTTAGCATCCACATTGGGACAAAATGCTTTTGAGGAGATTGAGGAGTAACTGTAGTGCCAAAAACCTAATATTTCTGTAAATGAATCCTTACATAAATATATACTTAATATTAAGTATATATTGATTTAAGTGAATTTATATAAGTGAATATGTTTAAAAATATACTGTGGCATGGTTTATAAAGTTCATGTTGTGTTTGGTTAGGATGTGGATTCATTGTGGTAATTCACATTGCATTACTATACAAGGGTTATAAATAAGATGTGCTTCCCTCAGTGACCTGTCCTGATTAATTACTAGTAGGGCAGTAATTGATTTGGCAATATTCCCTGTCATTGCTGAGTAGTATCCAATTTTTCCTTGTGTTTGCATTGTTGTGGCTTAAAATTTCTATGACACAACTGGATGCCAAGTCAGCACATGCTTTCAGTCTGCCTTTATAACATTGTGCCAGGCTTCTCATGCTTTTATAGGAAAGAAAAGAAATAATAGTTACATGGTTACTCACTGGGGTGGGAAGGCTCTCAAACTCTTGTTTCCCAAGGGCTTTTTTCCCAAGTAGTCACAACTCAAAGCACAGTCCTGTCCTGCAATACTTCATTTGGTGGAGCTTTTAAGGCCACTTGAGAAAGGTAATTTCATTCAGCTCCCAGTCTGTGAGGGTCCAGTTGTGTCCTCCTCCTGTGCCATGCCCTCCCCAGCAGCAGGAAACATTTCAGCACTTACCAAAGGATCCACTAAGTTTTTCACAAAACACAATCTTGACTTTAATCTTCTCAATACTCTGGAAGCAGAGATGTTCTTGAAGCCTTTCTAGCCTTGCCCCAGCCAGAGAAGTTCAGCAGGTCCTCAGGTGTGGTGAGGGAAGGAGTGAGCCTTAATCCCTGGGCTTCTCACTCCTGCATTAACAATGGCATTGCTAGTCATGAAGAGAGAAAGGAAAGGTATCCCTCTCTGGTCACTTTGGAGACACAAATCCCCATGTGCACATCAGTCATCAGCCTTTTCCAAGCCTGGAAAGTGCCTCTGGCCTCTGGCTTCTCCTGGTTTGGGAATAGAAGGAATGTACTTGGATCTGGTGCTCTACAGGAAATGTGTTTCATCTCTCCAACTCTTGGCTTGGTGCACAGCTAAATTTTGGGTTTTTTCTCAAATGAAAATAATGACCCCATACATTTCAGATATGTGAAACTTCTGACACCAGAGCTTTGAAAACAAATGTTGCAGGATACATGGCACATGTCATCTTCTGTGAGTTCTAGCAAGAACTTTACAGCCAAGGACTTGTTCAAAAATCCAACATCTGTGGAAATGAATACTTTCATCTTGAAAGTTTTATCTTAATTCCTCATGCTTGTTTTACACCACATTAGATAAAGTTGAGAGCACAGATTCTGCAGTTAGATGAGGTGGGAGTCCAACATACACTTAACCACACTGATCTCAGAATCAGGCCTGCACTAGGGACCAGCTGGGTTCACTGTTCACAAGTGGCCACTGATCTTGCCATCCATCTTGTTAATGTTTATATTAATTTCCATATTAATATAATCTTATTTTTGAGTTTAACTTCTGTCTCTCACACTAGACCTAGAGACTATCTCCTAGCAATCTACCTTTCCCTCTCCCTCTTATCTTTTTCATATTTCTCTCTCTTTTGACACTGCAGGATTTTTTCCTGGGAAACATTAAATAAATTGTTGGTCTGTAGAGTGTGAAAGCAATACTGTTTTTTCTGTTTTCTTTAATGGGACACCCAATAAGGCTGAGCAGTGAAGCTCTTTTGTCTTTATTTTACCTCATGAACAAAACCAAACAGGAAGATCTTCAGGTTTACCCCCAAACCATTACCATTCATCAAAACACCAGCACAAACACATCTAAAATATTTCCCTTCTATGAGCAGCTTTTGGGACTCGAATGTTAAAATGTTATCCCTTAATATTTCAGTATTACAGCCTTACTGCAGCTGCTTTGAGGGTAGCTACCATCCCTTCATGGTCAGGGATTTTTTTCAGCTTCTTGACACTTGAAGTCATATAGGAGAAATTTGTACATATGTACAATGGAAGAAAGAGATTATGATATCCAGGAGATCCTGGGAGCACATCCAGTAATGGTTATGTCTTTAAAAAAAATTATTCTATTTCTGTTATCCTCTTATTTCAAAGCCAGTGAATAGCAATGGATTTGCACCCACCCTGTGTTTGTGTTACAGATAGAAGCATTATGGCATAACATGGAGCAAGCCAAGGTAATGCTGGAAATCTGGCCAAGCCCAGCTGAATTTGTCTTCTTTAAATTGCCTTGGGTCCCTGAGGAGAGGTTAAATCAGAACAGTGTTTATCTCAGCTTGGTACAGAGAGTTGAACAGTGAAGCAGACAGAGCATTCTGCTTTGGAAAGAAGCCACATATTCCAGTGACTAATGAAAACCAAAGAGGGCAGGGGTAAAAGTAGCAATTAGGACATGGGAAAATGTGTGGCTCATTTCAGAGTGTGAGGCTCCACTTGTACCTTGTTCAGTGCTGCAAACTTGGTACAAATTTCACTGTATAGTAACGAACCTGAACATTTGATTTACCTGAATTGGTGATCACATTCCTAAAACCATACACATTTCAATTAAACACCTCCATAAAATTGTGCAAGGATCCTTGGTAAAAACAGGCCTCAAGCAATTTCCTCACAAATCTTCTTTGGTTTTGTAGAAGTAAAAGAAGGGTCTTCTCCCAACTCAGGAGGTGTTTCAGCAGTCCCCAGCACTGCAGACTCACACTTCTTGTAAGGTGTACTCACTCCAGAAACTGAGAAGCTCCTGATGAGTAACGAGAGGATTTCCTCAAAGCTTCTCGGTAGGACTGTTGGAGCCACAATCTGCCTGCCTCATCAAAGAGCCTTTCTAGTGAGCAGCATGCTCATGGTGATAGCTCAGTGAAATACAGCTGGTGGCTGAGCAGTGTTTCACCAGGACACTCATTTGCATCCAGCTCGCCATGCTGTCTGTCTGTCTGTCTGAGGTGTCTAATGATCACTTGGCACTCTGGGCCCAGCAGCCACTGAGGAACTGGGACAATAATCTTCTTTATCCAAGGAGGTAGGTAGAAATAGAATTAATACAACTCCTCCTCAGAAGTAATTAGTGCTATCAGCTCTTATGCTGTCTGGGCATGATCCATTATTTGCTCTCTGTTAGCAAGGGGCAAGAGGAAGGTGGATTGCATGTGAAGGGTGGCTCCTGTCCCCTCTGTCTGATACAGGCACACCAGACTGAATTACTGCATTTGGTAGATAAGTCATTTAACATATACAGATCTTCACAGCAACATAACATTCCTGGGAGGCAGCTCCGTGTATTTACAGTCTTAAAACTGAAGGAATTCTTGCATTTACAAAATAGTTAAGGCAGGTTTGCAATTCAGGCTATTGAACTGATATGGTGCTGCAACAGCTCCTGCATTTATATCAATGTAGGCATTTCTGAACTGTAACCAACAGAACTGACCTCCTCTTGTGCTGTGCTTGGTTGCCAGCTGAGGTGAAACCATGACAGTCTTTCTTGCTGGAAATTGTTCTTTCCAGGAGGTTTAGATCATTAATATGAAATGCTTTGATATCTTACAAGAAAAGCTTTGTGGGACTGCAGTAACATCCTACTGTTGTGTCATGTTTCCTAGTGTTGCTGCTCCTCTAGTGAACATCACAATCATTTTGTGATGGAAATCATTTTATGATAAAAAAATAATTTTGCATAAAATTCACAAGAGCATATTTGGAGCAGGCTGCCATTGTAGCTGCATCTCAATAAACACTGGGAGCTGGAATAAACAAACACCTGTCAAGCTCACAGAGACCAACTCTATAGTTTGCATTTTACCAGTCCCCTGTATTGGTGACTACAGCTCACTAGGGACAAAGTTCAGCTCCTGCTGAAAACAATGGGATTTAAAAAGGAAGGTTCTGACAACATCTAGAGTGATATATGTGTCCCTATAGAGAGTTATATGTATATTTCTAATTTAAGAACACAAATTTTGTGCATCTCAGCAAAGCAGGACTTGTTCTTCAAGAATAGTGGGCATTGGAAACTTCACCTGCAATCCCTTTGAATTTGTCTGTTTTTCTACCTAATCTGAGTTTTCTTGGCTCTATGTCATTGGTTTTTCTGGTTTATATTTCCAATATCACTGAGGTTTCAGTTTACACCTGGCTGAGTGTCTGTTTCTTAAGGAAACCTGCGGGTAGATGTGTGTCATGGCTGGCTCAGGTAACTCAATATCTCTGTACCTGATTAAACCTGAAAGAACTGGATAAATGTTGCATTCTCAAAGTCTGGCAAGTACTTCACTCCTTGACTGTTGAATTTAGACAGGCAATAAATGGGAAAAGCAGTCAGTGAAAAATTAGTCTGTGCCATGAGCAGAGGAGTTACATACCTCAGAGATTTTTTTTTATACTATTAAAAATGAGGAAAGCCTTGATATTAGTCTGTAGATACTGTGTCATCCTTTTTACCACAGAGACTGCAGCACTTCTCAGAGAATTAAGTACTTTGGAAGAAGAGATCTGCTTGCTGAGAACCTTGAAATGAGCATCTCTGAAAACCAACAGTTCTATTTCTGAAGGCTTAAGCCTGGCACAGGGGAATATTTGTAATAATTTTGGTATGGCATCCAAGAGAAGCCCCATGCATTTTTCCACATCCCACAAATACAAGGGAGTTTTTTTGTCAAGCTGTGAAAGTAGCCAATACAGAAACAAACTTTGGGCTGGGCAGAGCTTTTTTTTTGTTTGTTTGGTTGGGTTTTTTTTTGTTTTTGTTTTTGTTTTTTTGGTTTTTTGTGGGTTTTTTTGGTGCTCTCAAAGTACTTGGCCTCAAAGTTGCACTGATAGAAAAAGTTTGTCTAATTGTAGATCCTGGTATAAATTGATACAACAGGCTGCCCAGCTCTCTGCCATCTGGAATGTTACTGGGAGCCACAATAAACTGCAGGGGGGTAATTCTTTCAGCTAATGTCCAATAAAGAAGGGATTTGGCCTCATGGCAAATCAGATTCCTAATTTTAGTCCAGACTTCTTGACTGAGAAAGCTCTGTTGCTATTACAAGTCACATGGAATCCTAACACTCTTTACAGCAATGATCTTTTTAATTCCTGAGCAGGAATACATAATACTGACAGGGTTGGTTGGGAATGGGTCATTAGGGCAATGATCTTCAAATACCACTCAAGTGCTGGATCTTGGAACAAAAACCCAGGAGAGCACGATCCCTTTCTCCATTGCTCTGAAATGTGCATGAGTGCTGGCTGGATGTGATGGCATTTGCTACTGAATCTGTCTTCCCTGAGGCCACCCAACACTGAGGGCAGAGGCACAGAGACATTCCTTAAAATAATAGGCTCAGCTGATGTGAAACCCATATTCTGGCTTCTATAACTATTATGTAGGTAATGCAGCAAGCTAAAATGGGAAATGGCTCAGAGCCTGTCCTGCAGAAGACAAAAAACAGAGGGGTGTGGTCAGGATTGTTTCAGTCGTGCATTGCTAAGCCACAGAGATCCAAATGTCCTTCAACTGTTGGCAAAGTGAAGAGCATGTTCCACAGCCAAACTGCTTGAAGGACAGACTTTGCATGAAATACCTGGGATTTCAGGACCAGAAATGCTGTTAACACTACCACCAGCCTGTGGAAATGTGCAATTTCCAACCAAAGGGACTGCAGGTACATCCTGTGACAACTCCAAATGGCATTTAAATCCACCTCCCAAAATTACTTCGCTGAACTGGGGAAAGCAGGTGAAATATAGAAGATGATAAGAGGACAAAATCAAATCAATTAAAAAATAAGTGCAGATTTTTCAGTGAAATGTGATGTGATAAACATATCCATGTGAAAGTTTTCATGTCCAGGAAGTCCTGAAGATGTACAAGCTAGTGCAGGATTTTCAGCCAATGTGACATCCAGTCTGTATGAGTTGCCCTTGCCTGATCATGTTGTAATCATGAGCCTTGGTTAGTATGGTCAGACACCACAGAGCTGGAAATCTTAAAAAGAAAGGTTTTGTTCTTCAATTTTCTTTCACAACCTTATAAAATCCTAGCACCTTTTTTCCAGGGAGGGCAAGGAAAGAGTCGTGTTCTTGGCTGTAATCAGGGTCAGCAGAAGCAATGCACTTCTGTGTGTTTCTGGTTTCTCTAGCCCAAGTGTGATGTCTCCTTACATGAGTAAGTGTGCAGTCACGCTCAGAACAGGAACAGAACTGGGTCAGCAGTGACAGAGAAAACACCTCTTTATGCAGGGCAGCTGTAATTAGTGTTGAAAACTTCATGTTCAGTCACACCAATGCAGGGCAAAGTACTGGTTACAGAAAGAAACTTGACTAAAATATCACGTTTGTCATTCAAGCTGGGTTTTTTCATTTGTAATGTAATATGTTTGTTTATATTCCCAAGTCAACAGAGTTCAGGGTATGATGGAAAGCAGGAACATCTCATCTACTTGCTCGGGTTTGTCTTGTGGCATCCTGGTTTGTAGATGAGAAGTTTAAGAATGGCAGCTGTGCAGCGTTTCTAATCTTCCCCAAAGTTTTTTGCATATTTCTGTCCCATCAGGATTCTTATCATGCTGAGGCATGAGGTGGTTTAGTCATGTGTTAACATGGTCAGAGTAGCTGAGGCTGAGGATGTGGCCAGCCCTTTGTACTTGCTCAGTGTTGTACTGTCAGTGAAGGCTGATGCCATCCCTCTGGGCTCACAGTGACACTGGAGAGCTCTGGGCAGTGACAGCCTGTGTGAGCTGTGGGCACTGCCAGCACTTGTATCAGTGGCATTGATCATGATGCCTTGGGAGGCTGCCTAGAGCAGAGGCTGGACAGAGCTAAAGGAATAAAGTAGATATTTATTAAAAAGGCCTTCAAAGGATAAACCTTGGGCAGTACAAGAGCCTGGCCAGGGCTACACCCAAGATGGACCAGGGTCATGAGTTTTCACTTTTATAAGTTTTGGTCCATTTACATATTGGGGTTAATTGTCCAGTTACAGCTTCAGGTCATGGAGTCCCATCCTCCCACATTGCTCTCCTCAATTCTCTGTTTACACTTTTTGGGCCTGAAGCTGCAAAGGTGTCCTTGGCTCTTCAGCTGGAAAAGCATTGTTTAGTCTAACTAGGCTGTGAGGAGAACTTGCTAACACTTTGTATGAAGTTCAGAGTTATATACCAATGCAGTACAGAATCTGGAAAACATGAAAACTAAAACTTAAGGCATCAATCACATCACCAGGATGTGATCACATCCAGAGTCAGATCCAGGTTAGATAGCACATGTTTGGCCCACTACAGTGCAGAGGGTGAGAGCTCTTGATTTGAACAGCTGATGTAGTTCACACAAGGTCACTCTGCAATGGATTTCCTCTTAACCCAACCTGATCGCTTTACTTGACTTTCCATAGTTCACAGTAAAAAGTTTAGAATATTCATTTTTATAGGCAAGTCTTCCAAAGGAGGCACCAAGATTTGTTTCTCCATGTTTAAAAATCTATCCTTAAATTTCCTAAAGGAGCTTGCTTTTTGGCATCATCCTATTTGAACTTATTTCCTCCGTGGAGAAGTTAGAAAAAAACAGCTGCAGTGGACAGATGGATCTGTAGTGTGTTCCAGTTAGCTCAATATCCTGTCCAGGAAAAGATATAAAATCATGGCAAACATATTGTGAAGCTTCTCCTGAGTATTCTGTCTGCTCCTCTCCACTCAGAGAGGCCTTTTAAATAAGGTTGTTGTTAAATGTAGGACTGCTTGTCAAGAGCTGGGCTGGCAATAGCTTTGGATTACCTTTGGACTGGAATGTTTATTTTCAGAAGCAGAGGTGGGGGAAGGTAGTTGGGTTGGTGAGCTGCTGAAAGAAAGGCCATGGGATGAATCCCTAAATTCCTATCCTGGCTTTGTCTCCTTTATTGTCAAAAGCAGATCATATCATGTCTCTGAGCTCCCTGTCTCTGTGTGAAAAGGGGAGTGCTGACCTAGGGTGGAATGAAGCATGGTGTGAAGATGCTTGGTATGTTAAAGAACATCTTGTTCAGCTCAGAAATAGATCTGTAACAGCAGGATTCAGAGTCCATCCCCTCTGCCTCCCCTCTACATGATTATTCTTTTAGGTAATCTAATCTTTTAGGAAAGGAAACTTGTCTTCATATTCTTCCAATGGGCATGAGCAGTAGTTTCCACTAAAGGAAAATCCTTAAAAATGTGTGAGGTTGCTGAAACTTCACAATATAACAATATTGTCTAATAATATCAGTTTATTTTACTGATAGTTTTGTCCAGCTCTAATAAAGAGCCATTAAGGGTTCTACTTCACAGGATTTCAGACAAAAACCTTGTGACTACAACACAACTGTACACTGGAGTGTTCTGAGCAAAACCATTGAGGCACTCTGGTATTTTCAATTTTGTGTAGTTTTTTGGGATGTATACCTTTATCTCCTTTTTTCATTTAGCTTACTACCTTCAAGTCAGCTGACCCCATAAAAGCAGAGGACACTGAAAATTTGAAGCAGCAGGAAAGTGGGTAAAGTTTAGGGTTGGTTAGGGTAACCAAAATCTGTGCAATTACAGAATCCCAGAATAAGCTGAATTGGAAGGGACCCTCAAGGATCACTGGGTCCAACTCCTGGCCCTGCATGGCACCATCCCTCAGTCACAATTAATCTCTGTACAGTAAACCTTATTGCTAAAAATGGGTCTGAGACTCTCCAGATTAATTTTAACATAAATCCTCCTTTAATAAATTGCTGGGACTATACATTTTAAACCTCTTAAATTTCAATTCTTTGAAAAATGCAAAAGCTGTTAAGTATTTCAGCATTCCACCTCCACCTAAGCTTGTTGTGTGACCAAGACTTTACTGGAAAAGGTAGTATGTTCCTGTTAAAGGACATGGTGAGGCAGTGGGCAGGGATAAATAAATTTGTGAGCTTCTCCAGTGTTGCTCAGGGATAATATTTTAGCCAAATGATTTTTTTTTATGTTGGCATTTTTGCAAAATTGATCAGTGCTCCTGATTCAACTAGTGCAGTTGGCTGGTTCATCGAGAAAGGGTATTTTAGAACTGTGATCAGCTTGGCCTGTGTAGGGATTTGCTGCAGAGAACCATTTACTTCTCCCTGACTGCAGGATGGGGTGTACAGACCCCTCAGGTCTCTTTGGCTGGGATACAGCAAACACCCACAAAAATATGGAAAAAAGGCTAAAAATAATTTCTTAGTACCACACATATTCACAAACATGCAGGGCAACAAAGCCATCTTTTTCCTTCTCATCATCTGTTCTGCAACACATAGGTATGTGTTGCAGTGTTTCCAGTTGTACCTCCTATGTGATTTCTGGAAAAAACTGCAATATTTAGGCAGCTGCAGACTCCATCCTGAGAAATAATTGCTCATAAAGGTCCTCCTGGGGTTGTGCTGCACTTCCATGCTGTGGGACTGTTGTCTGTCACTGCTGCTCTGCTCTGCACACTCTCCACATCTGTCCTGGTGACATGGGAGGATTGTTTTGCTGTGAACATTGTGCTGTTAACTATTGCAAGCAATGTGTGTAAACCCATTAAACCTGGTGTTTATGTTTGACTTCCAGTAAATATGTGACAAGTTTTAGTTTTAGGGCATTCAACAAACACTTCCTAGCAGGGGAGACAGTCTTTCCATATCATCTTCTTATTTCCTTCTCATTTAATTTTCTCTTTTACTCACCTGCCCCTACCCTTGCTTCCTGCATGGGAGGAGCACTGTATTTCCTGCCCTGCCAGACAGCCTGGGCTGGAAGGCAGGAGTCTTTGGGGTGACAAGTTTAGAGGCAGTGGGAATAGCAGTGGAACTTCTGCAGCTGTGGCACTGAAGACTGGGGAGTTCTCATTGCATCTTGCTGGCAACTGTGAAATCTCTCATGTTCCCTGTGTCAGTGGCTGATGGTGAGATTTGGCTGATATAGATGACTGAAACCTGAAGGTTCTCTGAGGGCTGTTCTTTCACTTTGAATGTGAAAGCTCAGAGGAGTTTTTACAACCTTGATTTCAGCTACCTGCTTTGAAGAAAAATGAAGAGGATTTCAGGGCACATTAAGTCCAGACAGAGTGTGGTTTTACAGAGGTTCCAGTTCAGACAGTGGGAACAAATGCCAGGTGAAACTCTTCCAACCCTTGATTCAGCACTGCAGGAATTGGCAGCAGTGTGTGCTTTTGGCTGTCAGCAGGAGGAGCTGATCCTGGATCAGCTGATGGACAGAGCAGCAGACCGGCGGGTCTGGGAGAAGCTCTTGATGGAACTTGGTACCTTCACTCTGATGGAGCTGGGATCACACGTGGAGAGAGTGCTGCAGAAAAATTGCCCTGGGTTTATTTCAGTGCTGACAAAGCAGTGGGAAAACTGCAGCAGCACCAGTAAAATTTGGAAGATAAGAAATGATAATTGCTGTGGTCAGTGGTACTGCTGGAGACAGAGAAGACCTGCTGCCCTCACAACAAAATATGATCAAGAGAAGCAAAATCAGTCCATCCCATTTTGTCACAGCCCAATGTCATCTGCACCAGTTGTGAGGAGACAGCAGCTGGGCTGGCCAGTGAGATGTCCTGCAAATACTTCAAATAGAACCCCCAGGAGAGTCAAGAACATGCAGGTAGGCTGCTGATTGCAAAGGGCCTGGGACAGAGTGACAGAGAACAGACACAGGCACCTGGGACCTGACCTTTCAAACTGTGGGTCTGGTGTTCATGCAGATCCCTAATTCTCAGCTAAGTTGCAGTCCTCCAGGTTTTACTGCAGTTCTTGGACACTTTAGTGGAAAACTTTCCTCTCTGGAATGAAGGTGTTACAGTGTTACATGCTTGACTTTCGCTCTTTCTCCTTTGCAAGACTTAAATCTTGCATGAAGGCTTTTGGTGAGGTGTTAACAATTGTAAGAGCAGTGTCTGCACTGGGTTTGGTGTATTGATCTGTTGACTGGAGGCTTCTGCTAAAGGACCTGGCAGGGAAGTAATGTTATAAATGGAGTTTTCAGATTGGTACTAAAGGAGGGTCTCCACTGCCTGAAGAAAATCTTCTTAAACCTTTATAACACAGATGTATAGAACTCACTTCTGTAAGAGCTCAGATTTGTAGGAATCCCCATTGCTCCATAGTCACTGTGCTCTGAAATGGTTCTGTAATGGAGCATCAGATTTATACAGATATCTATTAGTAAAGATCATAAAGAATGACATGTAAGAAGGGGACAGGCCAATGGGCATCACAGAGTTGTAGCTATATCTGAGGTACCTGTCAAATAAGATTGAGTCAGAGAAGTTCTGCTGTAACATTTCTCTCTTTCTAGTACTCTGCTCTATTTTACTCTAAACTTCCTACTTCTATATAGTGGCAGAGGAAAGCAGGACCAGTTCCTTTTCCTCTTTTTTCCTTTTTTAATATATATATATTTTTTTTTAATTTATGTGAGTGTGTTTGGCTTGGTTGGTTGGTTTTCTTTCTTTCTTTTTCATTAAAGAAATGATTTCATCATTTTTGGTTCTGATAGTGACCCTCTACTTGATTTCTGTCTGGTAGATCAGTGGAACTAACCATTTGTGTGAGATAATGTAACAGGATTAGGAAGAAAGGAAACAATGATAAGGACACTTGATCGAGCCAGATCCAATAAAAGGACAAATGTCAGCAGAAGTGATAGTAAAAGAAGAGAACAAAAAACACAGTCGATGTGGAATTAGGATCTTTTCAAACAAGGTGATCATCTCTGGGCTGCACAGAAGTGAGTTCAAGAAGTTCCTCTCTAAAAGACTAAGAGGAAATACGGTTTGTGAATGGTTTGAAGACATTTCTCCCAGTGCTCCTTACTTTGTCCTTGCTGAATTCTGCCAGGAGCTGAACAAACAAACTGCATCCCCTCACAGCTGCCCTGCCTTCCCCACGGCAATTATTTGTGATTAGCTACCATAATGTAATTAAATGTTTAGATTGTCCTGAACAATTGAATGTTGTACCTCTAGTGCCTGTTATTAGTGCTATTCCTGACAGGTAATGAAAACATTATTGAGGCTAAAAATGTCTGGTACTCTTTGTGTATTCAGCACTGAGGCAGTGAAAAGGCTGACTGAAGGAAAATGAGCTGTAGTGAGAAGTACTCTGACCTGAGGCAGTGCCAGCAGGATCTTCAAAGACTTGAAAATGTATGATTTGCATATTTTTGTTTCCTTTTAAATGTCATGTGATCTTTGTGGTTAAGAGCAAAACTGAGCTTTGTTTTGTTAACCAAAGCTTACAGCTTGTTGGATTGTTCATGCAGGTCTGTGTGCCATTTTTCTTGAACTGACCTTAAGAGAGTATGAAATGAGACACAACTTTTGCAAGATCTTTTTTTCTGATCTTGTGATGGTTTTAAGGCAGTGCTGTGCCAAGCAAAATCATTAGGTAGGAAGCTATAGTTACTGTATTCCTGATTCTATGGTGCTGAAAGCTGGATTTTGGCTTAAAAAGCATATTGGCTCTGATCTGATAAGCTTCCAGATCCTTCTGTGCATTCAAGTTAGCACTGCCTAGGTGGAGAATTGTGGTGTGGATTGAGTGACTGGATCTTGCTGACATCTCACTCTGCATTCCTTGCCATGTAAAGTAATTTCCTGATACCTGGGGAGACAGGGCAGTTTGGGGGCCTGGGAACAGCCAAGGAATGAACAACTTTATATAACCATACCCCCTCTGCTCATGATCTTGCTGCCCTGGATTTTCTTCTGCAAGACCTTCTTCTCCTTTCTGCGTGTTGCCAAGTTGGAGAAATTGTGTGTCAGGATTTATTAGAGCTTCTCTCACATCCTCTAACCTTACAATGTGGGAAGGCAGGTCCTTCCCACTGAACCAATGAATGACATGCTCTTGTAGTTAACACTTTCTAGGGGCAGCAGTTTCTGCTCCTTCCATTTCAAAAAGATTAATTACTGCTTCATTGATAAAGTGTAGGGAAGCCCAAATGAACACTTGATGCAATCCTAGAATCTCCATAGGTATGACAGGCCAAGGAGCAGTTCCTCCCTCCTGAGGAACTAAATGGACAGAATTTGTGTTTCTGGTGAGGGATATGAAATGATTTCTGTCAGTGAAAGAATCTCCATAATATACATTTCCTGTGACCCAGAGGCACAACTCAGTCTGTAGGACAGATGTGCCTACGTGGATTGTGCCAAAGGACTTGGGAGATGGACAATTTCTGTCCCTTTGGATACCTTTTTTATCATACTGCAGTTTTAAGCTTTGAAATAAACAGCTGAAGTTATGAGGATTGGGTGGGATGTGCCATTTTGCACTGGGTGGTTTTCTCTTGGCTTAGCAACAAGTGTTCAGTCTTTTCTCATGTCACCTTTTCTAGAGCTCTCCTCTCACCAGTGGTCATTCTTGGGCCCTTTCTGAGCCCTGCACCTGATCCATGCATGTGGGTTTCTTGTAAATCTGGATTGCTGCAGGAGTTCCTTGCTCATGGATGCTCTCCATGTCACATCTGTTACAATAGTGTCTCCCTCCCTGGCCTGTGTATTGTGGCAAAACAGATTAATAAGCACATACAAGACACTAATTACTGAATTAAAAGGTTACAAGGAGCCAAAAAAGATCATCCCCTCTGTCCCAGCACTGAGTCTCCCTGAGTAATTTCTGTCAGGTGTGTCTAATATGGGCTTAAACACAGAGAGTGATGGTTCCATGCTATCCTCCAGGCAACCTGTCCCAGTTTTTCATTACCCATACTGTTGGTGGTTTATTGATTTTCTTTAACTTCAATCTTATCTGCTTCCATTGAAATCCATTAAATCTTGTTTTATCTGTCATACACTCAGAGAGAAGATTGCTTCCTTGTATCAGCAGTTAAAGACTGATTTCATACTGTACTCTCTCTCTCTCTCTGGGATGCACATTATACTTTCAGTCTTTCCCCATGATTCATCCTAAATAATCCTAGTTCTTATTTGAACTATTGCCACTTGCCCCATGTATCCTGATGTGGGATACACATCAAGCTGTCTTGAAGGTTCCAGCTGAGACCTCATCTGTGCCAAGCTCAGGTTCCCCATGCCCCTGTAACTACTGTAGCCATTGTTTTAGCCACCTGCACTGTTGGAAGTGTCAGAAAAACCCTGGAAACTATTTACACAGATGAGACAGGAGTCTTGTGGCAAAAGCACAGCTGGTAGTTACACTAGAGTCACTATATCCAATCTAAATCAAATCAAGGGACATCACATGAAGTCATCACATAAAAGGTTCCTGAGAAAAGGCAGGATCTTGGAGAGAGAAGGGGGCATTTTAGTCACAGATTCATACAACTCTTGTGGATTTTGAAAAATAAGGCCAGGCTTATGTGGCCTCAGTTCATCTCATGAGTCAGGAGATTTCATTCCCCCGTGCCTCGTCACTTAATCTGGGATTACAGAGCAGCTCAGAGCTCGGGGGGTGTTGCCATTGTTACACAGAGAAGGAACAGGGGTGAAATCAGGTTTCCAAGATCAAAGGAAAAGCAAGGCATTAAGCTGGATACTGAGCAGCTGCATCAGGAAAAGGCACGTGAGCCACTCCCTAAGCCCCAGCAGCTGAAGGTCCCACAGGCAGAGTGTGCAGCACACTTCAGCCTCAGTGAGCTGCCACCCTGGCATGAGGGGCTTGCCCTGCCCTGTGCCACGTGGGCATAGAAAGGATTGAGCCTGTGTGGGACCAGTGCACCCTGACCCCACAAACATCAGCTACTGATCAGGCCTGCTGCTGATGCAGCTCTTGTGCCTGTTTAAAATCCCTGTAAACAGCCCTTTTATCTCCTGTTATGTGGGAAGAGAAGTGAAAACAGTGGACAAAAAAGGTCATGGATTCCAAGACCAAAAAAGGTCTTGGAATCCATGCCCTGCAACAGCGTTGCTAGGTAAGTTTTCCTTGAAAGTTGTTATTTTATATAAACTGGCATGTTATTTGATCTCTTCTGCTTTGAAAAGCTCACTGAGAAGATTTCTCTACAGCTCTGGAGAGAGGAGGAAAGGAGTGACCAGGCTGTTGCCACTGGAATATCTCATGTCCCCCACTAGGCTAAACTCAAATAAGGTGTGAGGATGCAGAGTTGTGCTGGATTCAATTCACTTCCTGAACTCGTGAGCAGGACCTGGCCTGTCCTTGTCCCAGGTCTGAAAATCATCCTTCTTCCCAGGTTCCTTATTTTTCTGCTGGCTCCAGATCTCATGTTGTCAGTCTTTAGGAGCTGCCTTTGTCTATAAAGTCTGTCCACTGAATTTCTGTTTGTGTAACACTTGCAAGAGTCCAGAGCCCAAATGCAGGGCAAATGTGTAGGAAGCAACTACTGAAGTAGTTGTTTGTTGAAGTAGGGGCAGCTGAGGAGGGGAAGCCTCGTGTGTTTTATGCACATGGAGTGATACAGACCAGGAGTCAACCTGAAGATGAAGCACATGACAACAAAAGGATGAAAAAGTCTGATCTGGCTATCAAAACCCAGGCTGACTTTGCTAGCAAGGCTCTTACTTAAAGCTATCAAGAACATGCAGTAATGGCATATGTCTTAGACTGAGACATATGAAAAAATCATGCTCCTGTTATTAATAGCTCATGACAGGGGGGCATGTTTCACTGAGTGTCACTTGGAGCCCCACTCAAATCACCTCAACAATGCAAAGTCTGGTACTATCTGGTACTATCTGGTACTTTTCCTCCCCATTTGTTCGTCCTTCTTACTTAATTTTTCCCATTGATGCCTATCTCTCCACTTTGACATCATGCCTCCTAAAAATGCCCTAGGAAAGAGCCTACAATTGTCCTAGGGGCATTTCTGTGCTGGCAATCCAGAGAGGCTCCAGCTGATGTATATACACAGCTTTTAGTCACATCTCTTTCCTTACTGTCCTTGAGGTTTTCTCCTCTGTTTACATGGTATTCTGTGTGGGGAGATCTCAAACCTTCAGAGAGTTATTAGACCCAATAGAGAAATTAAAAGATAAAATGAATGAGCAGGGACTGAGGTGGCTGAATGTGTGGCTCTGCTGCAGGTGCTCTGATATGACTAGAGCAAGTAATTTACCCTGAACCACTTAAAGAACATATTACTTCCTCCCTCTCCCTGTTTCCCTCCCTCTGTCTTACATGATTAAACACCTTGGGACAGAAACTCTCTCCATGTTGATCAAGCACTATTGAGTCATGGGCCTTGCAGCTTTTAGGAACTCAGCAGGATGTGCCAGAGGAAGGGTGTTTGGTGTAATCATATTGCAGCAGAGCTGATAAAAAGGATCAGCATGACCACAGAAACATTAGTGCAAAATCAAACAACATAATGAAGAGGAGCTGTAGTGGCTGAGTGTTCTGGGCAATTTGTGGTGATGTTTCCAGTGATGGTAGGAAAGGCAGGATTTGGTATCAATCACTGCCTTGCATTTCCTGGGCTTCATGTAGGCCCTTTCTTCTGAGTCCTCTTTTAATTAGCACTCTGAATTCTGCAGATTGAAATCTTGACTAAACAAAGAAAGACTAGTTCTAAAAGTGGGCTGAGTGGTTAGAGTGGTTATGAGATAAACAAGTCATATATCTCATGATGTTCAGCTTCCAATTTCACTGCAGTCCCATTACTGAACACTGAACTGATGATAACTGAGGGAATATCAGTGGATGTCTTGTGGCTACACCTATATGGACATACACACTTGGGATTTCTTGAGCCACTCTTTGCCTTTAAGTGGAGTCTTTTCTTTCCCAATAGCTTTTTTCTTTAGAGGAGTTTGCCCTGTCTTTAAAATATCTGCTGTCTTTGTACTCCTTCAATTGGATATTTCTTCTATAATTTCTTAACAGAACTCTGAAAAAAATTGAGTTTGAAAAAGATAAATATATCTGTGCTAAAGTGTAGTCACAAAAATGTAGTTGCAGCAGAGTTGTGGTGGAAGGACACACCATGACAGCACTTGCTGCCTGGTCTTTTAGAGCAGAAGTCTCCATTTCACTCACCAGGAATCCTTAGGGTTCCCACTCAGCTAAGGGGCCAAGCATTTAAACACTCTGAAGGGAAGCTGACCACGGATGTTGTGTTCATTTAGTGCAAAGTAGCAGGCAAGGATGACCTTTCAAAGGGTATCCAAACTTCCACTGCCTGATGGATGTCCTGAACTGCAGAGCACAAGAGCTGAGCAGGGGCCCTGTCTTTGCAGGAGGATTCACACAGTTCCTGGGTAGGACTTTGGTCTGTGCACAGCTGAGTGGTGCTTCTGCCAGACAGCTGCAGCCTCCTATAAGTGCACCTGCCCTGCAGAAAGGTTAATGGTAACATTCACAGAGAGAAATGTACATTTGCTCCGTGACACTGAGGCAGCACCTTCCCTGTGGCCAGGGGTGTTAGATTTCTTTTTCAGTGCTAAAAGTGTTTAAACTGAGGCTTAGTCCCCCATTTCATGGGAGCAGCCACGTTATATGATCTGCTCATATCTTTACACTCTATCTCCAACATGAACTTCGGATTATCTTTTGCTGGGAAAGTACTGAGCTTTTCCCTATTAAAATAAAATAGAGAAGGGACGTGAGGGAGGAGGAATGTTGACCTGGTTTTATAAGGCAAGCAAAATATATCCCAGTTTCCATGAAAAGATAACCAGCCATCTAACAATATAAGCTTTCCATGCACTAAATGCAGAAGCACAATGAGGCAATAAAGAATATTTTCTCTTGAGATTTGCCAGCAGAGGGAGTGTTGCAGTGCAATGGTCACAGATTGTGTCCCAGAGCAGGGAAACTGCTGGAGTCTGAACTTTACCTATTTGTGTTCCAAATTTGATTTGACACATTATATTGCCATATCGACCAAAAAAATGATCTTTTTATATTCCAGAACAATATTAATTATTGATACAGTCTAAACTTTACATTTCAAGTGTGAACCTACATACTTAGTGCCTTGGCTAAAATGTAGGATTTCATTTGGTACAGATCAGCTGTCAGTTTGTGAGAATAAACCAACAAATATTTTCCTAATTGTTACGTCTCATATTGCTGCACTGATGAAAAAAAAAGTATTTCTGGTGCAAACTGCAGCTTGTAAAATTTAATGGAAGAAATAAACCACAAATACAAGACACAGAGACATGAACTCCAGTGTTGTGCAATCATTTTGTATACTTATCTTTGCTATAACCTATCTTACACACTTATCTTCTGCTTAATACAGGAAGCCTTTATTCCTCCTCACTGCATCACCTCTTCATCTGCTGGGCAGCCTTACCTGGCTGAAAGTAAAGCAGAGGGATTTGGTGATGAAGCACTGGAGTGCAGCCTGTGTTTTTCAGGGGCAGTGTGTGTTTGTCTGTGCAAAGTGCTCTGGCCAGGCGCCTCTAGATGGCTCCCAGACCCCACACTCTGCATCCCCCACACCTTGGCCAACATTTCTGCCGAGCTCTGGGTGGCTGCAGGAGTGTCAGTGTCAAAGGGGAGATGCTGGGTTTGCCTTTGGGCTGTGAAAGTGTTTTTATGTTGGAATTGGCTCGTTGAATGGAATTGGAGAAGCTGTGGAGTGCAGCAGAGCCACTGCCTGTGGGATTTGTCTGCTCTTGCAGTGCTGTACTGATCAACACCGTGGTGGAGGCCCAGGTGACCTCTGGGGCCAGGTTAATCAGGGCTGGGGACAGAAAGAGAGCACTCAAAAGCTGGTGGTGGGTGGGGGGAGCACGCAGAAGTTTTGGCAGTTATGGTGCTGTTAACAATGTTCAGACATTTCACTGATTCTGTGCCTTGTTTTGCCTTTGGTTCCAACTCCTCCCTCCTGCCTTCAGCTGGCACCACCACCTCGAGTGATGGTACTGCCAGAGCCTTGCTCACTTCTCCTGCTGGTTTTGGACTTTTTAACCATTTGGAGGCTTTCCAGTGAAGGCACTAAATACACCTGGAGCAGGACATGCAGTGGATGTCCACGTGTTGTTTCCTCATGCCAGCAGCCGTGAGGGTAGTGTGAGGTCTCACAAATCAACACTGTTGGCTTTGAGAGATCTTTTTAGTGAAAGGTAACTGCACCTTTAAGAAACAATAAAAAAAATCCATCTTTTGTGGAAAAGGGAGATATGTTGTTTTAGTGACTTCATATATAAATGGTTCTGTATATAAAAATGTTGCCACTTTAGATTGAGAGCCCTGCAAACAGTGCTAGTGCTGTGTAAAGATGTTTAACAAAACATCTGTGTCACCAAACTGCTTAGTGCCAAAATTACTTTTGGATGCCTATACATATCTGCACTGGAGCAAGAACCTCCTGGGAAGTTGCTTTTCTCATCCATCTGTGAATTTTGTTTCCTCTTGTGCAGTTAAGATGCAAATGTTTGTGTCCTGCATGAAAAACTGAGTATGTTTTGCAAGGCAAATGTCATCATTCAGTGTTTATAGAGCACTTTCCCCAGTACCTGCAGAGGGTTTCATTTCTAGTGCTTTTCAGAGTGCCTGTCAAATTGCCATTTCTGCAGAGAGCAGAATCAGTCTGAAGGTTCAGAACCTCTGCTGACAGCAGCATCCCTGCTCAGCAGTCCTCATCAAGGCACAGTGCTGCATCTGCTCTTCTTCCTGCTGCTTTGCTCTTTGTAAACATCTGTAGCACCTGTAATATCCACCGAAATGACAGGCAATCCAGAAAAAGTGCTTTTCTGCTGACTAAGAAACAAAAGCTCTCTCTGAAGTTAATGTCTTTCAATCTAATTCTTCCTCATTGAGTGTAACAAGGTTTGTTTTTACAAGGCAGTAGTTAATAAAGGCAATTGAACAAAAGAGCTTGGGTATCTGGATTTGATCAGGAAGATAATTTGAAGCCTCGGGGACCTTATGTGGCTATTTGACATGATGTTTTCTGTGCAGTTTCTAATTTGAATCTTTGCTGGGCCGTTTTCCCAGCCACAGTTGATCAATGCAGAGGGAATTGGGATGGGTTGCAGCTACTGCACTGTACCCTGCACTGTCACCTCATGCCTGGAGTCCTTTCCCAGAGGCAGCTTTTTGAGAGATGGTTGTGTCATTGTTACTTTAAGAGCCTTTCTCAATTTCTGTGCTTCCGTCTCATGTGAACCACAAAAAACACAACTCTGGGCATGTGGGAGGGCTCTCCCAAAGAATTTTTGTTTTCCTTTCACAGAATAAATCTTTACATGCAAATTAATTTGCAACACAAAGTTCCCCTGAGGTAGGCCTGTGTCTCTTTATGTATAATCCAACCCCTGACTGGCATCCAATTTGCTTTAAGGATTTCTGGACAGGCTTTGCATTTATTAAAGTGTGGAAAAGTGTAGGTAAGTTGAGACCATTAATTCTGTGTCTGTATCTTTTCTCCAAATACATGTGAAGGGTTTTTTGCTGTGGCTCTGTGGTGACTGAGGTGGTGTGACTGGTTCCTTGGGATGGCAGCTATGCTCCATCACTGCCAGGAACCACTTCTGACCTCTGTGACAAAACCTTGTGTGAAGGGAACACTTTTTGAGCCATGTTTGCTTTAAATCCAAGAACATCATTTAGTTCATGAAAAGCCATTTCTCTGACTGTTCTTCTGGAAAGGCTCAGTGATCTTAGATCTTCTGAGGCATTTCCAACCTGGTAAACATCCAAGTAACATCCTAGAAGTGACATTATCTTGGGCAACTTTGCCAGCCCATCTGGAGAGACCAAGGCCCTGAGGCCAGACTCTTCCCTCTCTCTCCAAGACTGTCCCTCTCAGAACAGGGGTGTATCAAAGTCACAAAAAGGAGAAACTGGGTATTTCAAATGCTGTTTCTGTCCTGGTACTGAACATACCTTTGTTTTTTCTCCTGTGCCCTCAGCTCAGGATATCCATAATGACAATAACAGTTCCATGACCAGCATTCTTCAAACCCCAAGGCCACCTAAGTCCCTACATGGTTGTAGAAAAATCTCAGCTTTTCACAGCTCTCATTACACAGAGGCTGGATGAGTTTCATGCTACCATGTTAGAATATTAACCATTTAGCTATCACAAAAAGTTAAGAATTTTATTCTGAGTCGGGATCCTTGGGAAGCCAAGGAGGAGTTCCAGAGACTCAGTCATTTCAGTAATTCCATTCAGCTTCTTTTTCAAACATACAGGACACAAGTTAAACCAATACAAGTGACCCAAACAACATTACAGCTGGAACCTGAAGCAGCTGTATTAGCAGTCTTGTATTGCAGTGAAGGGGACACTTTTATTCACTATTTTATCTTACTTTCCTTCTCTGCTTTTTAAGTGGCAGAGAGTTCAGAGCACGGAACACTCTGCAGGATGAGACCTCCTGTAAATGATTCCCCCATCCCTGCCCTGGGAATTGCACATTTCCTTTCCCTGATGTGCAGGCACTGAGCACAGAGGACAGCTGCCTTGTTCTCACCTGGTAATGGGAACTGCATTTTAGTCTGGTCCCATTGCAAATCAAAGACACTGGGCTGTGCCTTTCCATCAAACAAGGTGTGAATGGAGATTTATGAAATGTGTATTGATAGCAACTCAAGAGTTGTTACCGTCACCTGTGGAGAAAACAATTGTCTGAATCCTTTGAAATATCAACTGAAAATGCTTTCATGTTGTCTTGGGGGGAAAAATTGTTCTGATGTTTATTGAGCTGGAAATGAGGTGATAACTAGGGTCAGGTCCAAGTTGGTGGGAAAGCAAGTCAAACTTGCTTGGGGAACTTGAATGCAAAGCAAAAGCAAAAGCATTCTAAATGGTCAGATTCTTTTTGTGGTTGTGAAAATTAAGGATACAATCCTTCATTGAAAGTCTAGCTGAAGTAATACAACTGTCTGTTTAACTTGTCCTGCCAAGTGTTAGGCAGAGAAAATTAAAGAGACACAATATCTGAGAAACTCACTACTATGCAATATAATATTGTGTGAGAAAATCATTCAAATATCAAATCTGATCTAGAGAAAAAATGATACCTGATTCTGCCACCAAATGAAAAATGTTCAGAAGCCAAGAGGGACTTAGCCCATGGGAGCAAATGTCACATATGGGGGCAACCTGGACAGGAGGTATCTTATTTTATGGAGATAAAGGTCTTAACACATCAAGGTCACAAGGTTTATTTTTCTGGTGACTTTAGTTTGACATGATTATATATGGCTACATGTAATAACAGCAAGACAGATCAGTAACTTCAATTTCATCCTGTTTTCTTGGCACATTTCAGAGATGGAAAGAGAGATGCAAGAGAAAAGCAGTCAGGGGAGTGCAAGACTGGTGGTTGGCATTAATTGGTGCCCTTCATGCCTAGAAGTTGTTTCCTCATTTCCCACAAATTGTGGAAGCAATTGTGGGGCCTCTTTTTCTGCTTTAAATGCATAATGCTGTATAATACCCATTAAAAATAATGAATTTGGGAGGGATCACAGCATGAATATCCTGACAGCTGTGTTTGGAATTATGAATGGAGCGTGAGAGATTTCTCCTCTATTTTATATATTCTTTTTTTTTTTTGCAGTTTAATTCATAATTATCCTCAAGGACAGTTGAGCATCTTCATTACTTTGCTTCTACTTGCTTGAATAGTTTTTATCTCAGTTTCTTGCCATCTGTAAATTTGTGTTCAGAGCAGTGCTGAGGGGGCAGAGCTGGTGCTGCTGAGCAGCTGCTGCTGCACTGGCTGCTGTGTGAGCCAACTGCTCCCACATTTGAAATGCTGCTCTGTGCTGCTCACTGCTGGCCACTCCTGTCCTGGGGACACGGGGATGTGCCACGGCTGGAGGATTCAATTCTGTGTGTCACTGGTTGCACACTGCACAGGACACATTGCTCTGCTGGTTATGTGACTCGTGTTGCCACCACAGCACAATTTGATCGGGTTCAGAAGTGATTTTTGGACTGGTTTTGAAGCACTGAATTCTCTCCCTTGCCTCCTCCATTCAATTTGTATTTTCCTTCTTCTGCCAAGAGAAAATACCAGTCTTCTTACTGAGAAATTCTCATATGGAAATAACTCTTGTGTCTTTCTTTTTCCAATTTGCTATGTTTAGGAGTTTAAATTCAGAAACTCTGGGACATGTCCTTTGATGTGATCTGCAATTTGTCTCCCCATATGAGGACTCACACTTCCTCTGTGACAAAGCACCCTGGTGACTGTGATGTGCAGCTCAGGCTAAAGGATCTTGTCTTCTAGTTTGATGGATGCCATTTTCTTGTGGTGTTTTTTGTTTTTTTGTTTGGTTTGCTTTGCCTCTTTTATTTTTAAGAAAAGTTTTTTCACTGTTTATTATCTCAGCTTTCAGCTTTTAAAATATGCCAATCATTCTTGTGTGGACTGTCACCAAAACCTGGGTGAAGAGGCATCCAGGTTAAAGGCTGCCATTTATATTTATGTAGCATCTCATTCTAGATAGGAATGGACTGAAGCTGAAACCAGCCAAATCTCTCAGCTGGATACACTTGTAGAACTTCTGACAATAGCTGAACCTGAAGCTGACAGACAGCAAGTACTATTTTTATCTCAGGAAACTTTGAAGTCACTTTGCTGTGATTTCATTTTCTGCTTCAAAGTTGAGAAATATCCAGACTTCTGTGAAAGAAAAGAAGACTGAGGCTCTCCCAGGGTTAGCTGTCTGTAACAAAAACATTTCCTAATACTGACAGTGTGGTTTTAATCCTTCTGCTCAGATCCAGTGATTTGGATGTGCTCTGATAATTGATCCATGCAGTGCTCCTGCTATGAGCCTTCCAGAAAATGAGGTTTAGGACCTTTTCCCCTTTCATTCAAGTTTTGGTATGGGTAATATCGGATTACTCAAGTGCAGTTATTTTGCATATATTTATGCCACATTTCTGTAATGCAGACACTAATAGTTACTTCCCAGGTTTTTCACATAAACCTCCTGCTGAGATTTGAAGATGTGTACATTGGAGTTTCTATATCTACTGGCAAGGGATGATTTCCATTTGATGTATTTGAATGTGAAAATTGTTTTGGTAATGGGCTATGAAAGATATGGCCAAAGGTAAAACTTTGGCCTCTGCATAGTTACATATGAAAATGAAAAAAAAGGTTAATTAAGAAACATTAAAAAAAAAAAAGGCAAGAAATAGAAAGACCTCAGGACCATCAAGAAGTAAGACATTGAGTATAACTTGCAAAGACATCAATATGTATTGAATTGATTGTGTTCTGAAGTCCCTTTTCTAATAATAATTCATGTTACCCTGCTGCTGTGGGATATCATTGCTAAATCATTCTTTTTTGTTTGTTCACAGACCCCACAGCCAGTTGAAAACTACATCAGTGAGGGAGAGTTTGAAGACGATCTGAGTTCTTCTACCCCCAGCACAACCGAGCTGGAGGTACGTGGGTCCAGCCAAGAAACAGATGAAGATTATTTTGAAACCGTGTCACATCAGAGTGGATCTTTATCAGATGTAAAAACTGAGCCTTATGAGAGTGCATCAGACACAGAATCCCTTTCCAGTGACATAACTGGGAATGCTTGCTCGGATTCAAACTGTCTGTTTACTGAAACCCCCACCCTGTGCTGTAATCTTCCCAAAGAAAAGCCAGAAACCTCCCATGAAGTGAAGTGCTCCAGGCAACCAGAGTTCACCCAGCATGTGCAGCTAGAATTGTCCTCCAAGATAGAAGAAGCACCAAGCAAAACTGAATTTTGCATACAGTTTGCAGAGTTAGAGGGTGAAGAATTAGGTGATGAGGAGCTAACATTATCTGGTGATATTTCCATCACAGAGAGCCAAGTCTATGAAGAGACTAAGAAAAGGTCTGTAACAGCCCTGCAGAGTAAGGCAGAGTTAGAAAGCAGTGAAGTGCAGTCCTGTACCAGCTCAGTACTTACAGAAAATGATATTGCAAGACTGAAGGAGCATCCTGCAGTATTTAGCATTGCTTGTTTCAAAGCAAACTCAGAAAGTTGTTTGATTTTTCCTGAGGTACAGCAGTTTTCCTTCTGGTCAGATGCAGCAGCAAGCTGTAGTTTGCCTAATCTTCATTTTGAAACAAATGGACCTAACTGTAAAAGTGACACTGAGACATCTGACTGTAAGTGTGAATTAGAGTCTATGTCCAGTTTAAAATGCAGCAGGAGGAATTCAGCTGACAGTGAGAACACGACAGGTAAAAGGATAAAATATGGAAGTACAGAGACCATGTTGACATCAGATTCACCCTTCTACCAGAGCTGCTTCAACTCAAAATCTCGGCTACCACACACAAGGTCAGAGATCACAGAGAGCAAAACATGGCACAGTGTACCTGAAAATATCAGTGCTCAAAGTGAGACAGAATGTGTGCTGAGCTGTATTCACCCAACTGACAAATTTAGATGGTCATGTTCCAGAATACATCTTCAAGAGCTGGATTTTGAATACACTTGGAAAAACTTAGGAAGGGTAACTGTAAGCCCTGAAAAGCCTATAGAAGTAGAGGGTCAATTTGACATAAAAAGATCTCTTCTTGATACTGACCCAGACACAAAGGAGTGTCAGGTTTCTCAACCAGCAGCCTCTCCCCTGTGCACTGATTATTGTTTGCACTCTAAATCAGAGACGTGTGGCCTTAGCCCAGAGCCAGCTGATATTTGTGCTGTCAGCTTAACGTGGAGTGATGCTTGTGAGGGCAATCCAAACCAAAAGGAGACATCCTCTTCCCTGGATTGGGATCCAGTGATCATAAACACTGAGGAACTTACCCAAAACAATGAGTACAAAGCTGAAAGAGATCTGGAAGCAAGTGGATTCCCATGTGATATTGATGTTGAAAGGGACACTGGTGACACTGAGAACCCTGCAGCTTCTCATGCAGGGGTTCCTGCTGTTGTGGAAAGCAGAGACTATGATTGTTCTGTAAACTGTGTTTCCAACAGTGGAATACAGCACAAACATTTGACAGAAAATGGCCTTGAATCTGAACTATCAGATATGGAGACTGTGGCAGGAGAAAGATGGGCAGATGATTCTTCTAATCTTGGCTTTGGCTGGAAAGTCCTGGAAACTGCAATGCAACCAGATGGCAGTGACAGAGGAGCAGAGCATGGAGAGCCAGTGCAGCAAAATACAAGTTACAAAACTGGTGCCTTAAGGAGCCACTGGGAGCTAGGAACAAATGAACATCCTCCTCATAAAGGAAAGGATGAAGAGAGTGTCTTTGGTGTTGAAAGGACTCCTAGATCAGATTATATAAGGCAGGGAAGGGATTTAATGACTATTCCAGAATTAAAGCCTGCCCTAATTACAGTCTCTGCAGAGGAGAAAGGATTACAGTCCAAAACACTGAATGATAACCTTCTTACTGAAGTGGTAGCTGAAACACTGGGAAATGTAGTGGACAAGGATTTGATGTCTCCTCATACTGTCAGTGAAACTCATGATGAACCAGAGAGAGTTCTGAGTAAAAGCTGTAACTGTGAAGAACAAATTCTGGCAATCCACCCCATTCCTGGCAGTGCAGAGGTACTCTCTGGTAGGGACACAGCTGAAGTAAAACCAGAAATTTCAGAAGAGAAAAGAGAGAAAACAGAAGCAGTTTCATCCTTAGGGATCACCTGTGCTAATTCTGCAGTCACAAGTGCAAACGTGGAATTCAGGAGTGTTGCTTTACCACTAGGCAATCATACAATTATTGCAGAAAGTCAGACAGATCCATGTGAGAAATCCCTTGTAAAATGCCCCAGTGGAAGAGGTGTGAAGGTCTCTGAGGAAGGGCCCTGGAGAACAGGGGCACTGGTGGCTGGTGCAGTGCCACTGGAAACCAGCAGCAGAGTGAGCAGGGTGTGTCAGGGAGATGGTGCTGGTGTCAGGTTCTGGACCCTTGAAGGGCCCAGCACTGTAAAATCACAGGGTAGAAGTGGTGTGATGGCCTCTGGGGGAGAGCCCTACAAAACAAAGAGAGGTTTTGAATTCAAAACCAAACAGTTAGCAAAGTCAGGCTTTAGAAACCGTGGAACAAGCCATTACCAGGTGTCTAAGGAAGAGGGATTCAAAGCATATCAAAGAACAGAGAAAGGTTTAAATATTACCAGTGCAATGCCACTGCAAACCAGCAGCAGTGTGAGCAGTTTGTGCCAGGGACGTGGTGCTGGTGTCAGCCTTCAGGGGCCCAGCATTGTCTCTGAACAAGCAATAGGCAGGCAAGGAAAGGAAAGATGTAATGGCTCAAATGTAGAAATAGGTATTTGTGTAGAAGCCTCTCACTGGGAAAGAAAGGGGGGCTCTCCTGCAGAGCACACCTCTAGCCCCAGCAAAGACAGTGCCCTCAGTCTGGATGTGTCTGATGTCTTTGATGAGTCTCTGAATAGGGAGACTCACGGCACTTTCATGCTGGGTCTGGATAATGTAAGTACCTGCAGCACCAACAGTGAGGAACTGGATGAGAACTCATCCCACATCCTGGGAAGTAACAGCAGTCTCCATAAAACTGTACAGAAGCCAACAAAGAATGAGAATAGCGGGAAAGCTTCCAAGTTTTTAGTATTCTCAAAAATGACAGCTCTCAGGAGAACTAAGGCTGCCTCATGGGAAAATGAGGGGAGCAACAGTACCTTCGGCAGCAAAGCAAAGACAGAAGAACTGGATGTTGGGAAAGATGATGAAGACACTGCAAGTTTACTGTCTTTCAAAAGTTGTTCATCTGGTTTACTATTCCACAGGAAGGAAAGTTACACCTCTGAGTACTCCGATGATGATGATTTATTTTATGAGAGACCTGCAGGATTATTCAACAGACTGAGCCTGAGGAAGGCCTCTGGCTCTGGTCGGATACTGATGGAAGATGCAGATCGACAAGTTTCAGGTTCATCTGAAAACAATGACAGTGAACCTGTGGAGCATTCGGGGATTAGAAAATCATTCCCTGATAATGAACACAAAAGAAACAAAACCCATGAGGGTAAGAAGTTCAGGACAAGGTTGGCCTTGGCACACAAATCCCTCTCAAGCTTATTTGAGTCCAAATGTCCAGAGAAGGAAAGTACTGAGCAAAGTTCAAAAGCATCAGTGAAAAATGAAAAGGAGAAAGCCAAACTTCGCCAGAGCGCCTGGAAAGCTTTTCTGAAAAGCAAGGAGGCAGATGGACTAAAAAGGCCTGTCTTAGTAAGTTTATCATCCACACAGGAGAGTCTTCATGGAACCAGTGGCCACGTGTTAACACCAGTAGAGCGACAGCATGGTTCCAATGGACACGCTTTTGTAAAAACAGAAACAGATCATGGCTCCTCAACAGAGTCCAGCTATTTTGACAGCTCTGTGGAGCCTGTTGATGTTTCTTCACCTGCACGTATGTGGAGAAGACGAGTACAGTCCCATGACTTGGGTATCAGATACTCCCAGAGTTCAGACTGTGATGAACAGCAGGAGGTTCTGAGCAACAGTTTAAATACTTCTCTAGAGGAATACTGGATGAAATCTCCATTTAGCACCACTAACTTGCAGTTGGCATTTAGTCAGTCAAGTCCATCATGTCCCCAGCTCTCAAATTCTGATGGTAAAGACATGCCTTGTAGGCCCATGAGTCCCAAACCCCAGAGTTCTCGATCCACTGCTCAACACAAGAACTTCCGTTATCCTGGGCGAGTGTGTGCCACTTCCATGATCTTTTTTGGGAGCACCTCTGGGGTGGAAAGCAACCTGGAGGCTCCTGAGAGACCAAAGACACTGAAACCCAGAGGAAGTCTCTTACACTCATCAGAAGACTTCCAGAGGGATGACAGTGGCATAAGCAGTCAATCCCAGATCAGCTTAAACACAGCTTCTTCCATTAGTGACATGCTCCGAGATGAGGTGAGTTGTTGTCAGGGAATGATCAGGGGGTGGGCTTGGTTTGCAGTCCTTTGCTTTACTATGGTTTAGGAATTCCAGTGAAACTCTTCAATGGCTCATTGGTTAGATGAGTGCATAAATATTCCTCTTGGTCTAACATAGGTAGCACTACTCATTCTTTCTGTTTCTGTTCAAGAATATATGAATTGATGTGCTCTTAAAGGGAGGATTTGCTACAAAAACCCCAAAGGAATGTGGCAATCACAAACATCACCCTGCATTCATCTCCACTTTTAAGCTGGGTTTTACCCCTTGTAAGGCAGAGTTGAGCCTTGTGACTGGTTCATAGTAAATTAGTTTCTCATTGTGAAAGGCAACAAAGAAATCAATTCCTGTGGCTAGCAGTCACTTTTTAAGTAAAATCACTTTTTTTAGACGCAGAGTAGCTGTCCTTTGAAGGACCACATGTCTTTTGCAGTCACCATAAATACCTTTTGGTTGCTACAGAAGTCCTTTTCTGCCTTTTCTACAACAGACAGAAAAAAAACCCCAAACTGCAGACTCAGGGTCTCCTTTTCATGTCGTATTTTGTTTTAATCCAGGTGACATATTAAATCCTTGGCATATTAAATCTCATGGAACAGACTGGATCTTCAGTAGGGACTTGGTGATTGGCTGAGACCTCTAAAAGCAGAGACTTCCTCCACCAGCAGTCTTTTAATCCAGAGAGGATTTCCCAAGTTGTAATGGACTGGGAGTTTAGGAAACCCTTTCAGTGGCTGAGCACAACCCTGCAGAGTGACCAACACTGAGCTGTACCTGAGATCCCAGAACACACCCTGACCATGCTACTTTTTCAGTATTATTGCTGATGAGCCATAATAAGAACATTAAGAAATGGGAAAATAATTTTTTTGAGCAGATTGTCAAAAGTGGCACTTGAGAGGGTGCATGAACTTTTGCATACCTCAAGCAGACAATTTTCAGAGGGTTCATTAATCTGGAATTGCTTGATCAATTCACAGCACCTGAGGGCTGCTTGTGTTCAACTGAAATGAGCCTCACACAGTTTTTGCTGCTGTTGCCTTTTGCCTCTCACATCTCAGCTTATATTAAACCTTTAAGATACCCTCCAAGATGGTCTTATCCTACCCTTTCTCTGTATTTTTTTACAGAAATTCCCTATTTCTTGTATAGAAACAAAGATAGGCAGAACCATGGCTTTATGCAGCCAAGTCTTGAAAGCCTCCATTGCTGAAGGTTTCACTGCCTCTCTGGGAAACATATTCCTTGAGAAAATTTTCTTCCTAATGCCCAACAAGAACTTTCCAAGCTGCAGTTTCTGGCCACTCTCTCGTGGCCTTGTCTGGCACTACTGAGAAAAGCTTGGATCCATCATCCATGTAAATATAAAATTGTTGGTGACTGCTCTTATACTGCCTTTAGAGCCCACTCATCAGCTTGAATAAACTCAGCTCTCAACCTCTCCTCACATATTCCCAAATGAAAGTGTTTTGGTTGATTGCCTTGGGGTTCTCCTCTAAAGCTGTCTGGAATCCAAAGAAGTGTTTGGGTGGCAGTTTGAGAAGTGAGGGTTGTAGTGTGAGAATTCCAGGGGAGAAAAGGGGAAGAGGAATAGTTTTATTCCCTTATGTGCTTAGCTTTACTTGAAAATCTTTTGTTTCATGGGCACCAGCTTAACCTACAAGCTTACTACTGGACATTGCATTCCAAACAAGAGAGTGCAGCCTAGGAAAAGGCAAGAGACTTGGACTATACACACTGTCAACAGATGAAGCCTCTCAGAGGATGAATAAAATCATTGACCTGTAAATTACAGCTCAAAAGAACATCTAGAAAAGAGTGTAGAGATGAGGCATGTGTAAAGCCTTGAAAAGGCAAGCTCATATGCTATAATGTAACCATTAGGAGCAAATAAATAATTACTTAAATTGATTGCTAGATTGAATTATTCAAAGAAAACCATAAAAATTTTAAATGGTATCTAGGACATATAAAAACAATTTAATTTTCCTGATTCTTCTGGAGGCTGCAGAGTATGATATCTGAAATTGGACAAATGCAGCTGGAACCTAGAAATTAATGCAAATGTCCCAACTTTCAAAACACAACATCTAATCTATTAAAATAGATAGGGCTTTCTTCATTTCCATTTTCATGATGTGAAATGAAGTAGAATTGCACCCTGGATTTTTTAAGTGAAGCTGTATTTTCAGGAATCCCTGAAAATACAACAGACATTGGGCAAAGTATATTTGCAGTGTTAAGTCTTTCCAAAATAATTATCATCTGTATACTAAGGATGGCCCTCCTTATGTATGCTGCTTCCTAAAGAGGTGAAAAAATTCAGTTTATTGGTGAATTTGAAGAGAAGTCCTTTTCTGTTCCACATGAGTAAAGACATTAGTGCAACACACATCTGTAATAGTGAAGCTCTTGAGCTCACTTCCCATTGTGCTCCCCAGGATGGGGATTTGTATTTATTCCCCAGCTGGGTATTTTTCCAGTTGTTTCAGCATTATCTGTGTTAGTGCTGTGCCAAACTGCACTGGACCAGCTGGCCCTGGACACCTCTGGCTACCACTCAGGTGAGTAACTCACCTGAGGGTGCTGGAGCACACGGCAGCCCTCTCTCATTCCCTGCCAATGGAGGGCAACAACATTCTCCAACATTCTCCAGCTTTCATCCAGGACAAAGATTTCATGCTGAAAACAGCAAGGCAGAACCATTACCACTTTGCCCATCTGCCAGGCTCTTCACTACATGTTTAATTAATCTGTTCATGGCACGATTTTACTTGAATAATTGTGTTACTTAGCAGGCAAGAGCAAACTGTCCCAAAATGTTCCATGTTTGGAACTCACCTGTTCTTCTTCTTGCTCCTCTCCAGTAAGGTGGAGTTAGGCACAAAACGCCTTTTTCACAGAATCTATTCTTTCTAGACTGTGGCATCTCTTACCAGGGGCAAAGAAGAATTGACCTGGAATTGTTGGATACTTGAAAATAGATAGGAAATGCCTGTGATGGTTTGAGGGCTGTTTTATTTGGGTTTTTCAAATTATCTATGAGAAACTGGATGGACAATATTGTCAGGACACAGCATTTTTTTTCATGAGACTCCTGGGTTCATTTATTCCCCAGTGTTGTTATCTCCTCTCTTAAATATTTATTGATTCTTACACTGATGCTACCTGGAGTAGTAGCTGGTTGCCTCAGGTCACACTTGATTTCAAGTTGTTCTAGTATAAAATCTGTAATTTTGTGCAACCACTGAAATGGGAGTGAAGGGCAAAGCTGTGCAATTCCTTACTCTTGGCCCAGCATCAAGCAAATAAAATGGAGAGTGTAAAGAGCACATCAGGGCTTAATATATCAGAGCTGCAGGCATCTCCAAAGCCTTTTCACATTGTATAACTGAAGTACAGTTGGAAAACCAGAGACAGACAAGAGGTCATTTTTCTATTTTCAGAGACATTGTCTGTCTTTGTAAATAATATTATACAGACAGAGTGACCTCAATCCTGGTGGTAATATCAGTGTGGTGTGCCATCTAAAATGAGGGTGAACAGGGCACTGTCCTGTGCACAGGGAGGGTATATTGCACCCTCAAAGGATGGCACAGCTGCTGCTTCAGGGTGGAGTGCTCCTAAGCATTTTCTTCTGAGAGCTCTGTGGCTGAATAACTGAGCTTTGCCACCTTCTGTTCAAACTGACTTGAAGCAAACAAAATTTCCATCCAACAAACGCTGTGTTTTCACCTGCAGTTTGTAAAACAGGAGTCAGAGCAGCCATGGCAAACAGCACCAGAAAAGAGGCCAAATAAGCAATGGGTTCCCCATGGCAAAAGGAGGCCCCCCCGGGTTCCAGCACACCCACGCCCTGTCTCCACCCTGGAGAGTAGAGCCCAGAGGCTCTCCTTCCCTGCTCCAGATGAAAAAGCCAAGGAGATTCCAGAGAGCAGGAGGAAGAGACCCAAACCCCTCTATAAGTGCTTCAGCTTCGATGACGTTTGGATGGAGAGGAGCCAAAAAAGGAAATTAGAGAAGAAGACACAGCCAGAGGGAGGGGTTCAATTGCAGCATCTCCCAGAGGACCCCTCAAAAGTAAGAAGCCACACACCGACCTCCTCGTTCCATGGCATTGTCTTCCTCTGCTCCAGCTGCTTCTCTCTGCTGTCATCATATTCCTGTCCTTACACTCTGTCTGCACCACTTGTGTCAGCATTTCTGTGGGCCTGGTACTCTGTGCAGACTGCTGAAACACTAACCTAGTCCTTAGGTGATGATGTCTGAAGGTGGTGGGTTTCTTAGCTCCTGTAACTGAACAGTTCATGCCCTGTGAGATGTTGGAAATAGAATGCAAGAGAATCAGGTTGCTTTGTGAGCTGAGTGATAGGGAGGGCAAGGAGCAAATCAAAGTTTCCTTAAATCAATATAAATTAAACGGATGAAATCTCATTCTGTGCCCTGTGGTGTTGCTACATAACTTTACTAATGGACTTCTAAATTAGACTTCCCTTGTATGTGAGGCCAACTCCACAATTCCTACTGAAGCAAATTCCTGCTGTGAAATACTCAAGAGAACATTGCCATTGGATTTTTAGCTATTAATACTCTCCTCTCCACTTAGGGAGACTTTTAGTTCAGCATTATGATTGCTTGTGAAAAACTTGGTGGCTGTTGTGACTCACACTGATGGCATCTGTTACTTTTGGATCCAGAGCTAAGGTCTGTTCCCTTCAGGGAGAGTCACAAATCTCTGTCCAAGAGACAAAATTAGCCCTAATACATACAAAAGAACTTCTGGGGAAAAAGGACATGAGATCAAGGGATGCTCTATGAAGCCTCTCATGATAATATTGAGAAAGTTTCTGATCAAGCTTGAAATCACATAGCAGATTAAAAAAAGCTCAAATAAAAGCTTTCCTTGGGGGTTTCTGTTTTGCTTTGTTATTTGTATCTGTTTCCCTTTCTCTCTGTTGTCCCTGGTTGCCTGTTTCTCATTGTTACATTAAAATGACAATTTTGGAGAGGAGATGAGGCCTCAGGAGTCCTATAACCACTTAAGAATATGTTTGAGCTTATGTGTACAGACAGTTCTGTGAATGGTGAAGGGGAAACATTGGCCTGCCCACTATGGCTTGCCCAGAGAAAACCTGTCCACCTGGGAGAGCTCCCATCAAACTGACAGACACCTGGAACAGCAAGCGTTTCTGAAACACTGCCCCCTGCTCTCCCCTTCCCAAGGAAAAAGACTAAAACCCTCTGTTATTGTGTATGTGTTGGGCTCTTCAACACAAAGTTGCTGCATGGATGGGTGTTGGATTTGATTCTCTGATGTGTTTCCCACTCTCAGTCCAGTGAGGATGCTTCCCTGGCTCAGCTCCCTACTACCTATGTGATGGAGAGAATGAGTAATGCTCTTGAGGCCTGTGTATGTTAGGGAAAAAAAGATTTAAAAATAAATGTCTTGGGTTACTTTTCTACCTTGGTGGAAGTTCTGAGTGCTTAGTGGTGTACAGGGATGAGGCAGCCTAGTGAAAGTGAATGCCTGGCTTACACAGGGTCAGAGGTTAACAGAAATCAGTGAAATGTACTAAAAATATTTCTCACAATTCCTCGACAAGCATGGGCAGTGATGGAAATCTAGCCAGTGCTGCAGGGCATGTGGGCCAGCACCGAGACCATTAAGGCTGCTGAGAGGAGTGACCAGTTCCCTCAATAGCTTCCCCTGGAGCCATCAGATTACACGGCTCAAATTCTCTCTACTTTGCTGATTGACTGCACATTTGGAGGCTGCCAGAAAACAGCTTCTCCTTTAAGCATTTCCACCCTTATTTTCTGGTGCAAACTCACCTCTAAATTGCAATCAGCTTCATGATGATTTGCAGCTGCCCCTGTGCCCAGGGAGGCCTCTCTGAGCATCACCTGCCCAGGGGCTCTTGGGTCTCAGTCAGTTTTCTGCTTCATTCTCCTCTGGCTAGAAGTGTGTAGGTAGGTTTGGGGTTTAGTTTCTGTCCATTTGTGTTATGTAGGTTATTGACACTTTAATCTTTGTGGGCAGGCCAAGAAAGTGAAATGCTTGTTATTGAGAGGACTGCAGGGATTCAAAGGCTCTTTTTTAATGCCCATACAACTGAGTTTCTTGGCCTGTGCTTTTTATTTATAATAGTAATCACACAGTTTCTTCTTTATATTATTTTATTCTGTGTTTGCAATGCTCTACTCCTGTAATAGTGCTGGTTTATTCATACTCCCAAGTGTCTTGGGAGTGCTGTCACAAGCTGCAGTGTTTGAGGGCAGTTTTAGAAGGCTGTTGAATCCCTTTTAATAAACAGGAACAAATTATCACAAAAGAAGCTCTGTAAGATGTTCATTGTCTGCTGTGGTTTTGTGACTGCAGCAAGAGGATTGTATGGGGCTTTGGAGAGCAGAAATTACAAATCTGATGTTTTCTGACATGGCTGCCTTGGGATCTGTGGCTTCTGTTGTGACAAGTCACATTGTGTTAAGTCAAGATCAGGTCAGCCCATGAGGTGATGTAATGCTGCAATATTGGGGAAACAACTTAATGGGGCAGAGCAGAGAGGAATTCTTGATAATTCAAGTGCTGATTTCTGATAGCACTCTATCATTCAGGTCGATGTACAGAGAGGAGCATAGTGGAAATAGAAGGCTACTCTGAGGGCTGGCAACTGGGACAGGGAAAAATGGACAAACATTCAAGAAACTACCTATAAACAAAAAAAACCCCAAACAAACTACCAGACCCCCCAAACATTTAAAATGCCAGTTCCAAACAATTCTATGTATTGTGGATTGCTTTTGCTTAGGTCCAGTAAGCTGCTCTGCCTCCTTAAATGGGAACAGCCTGTGTAAATTCCCAGTCAAACTCAAAGCTTGACCCAGCTGTCCCTTATAATGAGATGCTGGCAGTAACAAGCTGAGCAGCTTCTGATCTTGGGCCTTGAAGTCTTAATCCAACACCCCCCATGCTGCCCACCCCAAGGGGAAGAAGGGGAACATAGCTGTGGATGAATCTATATTCTTTTGCTTGTCCAGAGGCTTTGCCCTTCACATGGTGATGGGTTTCAGGCTGTAGCCTGGGGTCCTCTTGCTTGTTTTTAATGCAGGAGAAGTTCCTTAACTAGAGCAGAGACAATGACCCAAACCACTGACATATGGAATGCTGTAATGGCAATGGGCTCTGTTTTGGGAATTATTTTTGCTCTGAACTGCCTGTCTGTTGCCATCCAGTGCTTTCCTGTTTTGACAAAAACTTAAACCCTGGCTCTTAAGCTTGATGCCTCTTGAGTGCACAGCAATAGGAGCACAGACATGGCTTCTACGTGCATTTGTTAGAGCACAGTTTGTGCACTGCCAAATTAGAGAGATTCCTAAAAGGCCCATCAGGGGGCTATACCCAGAGGGGGTATCGTGCAGAAAAAGCTCTTTTATTTTGAAAGAGAAATGAGAAGCAGTGAAAAATAGATCTTTAGCTCATTGCCCTGACTAAGGCTTCTGGAAACCTGATTTTACCCCACCCAAAATAAGAGAAAATGAAGTTTTGTTGTGTGGTACCACAACTATGAACACAGTGATACAACACAGATAGACTTTAAGAGGGAAATGAACACACTTAGAGGACTTTAATGAGAAAAGCCTTCCCCTGACCTGCACCTGACAAGGCATGGACATACAGCAGAGACCCAGCCTCTGCCAGGGACTGAACTGCTGTGCATAAGAGCATAGAAATAACCTCTGGAACCTCTGGCAGAAAATACAGGAGAGAGGATCTTTGCTATGGTCTGCTCCCTCATTTCTCATCCTCTCCCTTGTCCACATGTTACTAACACTGCTGAAAATGCTTCTGCTCCTGTGTTAGGGTTGTACAGGCCTGGCTTCCATGCTATAGGAATCAAATGATGCCTGTACCCAAAATTCGCTCTGATGTCCCAGGAATTAATAAGAATGAAGCCTGCAGTTGTAACAGCCTTAGGCCAAGGTTCTGCTTTCCAGTCTTAAACAGAATAATTGTGCTATCACCTTTTATGTAAATAACCTAGACTTCACCCTTGACATTTTCAGATCTGTGGCCCAGTAAACTTGATTTTCACTGTCACCAGAAGAGTGTGTGTTCCCACCGGCTGTTTGCTGCAACTTGTCTAGAAAAAACAGACACTGCTCAGGTTAATTTGAACAGAGTTCATCCTATCCCCCAAGAGATGGTGATTTGTTCCAAGGTATTGGCAGTGTTCTCTTTGTTTTAGGAAAGTTGAGTCCAGAAATAAACAACCAAGCCAGGCATGGAGCAGCAGCACTCTCAGCTGCATGAGCATTGTGTGCTGGTTAGTTTTGGGAGGAGGGTTTGGCTAATGGCCATCTACAGGAGAGGCTTCAGCATCAAGGCTGGTCAGCAGGCTTTCTGCTGATGGGATGTACTGTGGGCTGGGGGGGAGAGGGAAAGATCCTAGAGAGAATACTGGAGCTCAAGATGCCGAGTTCCTGGCTCAGTGAAGGATGCCACTGAAGGTCAGTGGCAAAAGGAAGGGGCAGTAGTGATAGAGATGAAAAACTGGCTCTGCCCGTGGGACCAGTGCTTACTGACCAGCTGATCTCCCAGTCACTGATGTTTTTCAGTGCGTGGCAGCCACAGGAGAGAGAAGAGAGAAGAAGAAAAAGGGATAAAAGCATACCTGCAGCATGCATTAATGACTACATTCTGTAATAGAGGCTGTGAGCTATGTGTATGTATCTTTGTGTTTTCCCCTCTAAACCAGCAAAAGTTCAATGAGATCTGGCAGTGGTATAGAGTTTTCAGTTTCATTAAATTCTATAAGTTTTATAAAATCAATCAGCCAGGTAGAGGAGAGTGTGAGAATTCTTACTTGTACCTTTAGCTGAAGAAAAGAATGTTGTTATCAACATTCTATATGGTTGGGGACTGGTACCAATAAATCTCTGAAGGGAAAAGGTTTATTTTCATGTTAAATTCCAGAAGAGGACCTATTAGTCACAAGGCTGCAGGAATAGTTCTGTAGCTGAGAGGATGACTCAGTTGTAGTGATATTCTTCCCCTAGCCTCCCACTAGACACACTTCATAGGAAGGAGTGAAACTTTCTGTGAATGGAGGTGTGAGTTGTTGTACGTGAAATATGAATCCAGTACCTGCTTATCCACTTCTGTTCTTACCACCTTGCAGTTTTCCTTGCCTTCTCACTGTTTGCTAAAGTTTCTGGCCATAATCATCCACTAACGTGCTGCTTACTTACACGGGCAGGTATCAGAGGAGGGAAGAGGTGCTCTGGGATGAATGCTATATTCTGTCCCATGGAGCATCTAAACTGAATGTTTGCTGCCTGTGTTTTCCCTGTCCTGTTGCAGGCTGGAATGAACCCATCCATCACCTCTCCTGTTGCCTTTGACATCCTGCCACTGAAGCTGCACCCGTTCTCCCAGAGCACTCCCACAGGCCTGGACTGCGTGGGCTGGAAACGGTGTGTCTCCGCTCCCGGTGCGTACACTGCCCTGCCTGGGCGGGACTGCTGAGAGCTCAGCTCTGCTTTACTGAGGGTGGAAACGATGTGATGAGCATCCTGACCTGTTCATGATGATTGCTGCACCCCTGTCTGAGCAGAAATCTGCTTTAGAGTTGAATCGTTCATGTGCTTTTCATATTTGGGTTTGTTTTCTCCCTGAGTAGATGAATAGGGGGCTGTTTAAAGGCATGGTCAGCTTTTCAGTGAGGAAGAGATCACTCATAGCAGTGATAGTGTGCTTGATGTAGAAACACTGTGTTGTCTTGTGAGAACTCTGTCTCACCTACGATGATGTCACCTATTTGACACTCTTGAATTAGATTTCTGCAGAGGAAATAAGCTCTGCCTTGTGTTTGCTGGAGAGCACTACAGTGGGTATGGTGAGGTTCCTCTCAGGTTGCTAATTAGGCACTAAAGCAACTAAATGAGCGTCTAGAGACAGAAGTTTCCTGTACTTTAAATCCCCTTAAAGAACAAGTATGCTGTGTTTTCATGAGGAATTCACATGAAATATCATGTCTGCTTCATTTCCGATGACTGACGCTTTCTCAGAATTAAAATGTAAGTTGCAGAGATTATTAAACTGTGAGACATATCTTTGCCAGATTTTTAAATTCCCCATCTGACAGTGCCTGCCCAAACACTGCAGATATCTCTATCACAGCACTTTGGGCTGGAATAAGAAAAACAGAATGCAGAGGAGTTGTTTGGCAGTTAGGAATGTAGCCAGGAAAAGCCAGCCACAGTTGGGTGCCAAACTGCCATTTCTGCCTCAGAAGGTCTCTGTACCATCGATTAAACCCTGCTGGAGTTACCTAATTAAGGCACAATAACATTGTACTAATTACATCAGAGTTGAATGGTCATAGTATTTTGTCAAGTAGGGCTGGTTTGTTTTCTGACTCTTTGTGCAGCTCATGCACAGAGTCATGAGGCTTGATCTGGAAATAAGAAAACTATTTATTATTGTGGTGTTGAGAGCCTTGCCTTTTCTCTCTCAGCACTGAGGGCTTTGATCACTTGCTGTCACAAGCATCTGGTGCTGTCCCAATGCTTAGGACCTTATTCCTTGGCTGAATTAAAAAAGCTGCAGCTTTACTCCTTGGAAATCCCAGATGGAAACCCATCATTGTCAAGTTGTCTGTGCTTCTCTGACATTAGCTGAAATCCCTGAGCACTGCTGTCACAGAAGTACATTCTCAGTCACAGCTGAGACAAATTTCATGGTAGTTCCCAGCTGGGACATGAGAGAGTTAAAAAATATGTATGAATTTCTGAGGGTGAATAGGGGAGGTAAATGTATGCAGAGTGACCAGCTGGCACTGCTGTAGGTGTTTATATGCTGTCTAGAAATGGAGCCTGCCACCTGAATCATCTGTGATTCACACAATATTCCTGAGATAGGTACAAGTGAATTTCACACCATGACCTAAGCCCAAACCCCAAGAATTTCTGAGTAAATGTAGCAAAACAAATGAAATGGAGCAGAATCATTTCTCCATCACCAAAACCATGCTCCTGGGAAAGGAAACTGATGGAGAAAGGAAGCAGAGGTTCTTTTCCCATAGCTATCTCTATTAGCTGCTGCTAGTGGGCTTCATTTGAAGCATTTTGGGGGAGATGGATGTGGGCATGTGTCCTGCCTGTGGTAGGATGTGGATGAGAAGAAAACTGCAAGTTAATGAAGTAATACTCTGAAGCTGATGGATCAGTTTTAAGATTGACTATGTCCTTCAGGCAACAGCAGCGCAGCAGAATGCCCTCTTTGATTCTTGCACAGCTTTGTTGTGATACTTGTTGTTTTTGACAGAGCTGTAGGGCATGTAAAAGAAATATAAAACAAATGGTCAGTTCATTCAATCTAATTTTAAGATTTCTAACTGCAAAGCTGCAACTGCTTGTACTAATGACCCCAGTCTATGCTTTAGTCATAAAGGACTCCAGATATAGAAGTGCTATGCAATATCCAGTGCTACTAGGTACTTCCATGTTGAAACATGGATAAATTTCCCACTCCCAAAGTCGGCACCTTGTGCAGGGAATGCTGCAGAGACTGTGAGGAATGGAGTATGGAGCTCTCTCTAGTTCTGCAGGTGTGAAACGATGGTCCCAGCCCAAAAGGTGCCCTGCACAGCTCTCAGACTCTGTGGTGCACCTCCCCAGGCGCTGGGGACAAGAGCTGGGGACACACTGACTATCCTAGGACAGGCCGCGTGGGTGTTTGCTAGAACAGCCCGAGTGCAGAGAAGTTTCACTTTAACGCTGTTTATCTGCCGCGCTCGTCACGCTCCTCTAGGCAGCGAGAGCCCTCGCTGTGGCCGCCTTGATGCCGCACTGGCAGGGCTAGGGCGGGCTCCGAGCTGTTCCCTCAGCCCGTACAGAGCTGTCCCTGTCCCCTCAGCCCGTACAGAGCTGTTCCCTCAGCGGGCAGTCTGTCCCCGCCTGTCCCTATCCCTCAGCCCGTACAGAGCTGTTCCCTCAGCGGAGCAAGCAGTCCCCGCCTGTTCCTATCCCTCAGCCCGTACAGAGCTGTCCCTGTCCCTATCCCTCAGCCCGTACAGAGCTGTTCCCTCAGCGGAGCAAGCAGTCCCCGCCTGTCCCTATCCCTCAGCCCGTACAGAGCTGTTCCCTCCGCGGGGCAGGCTGTCCCCGCCTGTCCCTGGGCCCGTACAGAGCTGTCCCCTCAGCAGGGCAGGCTGTCCCCGCCTGTTCCTGTCCCTCAGCCCGTACAGAGCTGTCCCCTCAGCGGGGCAGGCTGTCCCCGCCTGTTCCTGTCCCTCAGCCCGTACAGAGCTGTCCCCTCAGCGGGGCAGGCTGTCCCCGCCTGTTCCTGTCCCTCAGCCCGTACAGAGCTGTCCCCTCAGCGGGCAGTCTGTACCCGCCTGTCCCTCGCTCCGTGCCGAGCCGTGCGGCACCGGCAGGTGGCTCCGGGCGCTGGGAAATGCGGCAGGGACGGGCTGCGCTGGGACCCCGCCGGGCAAGGCGGGGGCTGAGCCCCCTGCAGCATTCCGTGCACACACACACACACACACACACACACACACACACACACCCTGAGGGCAGCAATTTCACCGTCCTGTTCAAACAGCAGGAGCGCCTAAAGAGTTTGGAACAGCTTTCTTGGCTGCGCCACACGCTTCAGCAGGTGAATATCAAGTGTCTTTCCCCTTTAGTTCAGCAGGTGAATATCAGTGTCTTCAGTGTTAGTGAATATCAAGTGTCTTTTCCCTTTAGTTCACAGAATATTCTGATTTGGAAGGGACCCAAAAGGACCATCAAGTGCAACTCCCGGCTCTCCCCAGGAGCCACACCATGTGCCTAAGGGTCTTGTGCAGATGCCTCTTGGACTCTGGCTGGCTTGGTGCTGGCACCACTGCCCTGGTGCCCAACCACCCTCTGAGTGAAAAACCTTTCCTAATATCCAAGCTAAACCTCCCCTGACACAGCTTCAGGCCATTCCCTCGGGTCCTGTCATCGACTGCCAGAGAGAAGAGATCCTTGTCTGTCCCTCTGCTTCCCCCTGTGAGAAAGTCTGACTGCAATGAGGTTCCCCCTCATTTTCTTGCTTTTCTGGTTGTCTGGATACTCCCATGTCTTCATCTGTACCTTTCAGTATGTTCCTTACTGCCAGTTTAGGAAGCAAACCACTTCCTAAAGTAGATATAGGAATGCTTTTCTCCTTTTTTAGCAGCCTCTGAAGACCTTTTGACATAGGAAAACCTATTTTGACCTATTGCACCAGGAAAGAGATGGGAAGGAAGGGCCTAATATGTACTGGAGTGAGCAGCAGCAGGATAATGAGGCTTTGAGTTAAAACAGTGGACCAGCATGTTTGTCTTTTAGTCTATGAGACCTATCTTCTCTTTCCCCATCTCTCCCGAGTCTGATATTTGTTTATTTATAAACTGAAGACTGCCTAAAATTGGGGATATTGCTGGGAAGCTGTTTGGACAGTGGCTGCAGCTGTGAGAACATAGCTGCAACAAGGCTGAAGGCAGGAGATGGGCAGTTCTGGGTGTGAGGGCTGCCAGCCCATGGGCCTAGAGCAGAAGGGACATTCAGGGGAGGTGCTGCCATTTCTGAGCTTTTCCACAGGGACTTTGCAGCAGGAGGCAATCTCAAGGTGACACAGTGACAGACAGACACAGGGAATTGTGTGAGACCTGGAGTTTCTTGACATCCCTGCTCTCACTGCTATCTGTGCCTCTCAGGCAGAGACTTTTCTGTTCTTGTGCCAGCATGCTGCCCTTTCCCAGATGTTTCCCTCATGCTGCCCTTTCTCAGATGTTTCCCTCATGCTGCCTCTTAGAGACTCTGAAACTTTTGGATAGTGACAGGGACACACACACGACCATAAAGCTCCAGGGTTTGTCATATCCTCATAGGGGGAGAAACCTGTAACCTGTGCATTACAAGATAGGTTTGTAGCTGTGCTATCTCACACCTGTATTATTTTAAATCGTTATCTAAATGCAGACAAATCTTTTTGGCAACTTTCCATGTGTCTTGTCAGATTAGAACAGCCTCAGATCTTTGAATTTTCTGCTATCAGATGTCTAGAAGAGATGCCCTGGAGTTACACCAGAGCTGTGGTTGGTTGTGTCAAGCAGAGAGGCATGAATTCCCTGTGACTGATGTGTGCTGATGAGGAACATACTGGTGGCCTTGGAAATCTTGCAACAAGAATAGGCCAGCCAAGTTCTCAAGGGCTGAATCTTTTGTGGATAGGCTGGAAAACAGTGACCACTCGGTGATACTGAGATATCCTCTGGCCTCCCTGGTGTAGTGGAAAGTATTTCTCAGAGGCAAAGGGTCTGTTTGTTTGCTCAACATCATGTGGACAACTTTCATCTTCTTTTCCCAGCTATAGATGTGCTCTTAAACTCACACTTGGCAACAGTTAATGTGAAGATGTTTGACAGCCACTGGAGAAATCTGTTCAAGAGGGAAAATATTAGCTCAAAACAGGACTTCATTACGTCTTATAAATATTTAGCAGTCCTGTAGTTCAGCAAAACAGCAAGCTGAGTTATTTATTCCATTTTTGTCATTTTAGCTCTTGAAGAAAGTGGTATGCAAGTTCCCAGAAGTGTATCATGGTAGCTGTAGCATGAAATGTTCATTCCAGCCCCATTAACTAGAGGAGTATAATTGAATTTAAGTGGCCAAAAAAGAATCACATTGCCTACTGTATACTTTTCACTTTGTCTCTTAATCACAGAAAGATTAGACCCACTATGTAAATCTTGGTTCTGTTTAACCACAGCCACAAACATTTGCCCTCTGTGAGGTCTTTGATAACATGCTCACTCAAAGAATTTCATCCACTCTTAAAAACAGGGCCTATTGGTGGCTGAGTTCCTGAAAATTTGTCTTAGCAAGTTGAGTGGGACTGTGTGTATTAGCTATTGAGGTGAAAGATTTAAGATACCAGTAAAAACCTTCTGTGGGGCAAAGAGAGAAGAAGAAGGTCCTAGGAAATCCTGAATGCTTTTGATAATCACTGTTCAAAGCTACAAGATTACAGGGGAACCCAACAGAGGCTAAAAAAATCCAGCAGATGTTTAAGATCAGGTTGTCCAAGGGTAGCTTGACTACTTTTACCAGGCTGTGCAGTGAGATCCTTAATCTTTAGTTGGAGTCAGTTACTGCTACATCAACTTCAGGTAACTTCTTTCTCTAATGTCACAGAAAAAAAACCTCCATGTAAATTTTACAAGAAAAAATAAGAATTTGTAGTCAGGGGGAACCTCTCTGTGATGGGTTGTGGTCTTGAACTCTGACAAAATTCTTGCTTTCCACAATTTGGCTGTAGAATTTTTCTTCTTTCCATTCTATTACAAAATTCCTCTGCAGTGCATACATACAACAGACACACATACACATAAGGATAATTAGGACTGAACTGTAGCCTCTCTTTAGCATCTTTGCTGCCTGAAGAGCTGCACTGACTTTCTTCTTCTCAATGCACTGTTCTCCACATCCACAGAACAGCTGCATTCATCTTTGTTGTGCGTGTTTAATTTACCTTCCCCTGATTATTGTGATCAAGAAGAGTTTCTCTCCAGTTGTACCTGAATGCAGGCAGTTCTGGAAGAACCAGATCAGTGCACAAGAGTGGCTCTACTGCAGTCAAGTTGACATTTCCATTTCTCTCTTAGGAAGTATTAGATATTTTGGTCTAAGTAGCTACATTCAGAAGATAATTGAGGGAATTGTTTTGTTACAGGTCACTAGAAATGTCATTTTTGTTACTGCTGTGGAGACCATTCTTTTCAAGAAGAGCTGAAATATTTAAGGACGCAAAAGTTGGTTCAGCATTATTGGGTGCTTTGTGATATTCTGCAGTGATGGAGTGTGACATTTTTTCCTTTTAGGAAATACTCAGTAAACCAGAAGTCTTACTGAACTGAAATAACTCTGCTACTGCATGGACAGTGAGGCAAACTCAAAGGGGTCTCTATTGGAACAAGCTGTGATGGCCATATAACTTGGCCTTATTTACTTTGCAAAGAACTACCTTACATACAAATTGTAAAATAAGTGTTTTCAGTTCCTGCATGGAATTGGGTTTGGATTTGGGTGTCTGGAGCCAGGTTCACTCTCTGTGTGACAGGAGCAGTGTGGGGTTTTCCTTTGTGGCCCACGTGTGGGTGGCTGTCCCTCTCCCAGATGTGCTGGGATCTTCTCCTTTGCTTTGGTCCAACCCTTACTTGCAGTTTCACCTGGCTAAACTTTCACCTGGCCTGGGTAATCCCACACTGAATCAAGCCACTTCTGGTCTTACACTCTTTTCTGCTGCACAGGGCACAAACCACGTGGCTGCTCTGAAATTATTCTGATAGTTTGACAAATCTGCCACCTGCAAGGTCTTTGAGCAGAGCAGCAGCCCAGAAATGTCCTTTATTAAAAAATCTCTGTGGTGCCTCAAAGCTGTTGTTGAAGTGCACAGGTATTTCTGCTTTCTCAGGAAACTGGTGTTCTTTCAGGATCCTTCTTACAGGGACACAGGGAATCTCCTGTTGGGTAATAAGAATGTAAAAGTTTCTAGTAAACAGTAGTCAGTGATGCTGTTTCAGTTGGGACTGAGGTCTCTTACAAAGATTACACATGGAAATAGGGATCACAGCAGGTCTGCAGTCTGGGAGTGGATGCTAAATGATTTTTCAAAAATCCCAGCTGCAGTCTCCTCAAATCTCAATCTGTGTTTTTCTGGCTTTAATTTCATTTTGAATTCTTTTCCTGAGTACTTACAAAAATAGTTTTTTAATAGCAGCAGCCACAGCCAGTTCTAAACACGATTAGTTTATATATTAAATCCTTTCTGAGTTCTCAGGGGAAGCAGATAACACAAGGTCTCTCTCACTTGGGCATTTTTAAAACGCATGAAATTCTACTATTTCCACTTATTTATTTTTTAATCTGACAGTTCTGCTAAATTAGGAGGAGAGATCTCTGTCTCACCCCTTGCCTTCCTAATGCCTCGAAATCGGCTTTAATAAAAATCAGCCGCTGGAAGCCGCAGCTGAAAGCGGCGGAGCTGCCACAGAGGGAGGGAGCCTCCTTAGCGGACCCCTATGATGTCAGGATGCATCGAGGCGAGCGGAGAGCAGGCTCGGGATCCAGCCCAGAGCTCTGCCGGCGCTGCCAGCTCCCGCTGCCCCGGGAGAGCTCCGGAGAGCGCTGCCCCATCCCTCCCGCGGCCCCGCAGAGCCCCCGGCTCCCCGGCTCACCTGCCTGCATGAGGACCCAGCAGTGCCCCAGCGAGTCCAGCGGGGCACACAGTGCCGAGAACTGCAGCAGCAGCGGCAGCTCCGGGCTCTCCCCGGGCTCGGATTCTGACAGCAGCGGGGTGGTGTGTGGTGGTGGTGGCATGAGAGGCGTCCTGTCCAGGTACTGGAGCTTGGAGAGTCTTCACTCTGCCACAGGTAAGGGGCTCCTTTTTCCCTTTTCCTTTCTGCTTTTCCTTTTTTTTTTTTTTTTTTTTTTTTTTTAATTAGATGCTCTATGATATTGCCCTGACCTTGAGAAACCAAACCAAGCCTTCTGGAAAAAGTATATAATTTGGAAATGCAGTCTCTTAGTCTTGAGAAATAACCAAAGCATTCAGTGTTTGCTATCTATGCCCTCTGCAGACTTACACCTAAACCAAAACAACACAGACCCCTTAATACACTTCTTGAGTCAGGAGGGAAGAAATAGGTTTTTAATGGCTTTGGAAACAGTGCATAGGCTTCAACCTGATTAAAGCTATCCTTGTCTATTGGAACATTTCTCAATTCAGCTTCGTCTTATAGAATCAAACGTAGAGTTGGTATTTCTCTGTGTAAATTCCAGTGTAGAGTATCACTGCCTGTAGAAAATGCCCAGGCAAGTGCTGTGCAGCAGATGAGGGCTAGGTAGGGTTGCACTGCTGTGCACTGAAGGAGGGAAAGGCAGTTCCCTGAGCCAGCTGCTCAAGTTCAGGTTTTGCTTTCCCATCCATTATTTAATGCCTTTCTGAACCAGAAATTTTGGAGGCATGCTCATGTAGCCTGGACCTGCTCTGACTCAGCCCGTGTGGATCTGGCATTGTGGTTTTTAGTTACTGATGTGCCTGTTTAGGGTTTGAATGTCTGAATTGCAAGCAGAGTAAAGAAGCTTTCTCATTCCCAGCTGATCCCAGCAAAGGAGCCTGGCAATGATGTTAACAGTCAATGACTGCTGAGCTATTCAGCTGTTACTGTTTAGAGAGATTTTTAATAGAGCTGCAGTAAATTAGTTCCTCTCTTAGATAAATTCAGACAAGTGCCTTCAAGGCCACCAGTGACTGCCATTTCCTTAGTAGAAATACCCAGTGCTACCAGCTAGAATCAAGGCTTGTGAAGAATTCAGGGTGCAGTTCTGTGTAATCTGCTTTAGTCCTGTGTACTTTTAATTATTGAAAGGTTTTATCAATCCATCTGGTGCTGTAGATTTGGAGCTGTTTAATAAAATCTCCATTGCTGCTCTGGAGTCTCTGCTGAAGTGTGAGTAACTGCACAATCATACAGGAAAGGGCTACAGCAGGGTGGGCAGCCTGCCTGACTTCCCACCCTGCACACCACACCTTCCAGGTGGCCAAAAGCTCTAAACACCTCCAGGACATCCTGAGAGTCCAGGGACAGGAAAAAAACACTGAGGGTTAGATCAAGCCATTGCTGCTGTGTTTTGGGGAAAGATGTGGGCTGCAAGTACAAGATGATGTGCTTTTGCATTCTCAGCAGCATCTGCTGGCTGTCTCCTCTTGTAACTGGGAGTGCAAATGAACCCAGCATGCTCTGGGTTCATTCATGGGTACCTCATGACGTAGGCATGAAGTAAATCTGGCTCGGGGTCTTTGTGCAAACTCCTGCTCAGAGTTGTGTGTGGGGTTGCAGTGGTGGCTCCATCCCCTCTGTCACAGGGTTTGCTGTCAGCTGCCCTCCCTGGGTGAATTCTGGGGCTTAGTCAGGTCACTTGAAACACATGGTGTACAGTGATACAGAAGGAGTAAGGTTGATAGCAAAAGCAGGCTCTGAAATGAAGTCTGTTTTTCTAAATTTCTTTCATTTCCACAACAGTCTTGCTCCCAAGGCTGTGAGGCATGGTGTCATTTTGTGGGTGCTACATGCATGTAGCAGGAAATACAGAGATGAGAAGAAATGGAATAGAAAATGGTATGGAGACAGACTGAGACCAGGGAAAAACCAAATTAAGTTTCATAATTACAGTATTGATATATAAATACAATAATAAAAGCAGATCACTATTCCATTTCAGACTCCTTGCTGCCTCAAAGTACTGTGGTAGGTGTCTTCTCCTGTGCAAAAGATTTCTGAGCAGTTTGTCTCTAACTACTAACAAAATTCAGGTCAGAATTAGGATTAAACTTTGAGAGAAATGGATCACTAGGAGGAATTTATTTTGTTTTGACTCTTCTCTGTCAGAATTCTTTGGTTTAAACTTAGGAAGTTGTGGTAGAACTGCTCCTCTCCATCAACTTCAATTGCCTGTCTGAGGAGTGAGGCAGGATTTCTTTAAAGCTTGTGCTAAATAACATTTTTGAATGGTAAAATTTTATACACTGCTTAAACCAACTAAAAAAACCCAAACAGAAAACCCAAGAAAAAAACCAAAACAACAACAACAAAAAAACCAGCAGTAGCAGTAGCAGCTGGCAATGCATGAGAGAAGTGGTAACTAAAATGTGTGGCAATGTCCTCAGAGGAGCAGGGAGCCTCCAGCATCTTTCCATGTGATACATCAAGGAGTTAGGGGGGAAAAGGAGTACAGACTGTGTGCAAACACTCTGAAGTGCCCAACGTTGCACTAAAAATGGTCTGAGGGATGAGTGAGTCTCTTTCACTGTTTGAAAAGGATTCTGCATTTCCTTAAGCCTGGATAGGTGGACTTGGCAGAGAGGGTTTGGCTTTTTTCCCTGTGTGTGCATCACCTTTTCTGTAGGGATCTTCATACTGAGTCTGTTGCTGTCTAAGATTTCAGGGGAAATTGGAAAGAAACCAGATTTAAATGACTGAAAAGTGGAGGTGAAAAGAAGGTAGGAGGAACGATTGGAATGCATCCAATGGAGTTTTTCTTTTAGATAATTTAGATTCCAGGGAAGTGAGAAGACAGAGATGTATGTGTCTATATGTTATGTATACATTTGACAGTGTGTGATTTCAGAAATACAAATTGATATTCCCTGTGTAGAAAAGACAGAGTTTTCTGAGGTTCACAGGAGCAAAAACTGTCTTTGGTTCATTATCTTCCTCTGCAGCCAGTAATGAAGTACAATTCCTTTTGGTTTGGGGTTGACCTTGTTGTGATATATTGATCAAGAGGGGAAGCTAAATGTGACAGTTGAAAGAGAAAAGACCTGTTGTTACAGCATAAACTTTTGTGCAAATGCCATTTGAAATACAAGCATGCAAAAACCATGGTTCAGGCTTGTAGGAAGTAAAAAAAAAAATCTACTGTTTTTTTTGTATCAGTGCGTGGCATTTCTGGTCTAAATGTCAATAAACACTACCTTACATGAGAAGGGTCTTCTCCCTGAAGCTGAATATAAACATGAAAATAGGGAATGCTTTGCTCTTCTACCAGGCTCTCCATTTGATGATGCCAGAGGACTTTGCAAGCATCAGTGACCCTTACAGAGTGCCCAAACAACTTTCAAAGCATGATTTAGGGTTGGTAAAAAGGTATAGTTTGATACTTGGACACAAGCCTTGCTATTTTTAAATTCTTATGAGCAGTGTCCACGTGTTTGGCCAGTGAAAAAAGGACTTGGAGCTGGGGTGGCTCCGCAGTTCTGAAAACTGGGTCAAAAACCCCACAAGGCATCCAAATTAAAAGTCAGTTGTGACAGTGCCCCAGCAAGTGATTCAGTGGCACTCTGGGCACTCCAGCCCTGGTTTCCCAGGGCTGCCTGTCTCCCATTCATCACTGGTGTACAACTCCACTGAAAAGTTTTTCCTTTAGACTCTTTCCAGTCTCAAGCCTGTGAGCAGCTCTCTTTGCCTTTCCTTTTTCCTTTTCTCTTTGCTCCTTTGTTGCAGGTCCAGTCCCAACCTCATTAATACTTCTGTTTATTCTTTCTCTTGTCCAAGTTGGGAAGGACTGGAAGAGCAAAGAAAGGTAGGGGCAAAGGAGGAATCCCAACCTGGAGGACTAGTGGTTGCCATAGTTTCCCTGGGATCCTCTTTGTATTTGTGCATATGTAGCAATTTAATTGTACAGGCTCCACTTCAGTGAGCCTCTGCACAGATTTGTGGCTCCTAATATGCAGATAGGCTCATCTACTGCCCTTGGGAATATGGCCTTTAAACAAACAAGGAAACATGAAGAATGGGTGTGGAGGGTTGTTTTTTTTTTTCCTTCATTCAGAGCTTAAAAAGAAAACTGTGGGGTTTTTAGGAAGGTTTTCTCCAAGTCATTCATTTCATTGTTGTGGCTGATGAGAGAGCCTGTAATAGAGCTGTGGCAAGTGCTTTGCTTCTTTCTTGTTTGGCCAGAGATTTTCTTCTGAGCTCTTTCTTTTTCCTTTTTCTTCCCCTAGCCCTGTCCTTTTGGTACTGATGTCTTCAGCTGTGTTCATGGACTGCAGTGCATAATTCCACCCACCCTTCTTTCTCTAGGGCCACTCAGTCAGCAAGAGTTAGAGGTCACACAAGGGGAGATTGATTTAAGGTTCAAATTGCTTCAGAACACATCCAAAGGGTGGTTTTCCAGGGAGGAAAAAAAGTGAGTGCCTCAGAGCATCCAGTGCAGCATGTCGAGGTTGTGTTTCACCCTTACCTTGGCAAATCCAGAGCTAAGAGATTTCAGCTGGGTTCATGCTTGCATTCTAACATGTCCTATGTGTTCCCTCATGTATTCCCTGTCACCTGCCAGAATAACTTCCACTCATCTTCTGAATGAATAATCAATGGATTGAAGAACAAACAAACAGTAATACATGCTAAATTAGGTTTGATTTTTCTCTCTGTGTGGATTCATTTATAATGGTGACTGGTATGGTTAGGTCAAACCTAAGGGTGATCCTGAATTTTGAGGAAGAATTACAAGATGAACCTCTCTTGGTTGAGCTAGTGAGCTGCCCTAAAGCTTAAGTAAATATTTCTTAGTTGAAAATACATCTTCCAAATAGTTTTGAGTGTTGCTGAACTGTGACTTTGCATCACATTCCAATAGTGAGGGCATCTATATTTATAAGTGGTTGAGTTCATTCCAGTAAAGGGAATCTCAGTCAATGCTAAATGTGTGTAAACTTGGCCACCTAACTCTTTCAGTACACCTACAGAAATGGTTTTTCCAGTGCAAAGTATCTTCTAGCATCATGCTTTTCCATTAAAGGGAATTCAGAATAGTGTTAATAGAGGTGGGCAGTCTCATCATGTTTCTGTACCTCTGTTTGCAGCAGAACCAGATTTTGGAAGTTCAGCTTCTTTGGAGTTTTAATTACATGTTAATGAACTGGGGGTGATTCTAGTTGACTTTCCCTTGAGATTTTTTTTGATTTTGTTTCAAAAGGAGTAAATCCTTATTGTCACGTCCCTGTGAGGCACAGATTAGCACCTGTGCCTACCAGAGATAAACATTCCCATCTTTGCTGATGCTGTGTTTCCAGCAGGGAAAGAGAAATCTTTGGAGCACTGCCTGTGGTACTTCCCCAGGTGTCACAGGTACACCATCTTCATCCATTTCCTTCTCTGCCTTCAAAACAACTCCCACGAAGAACATTTAGATGGTAATCACTCTTCCCTTTGCTGAGGAATATGAAAATTTCTAAGGCTGGATTTTCTCAAAGATTCAGTTACCTTTAGAGCTGCCCTTCAGACCAGCACTTTGCTGGGATATATCCAAGCTTCAATTGCTGCTATTTTTCTGCATGGAAGTGAAACACCTTTAAGCCACCTCATTTCAATACTGCCAGCATCACAGCTCTTGCAGCAGGAAACCAGCATGGTCCAAGACAGTAAAGGAAAGGTGGCACCATGAAGCTTAACTGACCCTTCCTTTCTTCTCTACCTTTAGGCAGACACCCAAAGCCTGGCAGAAACTTGAATGTAGCTTTTCATTTGCATTATCCAGATCTAGTTCATGTAGGTAAAAAAAAGCAGCAAAAATAGATTAGAACATGTGCTGGCAAATAGTGTCTATGCCCAGTGGTCACAGAGAATGTGTGTGTTTGCTGCCTACACGTGGTGCAGCTTTGCTGTGGCTGCCTAGCACTTGGTTAAGTTCAACAATGTAGGGAACAATCCTGCCTGTTCTTCATCATTGAGATGTAGCCTTTAAATTACTAAGCTTGTCTGTAACTAAGCTTATTCCCTGCTAAGGTCTTGTTCTCCAATTCTTCTGAATTGTGGGAAGTGTCTTTGAAGGATTAGAGGAATACAGCCCTCTTCTAAGTGTCAGTAATTACCTGTGGAGGCTTCTAATTTAATTAGAATTCTGTCTCATCTCACAATCCTTTTGTGGCCTGATGTTTGTTAAGCCAACTAACTAGTTCAGTGATTTGCTTAAAAGTGCCAGGGACAGCTGAGTGTGCTGGACTGAGCAGGATATTGGTCTGAGCAGGCCCAGAGTCTGAATATGAGCTGTCTTCTTGGACACTGAATGCCTTCAGTGCCTGTGCCATTCTAAAAATGCTGCTCCTAAACGTGGTGTGTCTGCACATGAAAGTGAGCCAGTAGCCTGGGTGTAAGCTGATAGGAACATGCTTTGCACCTGGTTAACTGTCTTGGATTACATTGTGTGAACATCCAAGTGTTGGCAGCTCTTACTACAAATATCCTTCGGGGTGCATTTGCCTAAACAGGTAGAGAGCTTTGCTGCTGTTATTCTCAATCCCTGCTAATCAAGGAGCAAGAGCTTTCCTGGACTATCATGTTGGCTCAAATAAACCTTTTTTATTTTTTCCTTTTTGCCATGGAGTACAGAGTAATTGCTTTGCTGGAGTAATTGAGCCATTTCCAAGTTGTGCTGTATCCCAGGGAATGCTTGTGGAGGCTCTAATGCATCAGCCCACGTGCAGCTGATTCCTGCATCTCCAGCAGGAGGAAGGCTGGCAAGGGGTCGTGGAACAGGAGGGAAATCAAGTGCTAAAGGCAGCTGAGTACACAGTTGTTTTGAATATCCTCCTTGTTCTTTGTTGAATTATCTTTTTCCCTCATGTTTGAGTGGAAGTATATATACACACATATATACACATATATACACACACACAAGGTTATTAATTAATTAAGTTTACAACATTCCTCAGTGAGGTTTCTCAAAAACAAACAATTCTACATGTGAGCTCTACATTTTTTTTGTCTACCAGTGCCTTCAGAACCCTTCTTAAGGGATCTAATAAATGCCTAAATAGTAATTTGAAGCCCATTTCAAGTGCACTGTTAAGGTATATGGTACCATCCTCTTGATTTGGAAGGTAAATTGCATGTAAGTATTTATAAAATAATTTGAAAAAGAATTTTTTGTGTCAGGAACATGAGGTAAATGCAGAACTTTGATTTTATTTTTATTTTCCTTAAAATAAAATCATTATAACAGCATTGGAATGTTTCATGTTGAGAATAAAGGAAGCGAAGACTAATGATGTTTTCAAAACAGCTGGCAGAAATTTATTTCTATGTGGGAGTGAAATTGGAAGAGTTTCCCTTTTGGCTAATGGAAATAGTTTTCATGAGGAAGTTTTGAATTAGGATCTTTTCTTTTTTTAAAAAATTTAAGTGTGCCTAAAAATGCAGAAAAAAGGCAGTGAGCTTGGAGATTCAGTGTTAACACAAAATTATGTTTCAATGGGTAGGATTAATCTACTCTGCTCTCCCTTGGCCAATGGAATCTTTCCAGGCCAGGTGTGAAAAGCCCTCAGTTCTTTATGAACCAACATCTCTACTGGGATGTACATGTGAAAAGACAAACTTGGAATTTGGAACTGCAGTGTTGGAGTGTTCTAAGAGGCACAGGAAGATCACAAGCAGGGCCTGTGCACCTACTGGCCACAGCTCCTGGAGCTGTCATTATTAACGTTATTGCTTACAGGGATCCTGCAAGTGTCAAGGCACAGACTAGTTCAGAGGAAGAGGAGCTCTCTGCATAATTCCAGAATCTGAACAACCCCAGCCCGAGCTGTTTGGGAGCTCAAGGCTCAGCTGTAGCAGGAAGGTGCAGCCAGCCTTGAGGATCAGTGTCATTTGCTGATCCCAAGGGCTGCTGGAGCTGCTCCTGTGCTGTGACTTCCCTCTCTGGCTCTCAGGGAAGTGACCACACTGTGACACTGCCTGTGTGGGACACAGTGCAGCTCTGGAGAATCACAGGAGCTCAGGTGGCCTGTTCAGAGTTTGTCCCACCTGCAGTGCTCAGATGTGAGCTGGGTTCCAGCTGGGAAGGGTCTGCAGCAGGGTGTGATCCCCGAGTGGGGCACTGGGCTCTTCCCAGCCCTGTGCAGACTCTGTAGTGTGGCTGTATCAAAATTGTCTCAGTTTCTGACAGTACAGAGTGACCTGGATAAGGGAATATCAGTCTGGATGCTGGAGCTGTTGTTGGCTCAGCTCCTGCTGACTCTCTCCCTGAGCAGAGCTGTGTGTCAGCTTGAGGTCACTGATGGTACATCCTGCTCAGGGCAAAAACCTACTCTGCATGCCTGAAAGAAGCTTTGACAATAAACCTTTTAGGAGAGTTTATTATGAAAACACAGCATTACTAATACCCTGAAAACAGTGGATTTGGATCAATTGGAAATGTGGCATTCTTATCAGCCTTAAAAGCCTGAATAAATTAAAAATATGCAGAACCCATCTGTACTGAAACTTGTTGATTGGATCTGTCATTTCTCTTTGGAGAGCACAAAATAATTTAATTTGGGCTATTTTTGGTCCCAATTCTGAGCTTCACCACAATCTCTACGCTGTCATAAATCTAGGGCCTGGCAGTCCTATTTCATGCTGTCTTACTGTCAGTGCTCTGCACAGGATGAATGCTGGGGGCTTGGTCAAGTTTTCTTCTGGGAATCTGTAGTCACAGTTGGTGGTATAATGCTCACCTGTGTTCATGCTGCTTTTTCTGGCTCACTTGAGAGCACACATTGCATAGCTGGGACTTCTGCTTGGCCCCCAAATGCCACTTGACCATCTTCTTTGAGCCACTGGAGGAAATCTCCAAAGTAATTGTATGTAGGGCAGCTTATGCATCTTTTAGGCAGCCACTTGTGATTGTCTAATCCAGATAACTCCTCTGATCTGGAGAACTTAGCTTTCAGAAGGAAAAAAAATACTTCCAAGGGTAAGATAAAGAAATGTCACAGTGTTTCAAGCCTGTGACTTGACACTTGAACAGAATTATTTAAAAATACACTGAATTAATTATGGCCAGGTCATTAGTCTTGACTCATCTGAATCCTTCAGATGTCTCTGAAATCACAAATGTAGATGAGTGTGAGCACTGCTGTGTCAAAGTCCTGAAAGGCTGCTTGGCCAAGTACATGGGGGTTTTTTCTGAAGAAAGTTGGGATCTGCAACCTGGTATTCTGTCTTCCTCTCAGGTGCTACCTTTCTTGCTTTCAGTTTGCATTTTTGAAAAAGGCATCTTGATTGCAAAGATTATTCCAGTTGTAATAAGAAAAAACAGAGGATGATCTATGATTTTTTGGCAAATACAGGGAAGAGGAGAACCTTTCCTGCCCACTTGTCAGAGTACCAGGCACCCATTCTTCTGCTTTAGCCTCTGTTGAGGTGTTCACTGACTTTCAGTGGCACCAGTGCTTTAACTTTACAGCTGACTGTGACCCAATTCCTTTATCATACTTAGCAAAGAAGGGGCAGTTCAGCAACTGCTGAGTGCTCAGAGGAAGATGAGTCTTGGCTAGGTGCAAATTGGAAGCAGATTAGAGCAGAAGTAACTTCTTTCAGTTACTTCCCAACCTTGTGAGAAATGCTTCTGATTGCACCTTGGCTTTTGTGATTTGGAGCATTGATCCTTTTCCTCCTCTGCTCAGGCAGCAGGGAGGATGGAAGTTCCCCCTGCACGACTCTACTTTGCAAGGAAGCTGAATTGCATGATTGACACTGGTTTTCTTTAATCATGCTCTAGTTTCCAGAGTCCTGGAGAGCTGAAGCATCCTCTGCCAGGGGCTACTCCTGAAAATTTTACTTGCTGTAGAAGTTTCTGGTTTTGCTTGAGGGCTTCTAAACAGCCCTTCCTCCCAGCCGGAATGTCAGAATGCTTTGGGCACCCCTGGAGATTGTCTAGTCTTACTCCAGTGTAGGGTCACCTGCATGACCAGTCAAGTTTGAATATCTCCAGGAATGGAGACTCTGTGACCTCTTTCAGGCTATGGCTACCCTTAGTGTAAAAAAAGCTTATATTTGAATAGAATTTACTGTACTTTGGTTTATATCAATTTCTTTTTGTCCTTTTATTTGCCACCAGATCAGAGTCTGTCCTCTACTCTTCCCTCCTGAGGTTCACATACACATTGTTCAGATCTCCCTGAGCCTTCTCTTCCCCAGGCTGAAGAGTCCAAGCTCTCTCAGCCTCTCTGTGTATGTCAGGTGCTTCAATGCCTTAAACACACCTGACCTTTAGCTGGACCCACTCCAGGACATCCATATGTTCATTTGTACTTGAGTTTAATGTGTGTTTTCTGGACTCCTAACCACCTTAATGATCATCTGGTATCACATCTGAGGCTTTATCTGTCACGTGCTTTCTTTGGCAAGGCAGGTAGGGAGATTAAATTTTCTGAAAACACAAAGCAGAAGCAAATTTTTCCTGTTTTAGTCCTGAGGGTCAGGGTTTGCTGACAGTTGGATCATTGCAGGATTCACAAATTCCTTCCTATTGATCAGCTGAGCACAGAGCTGGAGAGGAAGCTTTGAGAAGCCAAGACAGGTCAGAGTTGCTTGTTTGCAGCAGATTTTGCAGCTGATGGTTCATTGGTGACACGTGCCTATACAGACAGTGTTTGGTGCCTGAATCTCTGAAACAGCATTTCATTCTTTTAGAGTATGAATTGCATGGTGTGGGATATTTTGTTTGTTTGTGGCAGGCTTTTGTGGCCTCTTGCTGCATGTTTCTGCACTTGCAAAGCTTTGCCAGTGGGATGTGGGGTGTGAGCACCTGATCAGTGCTGCTTCTCTTTTTCTGAGACTAATGTCAGATACCAGCTGGACCACGGCCCCAGACTTTGGAGCACGTGTGGGAGGGATCTGGTTGTACAAATAGTTTATGTGAAGGTGGAGCCTTGTCTGAAAGCATTGAGGCTGTGTGCTCTTCTGTCCAGCCTTGTGTGTGGTTTCTGCACTGTGTACAGACTCATTCAGTCCCCCTATTTATAGCACTCCATAAGTAACAAGCCACAGCACAGAAGAGACCTGCCATATTGGGCACAACAGCCTACAGTTTTGTGTGTGTAATACTCTGGTTATTAATCCCAGAAATCTGTGTGAGAGGCCAGTGTGCTTGTTAGAATGAGCCCTTGTGAGTAAATTCCATGGATAACCCCATTTAAACACAACATCCCTTGGCTGTGAATATCTTTTCTTGTTGCTCAGCCTGTTGTGCTCAAAGGGTTTTGATTTAACAATTTTCTTGGACGATTGAAAGCATTACCATTAAAACAGGGTTTTGTCCTGGAAACACTGACCTCAGCTACCTTCTTCTTGACAAAACACCTGGGGTAGCAAGACTTTGGGAGACAGAGACTCTGGAAATAGAGAGGAATGCTGTGAGGACAGGGTTTTTTGCAATCTGTGTGCTCTCTGTGGCAGGCAGGCACATTACCTACATTCCTGCTCTGTTTTCCTCTCCTATAAAACCTAAATATGAGGGGGTTGTGTGGGTTGCTAAGTGCTGTCTGTAAGATAATCAAAAGGGAAACAGAGCTGGGCCATAGACCAAAACATTGCTTCAAGTACCTTACAAGGGCCACAGAAAGAGTTTGAACTCTGCTGCAGGTTGGAATTTCCTGCTCTCTACATAGCTCTGATCCAGGATCTCAGAGCCCTGTGCTGGAAGTGTTTTAGTGGGTTGTTCACTGATTCACTATTTTAAGTGGATTGATGTTAAAATCCTGTGCAGTTCCCACACTGTGTGGTTCTAGATCATCATTATGCTGGAATGATGTTTCGTGCAGCAAGAAGAGCAAGGTGTTTGTGTTTTGTCTTATAACACAGAGCGTGTTCAGGCCAGGCTGGATGGGGTCCTGGGCAGCCTGACCTAACTGGTGACATCCCTGCCTATGGCAGGAGGGTGGAGCTAGGGGAGCTTTAAGGTCCTTTCCATCCCACCCCATTCTGTGATGATTCTATGGTAAGGCAGCAGCTGACAGAGGGGCCTCAGGTCATGCTCAGCACTGTGATGGGGTTTCTGCAGTGAGTGAAGCTGTTTGCACTGCTCTACAGGAGTCCTTCCTGCTGTGTGAAACTCACTTGGCTAGGAGGAGAAAAATGCTGGTGAATCCTTCTGAAGAGACTTCAGAAGTTTCTTTCTTTGTTTATGGCAGCCTTCTATTTTTAAAGCAGGGCTAATGAAATACAAGGAGTGTATGAAGCTCAGCTCTTTAAAAACAAGGGCTGGAGACGAAATTGAAACCTCTCTTCATCAGCAGTTAATGCTCAGCTGTGTGGCTCTGTGTTGGAGAACTTAGGGTGAAGTTGGCAGCTGATTCCCTGCCTTCTGCAGCAGGGGAGAGCACGGGGGCAGAAATGAGATTGAGAGCACTGGCATCCCAAAGGGTCCTAATTCTTCTGAGTGTTTGTCCACAGCCATCAGGAAGGAATTGGGTTTAAATGCAGAGCAGCAGAACACCCTCTAGTCATGTGTCCCTTCCTTCTCTGTTTGTTGAAGTCAAATGTCTATATTTGGCACATCCTAGGCTGTTGTCATGGAAATGGTTGTATCGACACATCCACAGCAGAGCAGCTTTGTTCTGCACTGAAGGATCAGAAGGACGATGGGTGAGAAAGGAAGAGGCTTCTTCTCACCACTCAGTACATAATATTTGTTCTTCAGCTTCTTCACTCCAGTTGGAGGGCACAGAGCTGCTGAATGAGTTGTTTTGAGCTAATATTGAAAGCATTGTGTAGGACAATACCCAGTTGTGGACAGAGCATTACTGAACATCACAAAAGATAGGATCCCCAGCTACAATAGCTCATATATATACCTCATACAATATGATACAATACCTCATATATAGCTCTGTGCTACTGATTAGCACCAGTGCAGAGCAGTAACATCTCTGCCCAGTCTTTTTTACCCTTTTATTCTAGTTCTTGGGAGATCTCGTGTGTACCTGCTATTTTGAAAATGCTAGGAAAGAAGACTTATCCATTTGAATGTTGTAGCTGGAAAAGTCAGGGACTGAAGCCAGATATTTCCCACCAGCCACAGGGAAAAGAGGAGTATTTGAAGAGTTAATGAAGATGAACTTAGAGAGAAGTGAGTAATATTGGCAGACTTCACTCCTGGTGTCCTTTCTGCTGCTGCCAGGCCACCCTGTGTTTTCCCCAAGACAGGTCCTCTGCTGTGAGAAGGGGAAGGAACAGAAGAAAGAATGTTGGATCTGTTTGCCTCAGATCAGAGTGTTTTCACAGCCTGTTGCTACAGGGAGCTCCTCAGCTTCATGCCAAGAAGAGTCAGAACATAAGGAACTTCAGAGCAGTGAGGGAGGGCTCATCCTCATCTCAGAACTGAGCTCTGCAGGGTTCTTTCCTCTGGTGCCTGGATCTGGGGGAGGAGTTCCTCCCCCTCCTGTGCATCTCCAACGTGCTGGGAGATTATTTCAGTGCCTTTCAGCAGACATTTGGTGGGGTTGGTTCTCTGCTAAACGTGCACACAGAGGCTGGTAGGTGCTCAGTAAAAGCTGTGCTGTTTCTAATGCAGAATGTGTGTCCAGGATGATCCCCAAATCACCCCAGCCTGAATGCAGAGAGGGAAGGTCTTTTCTGATTGACAAAAAGCTCCACTTCTCACAGTGGCCTGGACAGGTTGGGCAGAATGCAAGGAAAGGGAGCTCCTGTCCCTGCACCACAACTGAACCAGGCACTCCAGGTGCCCCTGTAGGAAGGCAGAATCCACTGGCCAGAATCCACTACCTTTAGGAGTTTTGATGGATTTAATAATTTGAGATTCCAGGAATGTTTATTCCTGTATCAACTTCCCAGATAGTGTCCTATATGAACAATACATGTAAGGGTCATAAATGTATTTGTAATTAGTGCTTTCCAAACTCCAAGCTTTCTAATTGTCTATTGCATGTTTGAATTTTAAAAATATAGTTAAGCAAAGCAAAAAATGTTGGTTTTCTTTTTTTTAAGGTTTGATGCAAACGTCTGTTTCCTGGTGCTTTTGTTTTGTATTTGTAAGAAGGGAACCAGATGGGAAGGATTTTCATTTTGTGTAGAAATTTGCAATGTTAAGAACATCATCTTAATATTTTATCTGCTTATATCTGTGCCAGCTGTTCTGCCTGAGAAAGCTGCTGCTCCCTTCAGGGCTGTGTGGCCCTAGCACAAACTGGTCACCCTGTACACACTGGCAGATTAGAATTACAGAACCTGGACTATTGCTGGTGTTCAAAGCAGAAGCATCAGCAACTGGCAACTTTCTGTTTATCTCTGATAAAGCCAAATACTGAAAAATATTCCATAAACTTGGCCTTTAATGGTGACAAGTGAAAAGAAAGATGGTCAAGATTTATTATTAGATGCCATTATCTAATTATTATTAGGTGACATGATTTATTATTAGATACCATTTATCAGATAAAGTGCATCCTAATTTCTTCTCCTTCCCAGGGAGGGAGCTCTCTTGAGGAGTGATAGCATATCTGTATTGCTGCTCTGGGCACACTGGGGGAAAGCCTTGGATGGCTTTTGCCTGCAGGATGTGGTTATGGTTGAATAATGGAATAAACAAAACATGGGGTACAATTAGAACAAGTTCCCAGGCAGTTTTTCATGTTAGACATTGGGGAAGACCTTAAGAAGAAATATTTTTCTTTAAAGGCCCTTTTTACATACATTTTCTTGGAGCAAAAGGACTTTTGCAGATAACCCCAACCTGAAGTAATCTTTCCAGATCAAGGAACTTCAACCAAGGAAGAAGTGTTGGTTGCTTTCAGATCATCTTTCTGGTGAACTTTTTCCTTTTTGTATGTCACAGTGGCAGTGTAGAGAAAACAAAAGTGTTCCTTTTTTGATTGGGACCACCTCTGAGGCAAATGCTGAGCGACAGCAGAAAAGGTGAAGGAATCACTGGAAACTTTGATATATATTCTGTTGAGCTGTACATTGCCTTTGGTAAAAAATGAAGTCAGTTGGCAAGCTAACCTTTTTATAAGGATAACAAAGGTATAGAGCTGCTGTCCTTATCTGGCTTCTTCCAGTGGAAGTAGAGAGAAATCTCTCCTGACACCACGGTGGAAAATTTGATGTGGTGCAGAAGCAGAACATGCCAAATGCAAAAATGTCATCATCCCCATTGTAGGATGCCAACTTGGCTAATACAGGGAGTCCAACTCTTATTTAGCAGCATCAGGTGTTTGACACACAAGCTGCTTTGTCCAGGCAAACCCAGCTCCACATTGCAGCTCCCAGTCCCACACACTGTGCTCACCCTGGTGCCTGGTGTGTCCAGCTGGCAGGTGTGTGGTGGCTGCAGCTCTGCTGGGCATCCCAAAGGTGCAGAAACATTTCCATCAGCCAGAATTTCAGGGTTGGGCAGCCTGTTCATGAGGAGCAATATAAATCTTTGTAATCAGATTCACATAAGTTCTGGTTAAAACAGCCAAATGTTCTCCTGTCTTGTTTTGGTGTGGTCTCCCTGTCCCCTGGCTTCTGAGTAATAAATTGACATATTCTGCAGCACCCACAGCTTGTGACATGAGTGAGAGAATGGGATTTGGTGTCTGGTTGGTATTTCTGATTGAGAAGTTAAATGTGCAGATGATGGTGGCAAATGCTGAAGGTGTTGATGTTTTCAGGTGGGTGCTCTGGCTATGTAAGAGTAATGTGTCCTGGATCATTGTCAGTGTCTTGTTCTCCCCTGCACTGTCCAAAATCTGCTCCTTCACTTGTGCTCCCACCTGTCCTGCCTGCACAGCCACTCTCCAGGTGTGCACCCTCTTCCTGAACACAACAATTTCTTCACCCTGCCACCCATACATCACCAGCTTCAATCAGCTCTGTTCCCTCCCAAACTTTCTCCATTACTGCTTTCCTATTTCTAAGCACCATTTCATGTGCTCCTAATCCAACCTGTCATTTTGGTTTGATTTGTTAAAGTGTATGGGAAGAAATGCTCAAATTTTACTGGACTGATGAAAGCTTTTGACATAGAGATGTATTTTCTCTGTTCTCCAGGAACCTCCACCTCTGTTGGAGGGACTTTAAACTCTCTAATAAACCTATGCCTTGACTTGGGTCACCTTTCAGCACTCTGCCACTGGCCTCTGCCCCATGAACAGCACAAGGCTGTACCCTCTGTGTAGCTCCTGCAGATTCAGGTTTAGCTAAACTGTCAAGAGGGTAGAGCTGAGGTCTGCTGGATGGGGTTAAAAGACCTTTGTCAGCACAGAGGTGTTGTGTGCTCAGAGTGGATCCAATCCTTGTGTTTTCCAGCTTTCAGGGTAACCTGCTGCTGGTTGACTTGAATTAGCTTCTGCTTTTTCAAAGGGAAACCTTAGAAGTGTGCCTGGAATTAAAATGCAGGTATTCCAGTGGGTCTTATTCTTCTTGTGAACTGAAATCACCTCCTGCAGGAAAGAACAGTATGCAGGTGAGAAGATGTTATCTCAAGGAAAAAGAAAGTTTCCAAACCAGTTGCATAATATAAAGTGACATTGAAAATTAAAAGCTAATTTTCCTGCAAAGTTAGCTCTGACTCACTAGACCTTGCTCTGCTAAAGTCTTAAAACTATCTAAAATAGTGATTTTCACATCAGGTGTCTTGGTTGCATTCCGAGAGCCACATGCTCTGGAAGGGGATGGTGTAATCAGCTCTTCTTATGACTGATTAAATCAGTTTTCCTCCTTCAGCTGCTGAATACTGTTGTTAAATAGCAGTTGTGATACAACAGAAGCTGGGAGTGTCTCTTATCTGCACTCACTTTCTTCTTCATGCACTGTTACTGTCCATAAAACTATTCGTGCCATCTTTGATATTCCACTTGGAATCTAATTTCAAAGCCTTTGCCTTTATTTAGATTTATAACCACAGGAAGTAGACCCAATTATCTATTTGATGTATGGATCTCCTATGGATCTCCTGGCTTTCAGGGAAAAGCATTTGAAATTGGTGACTTGCTCTGTGAACAAGTAATTAGTGTGAGCTATCAGGAAAATAAATTAGCTGCATTTCAGTGCACAGAAATGAAGACTTTCTGTGGCATCAACAGGAAATACCAATGGTTTACAGTGGGCAGCTTCTCAGTGTTATTTTAATGTAAATAAGCATGAGCTAATTGGTCAGGGGTACAGGGAGCTCCTAATTGGAATGTATAAAGAACAGGCAAACATGCAGAAGAATATTTCCATTAGAGCACTTTTCCACAAGGGAGGAAACTCTGCAGTGTTAGCTAGGCTATACCTGTAGCACAGCTTGGTCTGCTTCCAGTGAAGAATTTTGTAATACACAGATTTGATAGTCAATCAGTATTTTTGCAGTTAATGCCAATTTATGACTTAAAATAATCTTACCTCTGCTGTGTGACAGCTGTTGCCTCTGAGACTGGGTCAAGTGAGGACACACCAAGACAGGCAGGAGTTTGTGTGACCCAGCAAGGGTTTTGTGACTAGGATGGGAATGTCTCTCCAGCACTGGAGGTGTCTCTCCATCCTGTGCCCCAGGCTGAGTGGACATGGCCAAGCTGCCTCTGTCCTTCCTGCAGTCTGGCAGGCAGAGACACATCACTTCTGGCAGTGTTCATGCAGAAAGGAATGCAGGGAGTGGTGGGTATCCATTTCACACTTGACCAGGCAATAAATGCAGGAGGCAGCACACAAAGCTGTGAGTTCCTGAGGGGGCCTGTGCTTCATTTATATTGATGCTGTTTTCTAATGTCAGACAAAAACTGTATCTCATGTCTAAAACGAAGCATCCACTTATGGGTTGAATAATTGGAGGTTTATTAGTGATAACAGGAGATTGATGCACTGGGAATTCAATTCTGCCCACTTGTCTCATATTCCTTTGCTGGACTTCTGCATTTTGTGCATTCTGTCAGCAACAGAGACTGTGAGAGAGTGAAAAATATGGGCTTTGGTTTTGGGAATTATTTTTTATCTGAAAAGGTAAGACTTTTAATGTCATGTTTAATGTAATTGCTTCCAAATTGTCAATTAGCCCTTACAAATTATGGAATTAGCTACTCATTAGCTTTTCATGTTGCCAGAGGAAGGACATAGTTCAGCCCCTGGGGTCATGAGCCAGTGGATGGCTCTTAGGTGCACTTCAGCTAGATCACAAAGACTACCACTTGCCATGGAAAATCCTCTGGTATTTCCTGGCAGCTGGCCACTAGAAGGCCCTGAGCTACATAGCTTAGGAGCTTTAAGTAGAATGAAGTTAGATGAATATGGGCCCTAATCCCTGTTTACCTCAATGTTTTCATCTGTGGTTTGGCAGCATTAGTTACTGTGCATGCTAAGGTTGAGGTCTTGCTTATTAATGATACTGGAAGAGATTGAAGACTCTTATTTTCCATTCATGGTCTTCCACAGGTTCCAGCAATCTGGAGACTAAAAGAATTTTGGTATTCTTGATGGGGTGGTGGATCTCTGTGTTAGGTTCTGTCTGTGCTGTCACTCTGTTTGTGTTGTATGACCTTGGTTGGTGGGAGGTGTAAACCCACCTGCAGATGTTTAACCTTTCCTGTGCTTGCCAGGAACAGGAGTGGGACTGTGACTGCTGAGGGGAGCCCATGTTTGGAGTGAAATCTATTCCATCTGTGACTGAGAACATATGGAGTGTCTTCCCTTCTGTGTGTGCTCAATGCATCAGACATCAACTCTTGGTTGTGTTCATGCTCTTGCTTTGTTTGAGACCATGGGCTGACTGGGCTCAGCCTTGGGAGGACAGACAGACAGACAGACAGACAGGAGGATGTGGCCAATCAAAATGGGCATCAGAACTTTTGTTGAAAAGGGGATTTTTTGTCTAAGCAAGAACAACAATCTTTGGTGCCTCTTTTTATAGATGCCAGCTGAACTCTTGAATAATTCTGTGCAGTTCTGCTTTCAGGGGAATAGGAATGTTTAATGATAATGACTCTTACCTGAGGAACTGAATTTAGAGCACCTCTAAAATCTTAGCTTGATGCCTAATACGGAATGCAGAAAAGGGCCGTAATTCCTGAGCCCAAAGCAGAGATGAAAGAAGCTGGAAGCATTAGTCTCCTAAGCCTGTGTGACAGCTTTTTCTATGTTATTAATATTTACTTCAGAAACAAAGATGTACTTGCTCAGTTTGCTCATTTTCTGAGATTAATGTTCTGAGTTCAGCCACACTATTTTCCTTACTGCTATGGAATTTGGTTGTACTAACAAAGAAAGAAAAATCCAGAGGGTTGATCTAGAGAGAGGCATCATTTATGGAAGGAGGAAGCCTTGTGAGATATCTCATCATGCCAGTTTTCAGTAGTAGGAGTGAGCTACTCATCTCTTTTGCCCAGATGTCATGGTAGACAGTCCTCCAGGACTCTGGCTGCAACAGTTGCAGCAAATAGAGTTAAATCCCTTTGGCACCTGGCAAGCTAATTTATTGCTTGACTCTGAAAAATAGGGAGCATGGGAATCTTTATGCAAAGTATAATTAGGAAGAAATAACTGTAATAAAGTAAAAATTAATCAGCTAACTCAAACCTGAATTAAATGAATATTTTTTAGCAAATACTACAGACCTCATGCATTGTTCAAACATTTCAGGAAGTGTAATATAAATAAAAGGCTCTTACTTTGAGGAAATTTCATTACTGCATAAAAAAATCCATATAGCCAAGGTGACAAATTCCACTTCTGTTTTCCCCACTTTTTTGAAGAATCTGTTCAGTATGAAAGTTCTTCATTTTTCATTGTTATTGTACCATGACCTAAGAAGAGTTAAGGGCACAAGAACATGAGAAGTTCTGGACCCAGTTTGTACATCACAGAGGGAGTTACTTCAAATTTAGAAATTGGACAAGCTTTGTAAACTACTTCTGCATTTTTGGTTTTGGTTATTTGGTAGGTTTGCTTGGAGTGCACAAAAATTGTTCCAAGTTCTGTCCTGCTCCCATCTGCTCTTGGCTCTGGTCAGCTTCACTGGGAGCAGAGAAATGTGCAGTTACATTCTGCTTGTGCAGAAAGCTTAAGGCTGGTTCTTAACTCAATTGCCTTTAAATAAAAAGACAAGATTCCCTGTTTGTATTTTACCCACGAGCCTGGAGCACCTCTCAGTGCCATGTTTCAGGATAAAGGACAGTTTTTATCTGCCTTGGGTCAGTGATCACCAAGTTTTTACTCCTGACAAGGTTGGCTAACTGGAAGAAGAAAGAACTGCACTTGATTTTAGGTTAAAATACTGTATTAGCTGATTGTGTTTTGCAGCTACAGAGTATAATAATACAGAGTATAATTGATATATCCAGTCATTGTAACATTACCACTGACCAAAATTAACAGTAAATTGACCTGAATAAAGATTGGGAAAATTCGGTGCTGGTAACTGGTTTTACAGCAGGGTTTCCAAACATGATTAAACCAAGATACTTCCAATGTTTGCAGTGGCAATGAAGGTTTGGAATGTGATCATCTGCTGAAAACATTAGTGGATTTCTTAATGTGTAATACATGTTAATCTGCAACAAATCACTGTCACACACATGACAGAGTTAGGCCTGTAAAATTAACCAGGAGAAGATTACCTTCTAGTTCAAAAAGATCTTTCTTACTGGAAGGACAAGGATGCAGCTCTTAGAGGCAGAGCAGGAGCAGGTGTTTTTGTTCCCTGTGACTGGTGCAGGGTCACACTTCGGTCTGGGGCCATTTATGGAGCATTCAGTTGGGCCAGGTTTTCAGGTGGATAAGGAAGCTTTATTTAGCCATTGATGTGGAGCCTGCTCACTGCCAGCCCTACCCTCAGGAACAAGTGTCCACATCAAGATAAACACAAATGGGGGCTCTTCTTGTCAGACTCCAGGGGACATTTTTCAATTCTTCCCAAGAGGTTCCTCCCTAAATAGGACTAAAGAGCTTCATGCTCCTGTAGACAGCTCAGATGGCTTCTGCTTTTGCTCCACCTGCTCTCGAACAGTTGAAAGGATTTGGCAGCCTATGAATGTTTCTCAAGTGCTCATTTCCCATTGGAGCTGAAGGTGCTGTGTGGGGACATGCTCTGGCTAACCTTGAATTGGAGTGATCACAGCAGGAGCATGAACTGACTCATTTCACTTCTTTGTGTTCTGTGTGAATTCCCTGTGTCTGTGGCTAGGCAGCAGCTTGTTGGCTCTGTTTCCTGTCTTGTCTTTTATCTTTTCATCCAGATTCACCCTCTTTCATTTTGAAGTATTTTGGGTTTGATTTCTGAAAGAGAAAGAAAGGCCTCTCTGATGAAAGAGGTGGGCATGACCATCCTTTTAAGAGAGGAGGGAAAGAAAAAGTGAAGTATTGTGTAGCATGAGTGAGCATTTGCTGAAGAACATATGATTCAGTGGCACCAAGTATTCATGGTTTCATTGTGAAGCAGAATGAAATTCCCAGTGGTCACAGTTCAGAGCAACAGCAGCTCTGATAGGAATGTGGGGTTTTTTTCTGAGAATTTTTCTGCATGAATAAATTCAGTTTTCATAATGGGGTGAGGATTACCCTTTTTTTTTTTTTTCTGACCTCTTTTTGGCTTATCAGCTTCTTTCACTGTCTGCTAGCCAGAGACAAGTCCTATCAGAAATTCCCACAGTTCTTTGCCCCTTTCATTCTCCAGCCACCTAGAAATCACTTGCTATTTATGGATTAGAAGTTATCTGGGGAACTTGAGAGCAAGAGGGTGCATTCCAAACTAACCTCTGGATCATGCTGCATACATGTGTATTGTCCAAAATGACCAAAATCTGTTCTTATATCCTGGGAAATGTGCAGAAATCAAGAAACAGTGTTGGCAAATACAGTATAAACAAAATATAATCAGATTTATGGCAATTCTACTGGAATTCTGGGGTGAAATCAGGATTTGTATTTTTACATCTGTAAATATCCTAGAATGTGTGTTTCAGTAAAAAAGCAACCAGTCATTTTAAACTGGGTTTTGATTCCTGCACTAATTCCTCAAGCTTTCAAGCATCATACCTGCTCTCTTTAAATAATGAGGGAGAAGATGATAGAACTATGCTGTGATCACTCTTTTACTATTGGTATCATGGCCCCCATCCTGTCTGTGTTCCCCCTGGCCTTGATCTTTAGGTGAGGCACAAAAACAGAGAGAAGCAGCATATGGTGTTTGAGACCATATCTTATTTTCTGAACGTTCAATAAATGTTTAGTCTTCTTGCTTTGTTCTTTTTTCCCCTCCAGAAAGCCTACAAATTAATCATGTTTGAATCCATTTGCCAAGACCAGTTCCTTGGCACATTTCCGATGTGCCAAAGAAAAATACATTGTCTCATCAGCCTCTGCTCAGTACCAATCTTAATCTGGTGAACAGCCCTTTACTGCACAGCATTTTCCATGAGATGGTAATTTACCTCTTGAGTCACTTATTACTTTTTTTTTTTTTTTTCTTGGAATGTATGCTTTGGCTCTTACCTTTGACAGTTTCAATCTGCAGTGTTGTTCTGTAGCCAGAATGTTTTCATTTTCTGCTGGGTGACTGGTGCTTCTTGCTGAGTTTTTTGAGAGAAGTGTTTTGGGAACCAAATTCACCACTGTGTGTCCAAAGCCAGGCTGTGCCTCCTGAGCTGGTCAGCAAAAACAGTCCAAATTCCTGGTGCTGCTTAGCATGTTTTCCTTGGGGCTCACCAGATGAGGTGAGCACACAATCAGATTTATAGTGAGGATCTGAGGTGTTTTTGTCACCCTGGAAATTACACGTGGAATGTAGGTCATGATTTTGCAGAGGAAAAAAATGGGTCAAAAGTCTTGCTGAAACAGAGAGGGTCCCCTGGTGCTGGAGGTGTGCAGAAGTGATTTATCCTGTGCATGCCTATCATGGGGTGTGCAGCTCTCATGCACACAAAGTGTGAGGAGATTGGGGTTTATAATTGGAAGCCCTAAGCCTGTGCTGTCCATACCCAACACTCTTGATGGCCTCAGGGGAAGTCTGTGATGCACAAGGAATGTGGGTTTGCTGCCAAGTGTTGGAAAATGCAGAGATGACAGCTCTGCTGCACAGAACACAGCCTAGGAAGGTGCAGGGACATCTTTTACATGATGCTGGTGTCCTCCTTTTGGGCAAAAAGACAACACAGACTAGGAAATCCAGTGTTAAAGGTGGCTGAAGGGTTTTATTCTCTTAAATATAAACTTGTATCTTGCCTTTAAAAAAAAAAACCCAAGCATGGAGTGTTTGTATAATTTTCTGGTGGTTTGATTCTGCCTTGGTGACCAAGGCTAAGTGGAATTGTTGACTGTAACTTATCAAAAATCAATTAACATGATGTGTGAATTGCATAGCTCCCATCCCTTAGTTACAAGCACTCTTTACTTTTTTTTTTTACTTGTAAGTAACCTGGGCTTCTCACCACAGATTGAGTTAAATTGATTAGGCTATTAATCACTGAAGTGGTTTTGTGTTGGAATAATTTGAACTAGTTTCCCAGACAGACTGCTTCATCACCAAGTCTTGAAGAAAATCAATTAATATCAGAAGCTCTGGTAAAGCAAGGACCATGTCCTTCCTTGCCATTTCTCTCTTAGTAGGAAAAGAGAGAGTTTGATGCATAGAATGGCTGTCAGTGGTAAATAAAATAGGGAGAGGGGTCTCACAAAACTGAGATTTCATGTGGCTGGTACAGGCTGGTCAAACCAGTGCTGGCTTTCAGCTGGAACACAGTTCCCAGAAACACTGAGGCTAAAATCACTGTTTTTTCTTGGAAGAGAAGTTACTGGGGAATAACTTTCAAGTCTGTCCAGATATTTGTGAGCTTTGGGTTCTGGATTTTGTAGTGACCATGGAAGCAGCACACAGAGTATTCCAGAGGGCTCATTCTGCAAAACCAAGCTTGGGGCTGGTATCCATCTTTCAACAGGATTCTTCTGTGGTGGAAACACTTCCACTGACAGTTGTCATGGGTGAAATGAGTGGTTCAGTTGGAGGCTGGGTGCTGAGCAGGCAGATTTAGTGCTGCTCTGGGGACAGTGTGGCTGTGTGTGCTTGGGTATCCTTCTCTCCATCCCTGGCACAATCAGCCTGAGCCAGTACCTCGAGGGTTTTTCCTGCTCACATCACTAAAAACAGCTCCAGAAACTGACTGCACATCCCTTGTTTGCCTGTCAGATGCTAAGGGGAATTTGTGGAATATGAGCTTCCTCTGGGACAGACCTTCAGGCTGAGCATGCTAATTAGTACTGCAGAAAAGGGAGGTCTGAGGGGAGCAGCTCAGAAGGAGACACTTGAACTAGGCTGCCTTTGTGTTTTGATTCTCTGGAAAAGAACAGCTTTTCCCTTTTATAATACTGTTGGTAGGGAGAAGTCATGCTTGTGCTGCTGTGACACTGTTGGCAATGATGTCTCTGCTCTACTTCAAACAAATTCACTTTTTTGAAAGTGGTGTCCAACCCACTGCAGCACGTTAATAAGACTGATGGTGGGAATGGAAAATGTTCTGTTGTCTATGCAGGCTAAAAGATGGAGTCAGTTTGACTTCAGACCCTTCCTTTCTCTGCACTAAACAATTGCTCAGCTTCACTGGCTGATTTCCACACACTGGCTGTGAATCTGTCATTTTCTGTGCTGACCTAAAAGCAACAAATTGCTTTTGGGCTGTCTTAGAAGTTAAAAATTAATTTAAACAATCTCCAGTGAGTATTTGTGTGGCTGCTTTCCCACACTTTTGCCTGCATCACAGCAACAGACTACTTCAGTAATTGGAGAAATTCTTTGCTTTATGAGACTGAAATGCAATTTCAGGTTGATCTCTTTTGCCAGGTGCTCTGTGTGTGTGAGTAAGTGGCAATTGGAAGTTCTACATCAATGTCTGTGCTGGCTTCATGGCCAATCTCAGTGTCACTCCAGCAGTACAGAATGCAGGGTCTCTTTGCAAGGCTGTGCACAGCTGATGGGTAGGGGATAGAAGTGTCCCTCTTCTGTTTCAGAATACCTCTGTGCTGATTGGTTTGTTTTAGGGAACTCACAAATCTCCTGACATAAATCTGAAAACTTGTTAACAGCCTTTCAGCTCAACTTGAGCACCTGTTATCTTGAAATAGAAAGACAAAGCAAAAAAAAAAAAAAAAGAAAGAAAAATTCATTAAAACAAGAAACTCAATAAGAAAATGTAAAGTCTTGCCTAATGATAACAACTGTGAAGATTTGGACAGTGTAAAGGTTTTTAAAAAATAAATCGAGAGAGCTTGCTTTGAGATATTAGTAGCTAGTAAAGAGCCAACTCATAATGTGAAGACAAGAAACTCAATAAGAAAATGTAAAGTCTTGCCTAATGAAAACAACTATGAAGATTTGGACAGTGTAACCTTTTTTAAAAAATAAATTGAGAGAGCTTGCTTTGAGGGATTAGATAGTTAGTAAAGAGCCAGCTCATAATGTGAAGACAAGCCCAGTGCCAGACAGCTAAATTCAGGCTTTTTTTTTTTCTTTTACTGTGTCACAGCTACCTCACCCTGGAATTCCTCGTCTGAAAAAGGAACCTAGATATGGTCTGGCCCTGATGCAATGCCAGATTGCATTTCTTCCTCAACTAATCAAGGCTCTTTATGCCACATGCTCAAGTTAGGCCTTGGTTTAGTGTTCTGGGACTGGCATACCTTTAGTCCTGAATTATGGATGTTGGTTTCAGCAGGAGCAGGGTAGTGCCCCACAGAGCATATCAGGGCAAGAGCTGGTGGGGAAATACTGCTTAGCACAGTGAAACATTTGTGAATCAAACTTATTTCCTCTTCCCCTAGGTGGTGGTATCCAAGATGTCCACAGGGAACAATTTAGTAGTTCATCTGTAACTGACATGAACATTTAGTGCAAATAAAGATGCCTAATCTGATAGCAGCTTGGCAAACAAACCTGAAGAGCCTGTTGGTCAGCAGGCAGAAATGAATACCAAATATTTTCCTTGCTGCCTCCCATATTTCTGGAAACTTTAGAAGCCAGAAATGTTCATTGGAAATGTACATTAAAATGATCCCCAAAGTGAATTACTCAGCTATTTCTGGAAGAACATTGCAAATTCACTTCTGTTGTGCTGTTGGCCTCCTTGAATCACTATTAATTAGGAAATTTAGCTCTTTAGCAGGCTGCTAATTAAATTGGGCTGCAGTGATACAGACAAGGAAAGGACCTCTATCCATTCCCTGCCAAGATAGTCATATATCCTGGGGTTGTCATGAGGAAAATCCAGCCAAGCTGCCAGTTTCCCTTCCTCTAGGGATGACGTGTCACATTTCATCTGACTACCTGTCTGTTACAGTGGATCTCTCCCTCCTTTGCTTTTAATTTTAGATTTGTTTATCTCATCCTTTTTCAAGGCAGGAGTTCAGCCTGACAGGGCCTTTTGACTTGGTTTGTGGGCTCTTAATCAGTCAAGTATGTAATTCAGTTCTGTCCTGAAGGCACTGCTGGCCAGAGTGTGGAAACTGAAGGCAGGGGCAAGAAGTTACCAGCAGTAGCATCTCTGTAATCATAAACACTGTCCCAGTTCTACAAATCTGCTGAACTCTGATGTTTTTCTCCTGTGAAACTTCTTTAAGCTAAAGGTGCCTTAACAAAGTGCTTCACTCTCTCCAGACACAGCCTCATTTCTCTGACCTCATTGTGGAGAGGTGATGGTTTATTTCACTGTATTACCCAGTCTGCTGTTTGCTTTACCTAAAGTAACATGATGATGGAAAAGGAGTTTTGTTTTGTCACTTTGCTCTGTCCTTTTTGATGACAAAAAGATGCTGAAGGAAAAGAAAGGTGCAGAAGAGCATTTTTGTGATATTTTGATTAGGTTAGCTACCAACTGTTAGCTGAGGTGCAGTGAGAGAGGATTTGCACATTGTGGAGAACTGATGGTTTATTTCACTGTATTACTCAGTTTGCTGTTTGCTTTACCTAAAGTAACATGATGCTGGAGGAGTTTTGTTCTGTCACTTCACTCTGTCCTTTTTTGATGACAAAATATGCTGAAGGAAAAGAAAGGTGCAGAAGACCAGTTTTATGCTATTTTGATTAAGTTAACTACCAACTGTTGGCTGAGGTGCAGTGGGAGAGGATTTGCACCCTGCTGTGGGGTTCTTTGTAGCTGGTGACCTTTAAGTTAGGAAGTCTCATCCATATTCCTTGCTGGCCTGTTGCTAAGACACTATAGCACCATATTTCTATGCCACTGCCTTCTCAGCTTATCCTCTGTGTGAAAGAGAACATTGAAGAAAAACTGATGTTTCTGTGCCTCAGAGAGAGGAAGGCTTGTGTGATCTCTGGCTCCTCCTGAGCACCAGGGGAAAGCTGTGTAGCAGAAGTGAGAAGACAAATGCAGGGCTGCAGTGAGCAAGGAGTTAACTTCCATTTCCCACCTTCCAAGTGTTGAATTCCAAAGCCCTGTTGAACAGAAACTGCAGCACGTTTACATTTTTGCTAGCTAAGCTGTTCTGATATTGATCAAAAATCTGTTCTTGCATTCACCAGCTCACCTAAAGAGCTGATGTGTTTTCTCTGAGATGGTAATCTTTTCTACCAAGAAAAATCCCCACAAAACCGTTTAACTTTTCATGTTCTCATGTTCTGATCTAGATATATTTTTCCTGGAAATTTAAAGCTCATCTAGCAAGCTCTGAGAGTAGGATTCTCCAGCTGAAAAATATGAAGGGCATGGTGTGTATGTGACCTCCTGGTCCAAATCACAATTTAAAGCATATCAGGGGGATTTGAAACTTGGTTAGTACAAAAGGATTCTCACAAATTTGTGGCCTAACCTGTTATCACTCTTACATTTGTATCATATTTACCATCAGTATATGAGAAGCACATTAATGAATATTGGTTTTCATTAAAAATTTAAAATTAATTTAATATCACATTTTCTCCCCCAAATTCATTATTTGAGTTTTCTTGTAATTTTTAACTTGGGATTTTCTGTCAGATTTTCTTGTTTGATTTTCAGTGTTTGAGAGATATTGGTATCTTTCCTTGCCAGACTGAAATGCACATCTGAGATTGTTATAAACAGCTGATCAGACACTGAAATTATTCACAGTATAGGAAGCTGCAGTCACAACACTGATTTGTGCTTTCCTGTTACAAGACATGAAAATGCCTACAACAGGATATTGAAACTAAACATAGTGTGGATTAAAAATGCTGTGAATTTAAATCTTCTCTTTAAAAAAAAGCCTTAAAATCCTTAGCATGAGGAGACTGCATGGTTGTCTTTAGAGAGATGCAGCCCTTCAGTGAATTTAGTTTACTGAGATCACAACGTTGGCCAGTGCTGAGCACATGTGAATAAAAACCAAGCTGACCAAAGAAAATTCAACATAGGGTTTGAAATAAATTCCAAATTACCAGCCTAAAAACCTGTAATTTTTTCTGCAAATTTGGGACAAAAATTTCCCTGTGAGCAAGGACACTGATTAATCAAGGCTACATAACATACCTAAGGAAGTAATGTGTAGTCATATTTTTTTTCCTGCTACATAACATACCTAAAGATGTAATATGTAGCAATATTTTTTTTTCCAAGCAAGTTTCAAATCTTGTCAGGCAAAATGTTGTTTAGTCTTCCATTAACTCCATTAACTCAATAGATGCTCACCCTATTCAGAAAGGGAAATCTCAGATCCTTGAAAAACAGGTGAGTGTTTCCAGTTCAGCCTCTCTCATGGAGGTATCACAGAAAGGACTCTGCCTTCAAAGACCTCTGCACATTTCTGATGCATGAGAAGTTTCTGCAGAGCATCTTCTCCCCAGCATTGTTCCACATGAGCACAACAGGCTGATGCTGGCAGATAGGTGATGGTTTTCCTGAGACAGGAAGAGGCAAGAAGCTGTTTCACAGGGCCAATCTTTTAGTGAACAGAGGGATTTTTCTCCTGGTACCAGAGCTGGGCTGTTTATGGTTTCTATGGATGGGGCAGAAAGATCCCTTCAGCTGTTTCCTAACAATACCTCTGTAACATTGTGGGTTCAATGGTGGCTGTGCTCAGGTGGGGCTGGTCTCTTTCTCCAGGCAGTAACTGACAGAACAAGAGGACACAGCCTTAAGCTGCACCAAAGGAAATATAGGCTGGATATCAGGAAAAAGTTTTTTACAGAAAGGGTAATAAAGTATTGGAATGGTCTGCCTGGGGAGGTGGTGGATTCACCATCTCTGGATGTGTTTAAGAAAAGACTGGATGTGGCACTTGGTGCCATGGTTTAGTTGAGGTGTTAGGGCTGGGCTGGACTTGATCCTGGAGGTCTCATCCAACCTGGTGATTCTGACTCTGATTCAATTTCAACAGGGGAAATTCTGAACAGATTCTGCCCCCCATCCCCAGCTCTGTCATCTCTCTGCCTAGTGCCTTCACACCAATATGGGGAGAAAACTATGATCAGACTACAGACATTAAATCTTCAATAGCCACTGTGTGTCTGGCACTCCTGCTTCCTCCTGTCCTCCTGTTCATTGTTGAAATTATACAGTGGTGTCTGTTGCCTGCTGGCTGTAGTTGGCTGCTCCAAAGTTCTGGGTTTTACTTTGTGCACCTCCAGAACTCAGCATTGCATGGCTTTGCTATTCAGGGTAGCATGGTGGATATAGAGATGATGATGTTGTGCCCTTGACCAAATGATGTAGAGCAAAACTCTTCAGGTAAGACTCTAAACCTAAGCTTTGCCTTTCCTTTAATATTTATATTGTCAGTTCTTATCTGGTGTTTCTTCATATTTCTGCTGTAATCAATCATCTGAATTAGTCACTTGATAGGTGAAGCTCCAGTCTTTATCTCCACATTGTGTTTGTGCTGTACAGGTTTGAGTACCATATTTGGACTCTTTGCAGGCTGCCTGCAGTGGGTGGGGGTGTTTGGTTCAGCCCTTGGTTAGCTCTGTGACAGGCTGCAGGCTCTGTTCATCACTCTGTTCTCCAGATGCTTATCAGCTGCTCTCAGACTCCATCCAGCCCTTGTTTGGCTGCCCTGCTGCAGTCCTTAAGGCTCCATTGTTTCCCAGCTCACAAGTGGGAGGCCCAGAGCAGCCCGACTGTGCTTCTGTTTGCCAGAGCCTCCCACACAGGGTTTGGAGGCAAGAAACTCACCCTTCTTGTATAGTTTAGGAGAAGTCTCCTCACTTTCTGCTCTGCTCTCTGGGGTGAGCTGTGACCCTCAGTCAGGAGGAGCCTCACAGCAAAAGGCCACCAACCCCAAAAGAGTGTTCAGATGGAGCTGGGAAAGCCTTGCACGAGGGACAGGCAATGGGAGTGGGACAGAAAGATTAATTGTCCCACTCTGTGCTGTTACAGCCTCACCTTGAGTGCTGTGTGCACTTGTGGGTGCCACAATAGGAGGAGGATCTGGAACTGTTGGAGAATGTCCAGAGGAGGCTACAAAGATGCTGAAGAGCCTTGAGCAGAAGCCATGCAAGGAGCAGCTGAGGTCACTTGGCTTGTTCAGCCAGTAGAAGAGTGAGGGGAGAAATCTCATTGCAGTCTACAACTTCCCCTTGAGGGGAAAAGGAGGGGGAAAACTGATTTCTTCTCTCTGGTGACCAGCAACAGGACCTGAGTGAACAGCATGGAGCTGTCAGGGCAGATTGAGGTGGGATATTAGAAAAAGCCAGAGGGTGGCTGGGCACTGAACAGGCTCCCCAGGGCAGTGCTCACAGCACCAGGAGTATTTGGACATCCCTGAGGGCCACATGGGGGGTGACTCCTGAGGTGTCCTGTGTGTGGCTGGGAGGTGGGCTTTTGTGAGTCCCTTCCAACTCAGGTTATTCCACGATTCTGTGTTTCTGTGACAATAACAATTGGGACTTTTCCCCCTCCAGTCCTTTACAAGGTGGAGCTCATCCAGTTTCTTTGAAGGAAGCAAGACAGAACTTCTGGGTTTGAATCAAACCACAAAATGGCTGCAGCAAAACCATTTTGAACAAAATGTTGTAGTGCAGGCAATGCCTCACAAACTTGGATGAAAAGCTGAGAAAAATTCCAGTCTTGCATCCCTTAGTCAGCCAGAAATACTATATCCTGGGGTGTGCTAAAAGACAGAGCTGTGCAGGCAGGAGTTACAGCCCTTCCTGTAACTTCCTCCTGGATGGGTGAAGGGTTTGCAGAAAGGAAATTGGATCAATTCAATTCAGACTAGAGAAATAAAATGGCAAGAAGCTCTTTACTTCTTTCATCTTTATTAAATTCTAGAGTATATTTCCTTACAAGACTTATGCGCTTGTAGCATTTTATTGCATTGTATGCAAAGTAGTTAAAAATATTACTTTTAAAGCATCTGGAGCCCTACCCTGGCATTTGGAAGCATCTAGATTCCCCTATAGTTTAATGAAGCTTTGCTGTACACTGTCCAATAAGCCTTGACTGATAAGGGAGTTTCTGTGCCTGTTATTTGGGGTGCCAAGACAGGTATTTGAACATCTCACAGACAGTCAGAAAGGCAGCCCAGGTACAGCTGAGCACAGAGTCCCCTTGGAACCCTCTGCCTGTACACTGGCTCCTCAACACTTCCTCCTGTGCCCGTGGGGTTCCCATCCTGACAGCTCTATGGAAGGGTTTGGAACATGCAGCAGAGCAGAGCCCACCTCCTCACAGGCAGCAGTGTCCAGCACAGGGATCTGACTGGAGTTCTCTGCTTATGAAGGGGTTTTCTTGTTTAGTTGTTTTTTTTTTTTTCAGTGCTGGCTGATCCTTTATTTGTCATCTTTAGTTAATTTTAAAATAAAATACAGGACCATCAGGGGCTTGCTGAGTCACTGTCTTAGAGTTTCTAATAAGAGCAGTCCTTTTTCTCTTATAGCTGGTTCTGTTCTGGGCACTTCTGTAACTTATTTTCCAGCAGTGTCTCTAATTTGACTAGATTGTCCTGCTTTTATCACTCCTGTTTAGGAGGCTGTTCCAGGAGCTTACTGCTCTGAGAGTTACAAGCCTTCTGCAATAAAAATGTCTCCCCAGTTCTAAATTCCCTTACAGCAAGTTTGTACGTGTTTGTCCTTGTGCCAGAGTTGTCCTTCCAGCTGAAAAGCTTCTCCCTCCCTGTGCCCCCATTGTGTAGGTGTTTCTCTTCAAGACAGTTCTATTACTCTGCTTATCACAGGGGGCCTTCTGTGTGCCACAGGAGCTGGGCTTTGTCCTTAAAGGTCATTTCCTCAAACCAGGATACTTGTGCTGTGTGAATTTTATTCCTGCAGTTGAAAAGAACCTCAGCTCCCTCTGACCCATGGGAGTTCTCCTCACACCTTATGTCCTTTGGAGTAAAAATCCTCCATGTGGGAATGCTCAGACTCCTGTGAGTGTTTGTGTAGCAGAGAGAATCCTCAGGTAACACACTAGCCAGATGTTTCTAAGCAAAAAAAATTCTTGAGTGCCTGAGGGTTGGGGATGTCACAGCCAAACAACAATTAGAACTGCCACCATTTAGTGATCCTTTTACCCTGAAAAGACTCTTACCCTTGCATTTATATCATAAGCACAAATTTCTTCCAGAAACACTGTGCACAAATGAGATATTTGTGTTAGAATATCTGGCATCCTCTATCTTGCCTGTTTTTCAGACAATTTATGTCAAATTGAAGATTTGAAGCTTCTGGGCCCTGGATTAATGGCCCTGTCTAATTCTTTACATTCCTTGAAATTTGTTTATGTCTATTGAGGCTAAACAGAGTTGATGATTAAAGAGACTATGTTGTAGCTTCAGCTGTACAAGGAGAAAACTGAATTCCACCCTTCCTGAGCAGGTCTTTGGTTACTTGTGCTGGGATCAGCATGGGACTAACCTTGCCTAGGAAGTCAATTTAGAATGAGTAATTCTCACTCAATGATCAAGATTTTGTTTATTATTGTTTCAGCCATCATGTTTAGGTGATTTATTTGAACACTTGGATATAATTTTTGCTTTGATTTTTTTTAAAATATAATTAATATGTGCATCATGGTTGAAGCAAGAAATCCCCCTTAGCAAGAATGGGATGTTGAACTAATTGTTGGCTGATTTGTTTGCATTCCTGTCAGATAACAGCTATATTTATGGAGTTCTAGGTTTTGTGGACAGATTCCTCTCTTGAGACAAACTGACTTGCATTTTGCTAAAAAACTTGAGGTTCAGCTGAAATGTAAAGCAAGTCTTTTGTGTCTTCCAAGGTAACATGACATGAACTGTGACATGGATGTTACAGGCTCTATAAAATACCAGGGTTTGGGCTCCTTTGTTTTGAATTTCCTCAGTGTGTGTCTGCTGTTGAAGGAAATCTCTCTCTTTGTTCTCGCTCCCATGTTCCTCCTCAGAGGAATGTTTTTATAGCCAGGATTCTGAACATCTAAAGCAATGTCAGAAAAACAGAAAGCACAGGCTGAAAATCATCTTAACCTCAGTGATGGCCTCAGCCTGGAGCTCTGCTGCTGCTGCTGCTGCTTTCAGGTGCTCTCTCTGTTTCTGGTGTTCAGGCTCTTCCCCCACCCTTGGTTTGCAGGAGAGGCACTGCTCCTTTCAGTAGCAAACACAGGTGGTGTCTCCTCCTCATGTGTGCAATAAAGTTCTATATGCACCACAGGTATAAGGTTTGTGTTTTACATACACCAAGGATTGCCACAGGAAAAACAGTCTGTTAAATTGGCTTGGAGACTTCTGTTGTGAGCTCCAATCTTTGCACATCTACAGTGAGGCAGCTTTAAGACCAGACTTTCTAAGATAAATTTTGAGTTTCTTTCATTGCCTCCCAAAAACCCATAGGTGAGATTTAAAACATAATTTAAACTATTTGTTCTGGATGAGGATAATAAACTCCTTTAAAGTAAAACTTCCACACTTTTCTGTTATTCTGAACTTGAATGTTTCTACAGTCCCTTGATACATTTACTAAGCCTAGAAAAGGGTTCTCCAGAATTGTTTTCTCTCTTTTATGTTTTGTTTTCTGATTCATCCAAAGTTGCCTAAATAGTTGGAAATGTGGAGAGCACAAAGTCAGAGATGCTGAAAGCATTTGGAGTTCCCCCACAATGAATCCACAGCTGAGCATGGGATCACAAGGGCCGTGTTATGGTCTGATGCTCAACATCTGTGAGGCCTCCAGGATGGAAGGACCTGAACACTGGGAAGTGTGAGATCCCAACTTGGAGAGCTTTCTGTGGCTTTGGGTGGAGAGAGGACTTCTTGCCAGCGTGAGTCCATGACAACAATAACATCCTGGCCTGCTGCTGGTGGGACAGCAAGCCTGGTGTGCATGAGGAAGCTGGTGATGCACGTCCTGAACGTGGCTGCTGGCAAGGCACCCCCCACAAAACCTGCTGTGAGGATGGGCTGAAGGAGTAACGTGCAGACTGAATTACAGAGAGTTGATTCCATGGGTATTTTGAAGCACAAATGTGTGTTCTTCTCTCATCCCACCACTTGATTTGGGGTATTGTTGTTTTCCCCCTGCGATTTTCTTTCTCCACTGTAATTACTGCTGGGAGTGTGACCCAGCTTTGCTGCCTTTGGTGCCATGCCCACTTCCTGTGCAGATGGTGGTGCAGGCAGCCATTCTGGGGGGGCTGGTGGTGATTAACAAGAAAGCAAAGCTGAGGTATGCCCAGCAATGTAAGGACCACCAAATGCTGCAAGCACAGATTTTAAGCCTTTTTGCAAAGCTGAAGTTCAGGGGTTTGCTGCACTCTTTCATTTGGGCAAACCACGTCTATGGATAGTCCCCCATGTGGGCTTCCTTCTGCAGCTTGAAAAAGTGCAGCCAAAATAGCAAATTTCAGTTCATTGCAATTGTTGTATTGCAGTAGCAGTGGAGTCCTGCCAATCCACAGCTCCATTCCAGCCTATGCAGTACAGGCAGACAGGGAGGAAAGTCTGCCCTGAGAGGACAAATCTTCCCTAAATAGTTGGGCTGTATAGCAGGAATGTGAGTCCTGCTGCTGAACTGCTGCTGACCTGATCAGACAATAACCAGATCAATAATAATGTAATCCTTCTGGCCAGACTTTGCACAGTTGCCTTTTCATTTAATCTATAGCAATAAAGCCAAGTCTTTGCCTAGGTATTTTTATTAATAGTTTTACAAGCAGAAGAAGAGTAGCCTTAGGCAAGTCTTTGCTATCTGCATGTCTCAGGACATTATAATCTGAAAGGATGCTGTCATGGCTGATAGCAGTTGTGTAAGATGATTACAAAACCAAGGGAGCTTTCAGGCCTGTTTACAAAAGCTGTGCTATTGTGTCTTCCTCCCAAGAGCTCCAGCAGTTATTTCACTGTGGAGCACAGCAGGGGAATTGGCAGAAATTAATATTTAGTCCTATTTGGGTGTGATTGCAGGTAATGACACGGGTGAGTTGGTGGTGCAGCAAAACCTGCAAAAGTAAGAATGAGATCTTCCTTCATTTTCAGGGAGATTACCAGCAAATGGCTTTGCCTGGCTCTGCTGTCTGCCTTGTACAGCAGCTTGTTCCCTCGTGTACTCCCACCTAGCAGAGGCTCTGTCCTTAAACTGCCTGGCAGAGTGGTGCTGGGTTCAGTCTTTTTGCATGCTAGTAATACAAGAAACTATTCAAAGCTTTTTTTTGGGGAAAAAAAAAACCCATAAATTCCTGTTACAGTTTTGGAACATGCTCATACTGAGCACCTTGTGCAGCAAAAAGTAATTGTATTCTTGCAGTAAGCAGACAGTAAAATTGTTTCCAAGGGGAGGTTATAGACAATGACTAAGATGTGACTTCTGTGGAGCTTTGTTTTAATGACAACATATTGCTGTATATAAAACACAAACCTTGAGGTAAATTCACAGCCTCTGGCACTGGCCTCTGAGAGGTTATTGCACGTTCAGTGTAACCAGACAGGCACAAAAATTTTTATCTTGAGTTGGCCTGTAAGCAGCTTTGGGATTATATTGCAAAAAGCTCTGTGATGCCTGGATTTTATGCATTTACATTTAAGCCCAACAATTCCAGGAAGCATCTGAGTTCTTGTGCTGCTGATCACTTGTCTCACTCTTCATTAAAGACTATGTGGAAGAGAGAAAAGCTGTAGTAATGGCATAAATCATGTGAACAAGTAGAATATCTTCCTCAACTATTTTTAAAATTAGTCTGCTGCCTTTTCTGGCACATACCTCCTGTTCTTTCAAAACACAGCTTGCTTGAGCAGGAGCACAAAACTGTAAAATAGCACATCTTCCAAGCTCACAGTCCTCACTTGCCGTGCTTGGTTAGACAGCCATGGTGAAAATGGAAGTAAAGTTCAGGATATACAGCAAAAGAAGGCAGCTGAGGTTGTGTTTCCAGGAGCTGGGCTGGCTGGATTTTGTTCTGGACTGTGGCACAGTAAGAACTGGGATCCACTTACTTGGGCTGCTGAGCTCATACTCACTTGTGATATGTCACTAGTTTACAACACAACTGTAGAGAAGTTTTATATTCTAAGGTGAGCAAAGGATCCACAGTTTTTGACATTCCATTTTGGTTTGTTCTGGGCCCTGATTTACAAGAACTTTAAATGGAATTAGGCATTTCTTTCCTGGAAAAATCTGTGGATGGAAAGCTCCAAAGTTAGCTCCTACCTGTCAAAACCGAGCACTGTGAAAGACTTCCAAGGTAGTTACACGTGAGCAGAGATGTCTGTGTGGGTTAGATCTTCACAGCCAGGTTGTAACAGGGACGTGTCACAGCCTGGCTAATCAACCTGCCTGAAGCACTGAACTGATGTATCCTTGCTCCTTCTGGAGCTAGGTCATCGTGGGCTAATTTGGATATCGATCCTTCCAGTCTTGAATTAAAGTTTTAAAATCACCTTGTGCTTCCTGATGCATATTCTGTGACTGTAAGGTGAGCTACTCCCCTGAATTAATAGCTTTGTTCCTGGTCCTGGCACAGCCTTCCTGTTCTGCTGGCCACAAGATATTTGGTGTGATACAACCCCAAAATGCATCCTGTTTGCTGCCTGGGTGCTCTGCCTATCCTAGGGTGGAGAACATTAAAATGTGTGCATGCCCAACTGAACTCTTAACTGATCCCAGTTATCAGCATCAGCTCAGGGGCTTGGATAGAAGTGGCTTCAGGCACTTGAATTCTCTGGTCTCTACAGACATGCTGCTGTCAGAGAAAAATCAACAGGCAGGTTTATTGAGAGATTAAAATAAAAATTGCAAATTTTTAAGAGCAATTTCCTAATGGTGCTTGAAGTGAGGCTGGAAGTCATGCTCTGACTGCAAAGGGCAGCTCTGGGGACAGTTGGCTGGTGAGCAGCCACGAGCTAATTGGAGCAAGACAGCATTTCCCAGTGCAGCTGTTCTGTCCTTGTTTGCACAGATGAAAAACACTCCGAGCAAACCTTGCTGGCCAGAGTCTCTCAAAATCCAGTGAGAGCAGCAGGCTTGGGAGTGTGGTGCTCTGCTCCTGCTCCCTGTTCCCCTTGGCTGGAGCCAGGCTGAGTGGGAGGATTCTGCTCAGCATGAATTCCTGCCCTGAGCATTCCTCCCTCCCTGCTGTGCCCCAGTGGTGCTGCTCTGCTTTAGATTGTCCTAATCCCCTTCTTCCCATGTCCTCTTCCCTTTGGGGGCTGGGCACTCCCTGACAGCCTCTGCTGCAGCTTCACCCAGAGCATTAGTGCTCCTGTGATGGTGTTTGACAGGCCTCACCTTTGATCTACAGGGGGAACTTTCACCAACACAAATAATAACATCTGAAATTTCGTTACTGGTGACTGAGGGCAATTAAAAGCTAAATGTCATGCAGCAGCACAGGCTGCACTTTCTTGGTGAAAATATTACATGGTGATTTGGTGGCAGCAGTTAATTAGTTTGGGCAAATGATCTCTTGCTGTGGATGTTTTCAGTGCAATCACATTTATAGTCAGGCTAACGGGGTAGAAAAAAGAGAAGGGAATACTCTGTCCTTTTGCATTAGGGAGAGCAGATCATCCAGTGGTGTGACTCTTGCAAGACAGGGACCTGGCTCTGTGCTTTTCTCCTCAGTTCTCTGCTGAACAGAATGCTCAGCAGCAAGACTGTCTCCTGAAGGTCACTGAGCTGCACACAACAAAAACTGACAGGTCTCTTTCCAGGATCTGCCTGAGCTGCAGTAGCTCAAAGAAAATGAGAGACATCCAGGTTCAGCAGAGCTCTCGGGAGGGGTGTTCAGAGTTCAGACCAAAATGGGCACCAGAGAGGCACAGGGAGTGAGAGGAGTTCCAAATCAGAGCGTGGCTGTGTCAGGACATGTTGTGCTGGCTTTGCAGAGCAGGGAAGTGTCTGGCACCCTTCTCCAGAGCAGCACTGAACTGGGGTGAAGACAGCAACAGCTCCTGGGGCCCAGAAACACAGTGCCCTCAATTTAACTGGCTTTGAGCGAGTTCATGGCAGATCCATTCTTGTTGCCTGGTCTAAAATGCACTGCATCAATCTCCTCTATAATTTAAAATAAAGCTGTTCTGAACTCCTAACAACGTCATTTGAATATGCTTAGCTTGGAGCATGAAACAGTGTGTAGGCTGACTTGTTAAGTGTGTGTGTAGTGGTTTAAAGGAGATACAGAGCATATTTTTGGGCACCACAATAAGAGTGCTGTGGGATGAGTTGGAGAGGATCCAGAAGAAAGTAAAGAGAGTATTCTGGGGCACATGATCTGCAGAAGTTTGGATGATTTTAGGGGTGTGCAGTATGGAGGAGAATGGAGGAAGATAGGAATCTTGAAATGCCTGGAAATGCTGTCCTTTTTGATACTTATTTATGTGTTGGGGATAGTGAGGAGGGAGAAGTGGCAAAGATGTTTCTGACTGGATGCTAGGAGAAGCCCTGGAAAAAGATTACCTGGAGAGAGTGTGAAGTCTCAGTCAGTAAAGGTCTCGAGGAGGAGGTTGGGAACAGCTTTCTCAAAAACTACTACTGCTGTTGATTCAGCTTCAGAGCAGATGAACTGGCAAGAAGATTTTGTGAGGGTCCCTTCCAGTCTTGCCTTATGTAGACAAGATCAGAATGAACATAGGGCTACCACCTGTGCTTTGAGCTGCAATTCAAGTAATTAGCTTCATTGATCTTTTCATTTCATTACTGCACAGTAAATCACTTTGGCTCCATTCCAAAATTCCTTTACTCTAGTAAAAGTTGGGTGAAATCCTTTCTGCACAGTTAGGAGCACGCTTATGTTTCCAAGATATTTATACCTTACTAATTAATGTATTTAAAAGCCTCCTGTGTATTTGTATGGAATGAAGATGACTTCACAGGCCCTCTCTTTCCACTTTCAGTGCCATGTTGTGTAGATGTTTGAGTTGTGACTTTTGAAGACTCAGGAGGGTACCTGGCAGGTCCCACAGATAATTCAAACTGTGCAAGTGGTGTAGGAAGTATTAGCTCGAGTTTTAGCTGGTGTTCTGGGCACCTCAGTACCCCCATCTTGGAGCACTTATCTGTGGTGACTCTCCATTCTGTTCCAAAATGAACCAATAACCATCACCCAAGAAGAATTCAGATCTGATGGTGTTTAACTGTTTCACTGACATTGTCAGCTTCTGGTTTGTGGACACAGAATCCAGATGCCACACAGGAGTGCTGTGTGGAGTGCTGAATTCAGGCTCAATGCTACGTGCAGTTTTTGGGGGGTTGTCTCACACTCTGCCTTCTGCAGTGCTGTGCTACATCTGTGTTTTCTTGCCTTTCTGACCCCATTCTTTTGCTAGCACAGGTCAACAACTACTAAAAATGGTGTTGTATACCCACTGGGAATGAGAACTCCAGATTCTGCTGTGATGCCTCCGGGGCCAGCTCCATGTCCTTGTTAGCTCCAAGTAGCTGCATTTGGCTTCACCCTTGGTCATCTTAGAGCAGAGAGAACTGGGGAGGGATTGAAGGAGATGTAAATGAAATGCTGGACCAAGAGAAAAGCAAAGCAGTCCCTCAACATCTTTCTCATTAGAACCCAGCATAAGATGTTTGTGGACCATGGGAATACAATTTACAAGTTGCTCTCTCAAGCCCAGATTTGCCTGTCACTCCTTGCTGGATAAATGCAATCCATTAGTGAGAGGCTTTTTCCACTGGTCGAATTGTTTCAACCTGTTCCTGAAACATATTTATGTGGTTTCATATGTTGTTTTTAAAGTCCAAATCCTCTCTTGTTGCTGCAGTGGAGATGAATATCTATGAGGTTGAGTGGCAACAAGAGGGGACCTGCCTCTTCTACACAATCCTAATTGTGGCTCTGGGGCTGGGGATGTGTTCCCTTCCTGGAGTGAGGGTAGGAAAACAAGCAGAGTGTTTTTCTGGCATCACCTTGTACAGGGTTCTCTGTTTGCTTTGCTTGTCCTCCTATCCATCTTGGTCTTGCTCAGCTTTTCCCACATCACAGAGAAAAGTGAGATTATTTGAGTGTGTGGGTAATAATGGCTTCAGTCACTGATGTCAGAAGTATAAATTAATAACTGGGGGGAAAATGTTTTGCATCATGGGTCTTATTTGGGCAAGATAGAAATGTTCATGAGATGAAGCAGCCTGCACCCTCCCTGCCCTTTGCTAATGTTGCATAAAGCTGTTGCTGCTGATGTTCTACTGGAAGATGAGGGGCTCAGCTGAGCCCACTGAGCAGGTTTCCTTCTCTTGCTGCTGACTCCTGGTGTGATCTCACCTTTGTGGTACCTTAGTGATGGTGTCTGCTCTGGACTCTCTTTGCACACTGTATAATTTGGAGATTTGCTGTCTTTTTGACTGTGGAAATATCTGGAATTTTAATGTGAGGTTTTTTTGCCTAAGGCTCCTATTTCTACATAACCATTTCTGTGAGCATGATGAAGATACTGATTTTTGTGCCTAGCAAAATACTGTCAGGAGACTGAATTAGGTGCAAATTTCTCCTCTTCCTGCAGTTGTTTCTGAAAGGGAGATCTAACTGAGATTATTCTAAAGGACAAAATGGATGCTTAGTTGAGGAAGTAGCACCAATTGTGGTGAGACTGAGTTCACACTATTTCCATTCCCCAAAAGGGAAAGTACTTGTCAAGTCCAGAAGCTTTCTTCACACAGACCAAACTCAGCTCTCCTTTGGGTTTGACAGATGTCAGTGGTTCTGGCAATAGCCAAGGCCACAGGAATCAAATGTGTTCTGACACATCTGTTGTCACCAGCAGTGTAGAAACCTTCTCCTCATGATTTCCAGATCAGTTCTTCAGCTGTCATGGTTTTGGAACTGAGAAAACCTACTGATTTCTTCATCAGCCCCAGCCTTATTTGTGAATCCCAGATCCCATTGCTCAGAAGAGTAACACCTTCCCAGTGTGCTTCTCTGCCTCCCAAAAGGCTGGTTTAAACTGGAGTTGGCTGAAATGTGAAGCTATAGATTTAGTGGTGGAGTCATTGGAGCTGTGATGGTCCATGACTGTGGTATCTGAGTGCCAACCATTGCAGCTGTCAGTGCCCACAGTGTCCAAAGTGACAGCTCAGACCTTTGGTCATCCCAACCACTGCAGAACACCAGGAGAAATGATGGTTACAAGTGAAAACTTGTGTTGTGCCTACAGTATCAAGGAGGGCCAACATCAAAGGATGCTATTTTGTTGCTTTAGACTGGGAGTACTAATTAGAATGGGGATATTAATTATACTTTTTATCATCTCTCTACTACCTTGTTTAGTTGTGAATTCACCTGTTCTTTTTTGTCCCTCCCATCTAGGATCAATCTGTTCCCCATTAAAAGGAATTTGTGCACATGGAGAGCATTTTTCTCTCACCTCTGAGAGCTCTCTAGTCTTTATCAGACTGGAAATGCTATTCTGCACTGAAATCAGGCAAACACCGTTGTGCCTGTTCTGATTGTTTTGCTGTTGACATTTTTGTGATTATGCAAAGAAGGATCTGTGCAGTGTGTTGAAAAGAATGAACCCAAACCATTAAGGTTACTCTGAGGCTAGCAATGAAAAATACAGCTCAGAAAATGTGCCTTGGAACTGACTGGAGACAGTGCTGTGTACAAAGCAATTATTCCCAAGATCAATTTCCAGTTGAAACCAGCTCAGGCTGTATTTACAGCAGAGGGATTCTGGAGTCAAGGGCATTGTTTAACTTCTGATACACTTTGATGACACTTGCCACGTTCCCAGCAGGGAAGATAAGCAGACTCCAGGAACATGGTGCAGGAATGGCAGTTTCCTGCCCTCAGTGGAACTGCACCTGCTGAGTTCAGACACAGACTTGAGGGGAAGAATGTCCCACTTTTGGAGCCTGGCCTTTGCATTTGTGTTGGAAAGGAAAGAAGGCAGACAGAAGAGTAATTAATCAAGGAAACCAGATCGTGGAGAGATTTATGTCCCTCATCTATATGTATAATGGGTCTGTCAGCTGCATGATGGGCTCTTGGAGGGGCTGCTCTCTAATGGGGTGGGATTTAGAGCTCTGCAATGCTGAGACAGCTGAGGGTGGGGAGGTTGCTACAGGGTGACACAGGCCCCCACTATCCATCTTTTCAGAAGAAAAATGGGGAGAAGAGATGGTCAACACGGTTTGTTGATACAAGCAAAAAGCTGATTTGTAAAGATTTGTGAGTTTGCTTTGCTTGTGAGTAGAAGGGTCACACCTGAATGGCTGAAGAGTGTCCTCTGCACCTGTGTGCCACGGTCCTGTGCAGTTGGTGCAGTGCTGGCTCTCTCCAGGCAGAGTGAGGGACAGGTCTGTTAATCACAAAGGCTGCAATGCAGCATCACCCCCAAGCCAGGCTGACAGGAGAGCTGCAGTTTAGCTACACACTCACAATGCAGCCAAACACCACAGGCATGCTGTGCAATATCTGGCATTGCTGCACCCAAATGGCCTTCTGGACCATTCTCCATTTTTTCATGGATTTTACAGCATGCTAAGCTTCCATGGTCCCCACCACATGCTATGTGCTTCACTCACTGAATTTAATCACTAGAATAGGTCTCTTTTAAAACTCCTTTTAAGGCTCTTGGCTTTGTGGACCAAGAAAGCATCTTAATTTTTTCAAGGATTTTACAACATACTAAGTTTCCATGGTCCCCACTACATGCTGTGTGCCTCACTCACTGAATTTAATCACTAGAATAAGTGTCTTTTAAAGCTCCTTTGGAATAAATTAGCAACACTTGCTGTTCTCACCTGTCCCTGAAAATTCTGTATTTTACAGAAACTGAGGAGCAGCAGAGCAGTAATTTCCACAGCTGCTTTTGGGGAACAATCTGTGGCTGCTGAGTGAGGCAGTGCAGCCCTGGCCAGGTGTGCACAGCAGCACTGTGCAGGGTGAGCCTTGCCCTGCTGCTGTCCCCTCCTGTCAGGCTCTCCAGCTCACTAACACCCCTTACTTGTCAAGTAGAACAAATGTTTTTGGTGCTGAAAGCACTGGTCACTGTCACTGCAAAGATGGATGGTTTTCCAGGATGGATGGACATCATCTGGGAATTTGTTTTAGAGGCTGGGGTAGGGCTTTTTTCATATCAGAGGAAGAAATTTATATCTTTTGACAGTAGTCTCCTGAGGGCCTCTTTCCTTTATTGATACTTCAGTGTTGTCCTTTGATGTAATAATCCTGCATTACATAGCCTGTCACTCAGAAATGATGAACTTGGGCTTTTGGTGCAGGGGAATACCACCAAAGCTGAAAATAAAAAGAATTATTTGAATTTATGAGACAGAGACAGCTATACCTTAACTTAAAGGAAGATGCTTCTGCCCAGAACAATTCGTGATGAATATGAAAATTAGCCAGGAGCTTGCTCTTACAGAAATATGCTCTAAACTGACAGATTTTGTGTTTACACTTCATCCAGGCCATGTCCTCAGCCAGTTTCAAATGCACAGATAGCATCCAATAGCAGTGGCACTGTGGAATTCAATGTTTTAAAAGTTGGCTAAACACAGGAAAGATCACATTTGACATACGTGCCCTTGATTGAAAAGATTACTGTGCTTGTTTCATAAATCCAAACAACTGATAAAGAACTGCTGGTTTGTTCACCAGGGCAGTGCATAAGAACACACAAAGTATTGCTCTGGAAGGAAAGTTTTAGCCTGGGTGTATTTTGCAAGCAAGTTCCTCACTGGTGTCAGATTTGCAGGGATGACTTTAACTGCTGCAGCCACGTCTGGAGGAGAATGTCCCTTTGCTGGCCAGAGCCTCAGATACAGCTGCCTTTGACTGGACTTCATTATTACCATCTCCAGCTGGGGATGGGTTCAACCTCTAAATCAGTTTCCAAAGCTTCCAAGATACTCTGTGCTGCGTGCAAGGATGTGGAAGTGGCAATGTGTCATTTGGAATTCACAGCTCAAAATGCACACTTAGCATCTCAGGCTGAAATGCTGATCTGACCAATTCTGCTGCTCTGATTTCCTTCTCAAAGCCCACAGCAAAGATCCTAAGTGATGAGTTTAACTGTGAAAGGCACCCTGGCCAATGTGACCTTGAGAGAGTGTTTTTTCCTTTTAAAGGAATGATTAATAATGGCTTTGAATTGAATACTTAAAATATTTCAAGAGGAATAATGTTTTCCTTGGAAGAGTTTTCTTCCTGTAGGGAGAGATTGCATCTGACACATCCAGCCACAATTCAGACCTGGAGCTGACTGTTGTGGAAGAACTCAGAAATGAGGCACCTTCTCACGCCAGTTTCCTAGGAAACTTAATTTTATTGAAAGCAAAACCTGCTTTTGTTCCTATGATATTTGAAAGTTTATTGAGATGCATCAATCAGTAGGTTCAGTATCTTGAGGATAATTCCTGAAATCTGATTTGCAGTAATCTATCATATCCACATCCCCAGACTCCCAGGGAGCAAATACTTCACAGTGGGCAGCTCAGTAAGAACAGTATCAGATGCATAAGGCTGTGAGACCTGTCCTTGAGTTCTTCAATGTATTTAATAAGAATATCACTGCCCATGTACAGTTTGAAATGATTTTGGTGCAGAGTCTTTCACTTTCACATGTATCACAGGCAGGGAAGTCTGGAGTGCCTGGGGAGGAGAGGTGTTGGGGGCTGAGTGGTGTGGGGTGCAGCTGGATCTGGTGTGAAAAGTCCCCAGTTTCACCCCAGCCAAGCCCTGAGGGCAGAAGACTCACCCAGGGCATCTCTGGGCTCCAACCTTCTTTCCTTGGTTTGTGCTCCTGCTCTTCAGCACAGGTATTGGTTATTAAAACCAGCCAGTCCCATGCTCTGGCAGCAAAGTTTGTGCTGACAAAAGTGTAAATATTCCATGGCTGAGTGGGTTTAAATTCCCACCCTGTCTCTGTCCGTGAGGTCCCTGAGCTGATGTGGTGCCCTGCCATTCTGCACCCACCTTCCAGTGGCAATGCTCTTGTGTCTTTTTCTACTCAAATATAAAAACTGGATTACATTTGGCCATGCTCAGCATCTGTCCTGCAGCTTGCTCAGAGCTGATCTCCCAAATCTGTTCTAAATAACACCAAAGAATTCCCCTGACTAATTCAGAGCCTGGCTTTGACTCCTTGGTGTAGCATCATGTGATTCAAATGTCTGCTGCAAAAAGCCTGATCCCTGAGCTATTGTGGCAGTTCTAGTTAAATAATATTAATCCTTGATTTTCTGTTTTCCCCTCAGAAATATTTGGTAGCCTGATCTCAGGGATTTTCTTAGAACTCAGATTAAAATATAAACTGGGACAGAGGGATTTCCCATAGGTAAAGCAGTTTTAACAGTATTTTTAATGAAAATGTTGTATCCCCAGCATGAAATCAGATGTGTTGCGTGTTACATGAAGACTGGTCATGCAAAATAATGTCAACCAAACAATCCTGCTGCCCCTTGAGACTTATACTTGATAATGCACAAGAGCAATTGAAAGTCTTCTCATGGCATTCATTTTTAATTACTTCTGTGGTCCAAGGTCATAGATATAAGCCACTTGTCAGCCTGGAGAGCTTCACCAAGATAAAGACTAGATTTATGGCATTTATGCAGAATTCTGGGAAAAACCAAAGGTCACATTTTTCAAATGGAAGTGTTCAAAGTTAGCCTCTTAAAGCCTTGCTCAGAGCCTTGGATAAACAGGCTGCCTTTCACCAGGGCAGCAGAGGCTCTTTGTGCTGACTGTGCTGCAGACAGCCCGTGCCCAGTGTCACTCCCCAGCCCAGTTTGGGGCTTGCAGGCCTCCTCCAGCCTCTGCTCTTGGTTTTGCCTTAACCAAAGTGGCCACGTTGTCAAGGCTTTAAATTATTACAAAAACAATTCTTCATTTTTAATCCTTCAAGTGTGGATGATGCCATCATAAGAAAGATCTGTGTCTGTTTTGTTTCCATGCAAAGTTGGCATGACCAAGTGGAACATTTTAGAGACTATTGTGATATGAATTGTTTTGCATCCTAATGACAATTCTTCATAAAAATTATCTTAACCATTCTTTCCAGTGTGTTTTTCCAAGCCAGTAGCTAAACTTTCACATGTAGTAGAATTTTCTTGTTTCTAGACTGTGACTTAAGACTGAAGAAATTTTTTTGCTTTTTGGCAACAAAATCTTTAGCAAAGACTTAGCTTCCAAACTCTTGTGCTTTTGAGGGTGTGCTTGAATGTAGAGACAGAATAAAAATGCAGAATCTTTGGAAGTCTAAGTCAACCAGAATTTTCCACAGCAGGTTTGTGTCCTTTCCTTTGTTTAATAAAGTAACAGGTACAAGAAAGGAGCCTGTGTGAGAGGCCACAGTAGCTTGGGTTCCTACCACTCTCCTGGGAGTGCTCTGAGGAACTTGTTTTAGAGGTGAAGCAAATCATCACTAAATCAATAGAATTAAAACAGACAAGTGTGAGATTTAGGACATAACAGCACTTGTGTGAAGAAATCACCAATTAAGTCTTTGGGAAGTAGCTGCAGAGGCAGGAGGGACAACAATTCCTGAGAGAATGGAGGAACATTTTCTATTGAAGGTCTTTACTTGAGGGCTGGTGATGACTAGAAATATTGTTTCTGTCTGAATTGTTTAAGGATCTTTAATTTGCATTCTAGAAGACAAAAAAAAAGGATTAAAACACAGATTTTGGGAATGCTTGAGTATGCACCAGGGCTTTGGTTCAGATGGACACAGATTAAGTGAAGGCAGAGCAATAAGAGCTAGAATCAGTAAGATAAGTGTGGCTCCTTTGTCTGCATGTTCCCACAGACAAGTTTCATATATTTGTGCAAACAAAAGCTGAGAGAAGCCCAAAGGTGATTCTAGGAATGATGCCACATGTAGCCATGCACTGAAGCAGTGGCAAATGTTGAGATCTTATAGGGGAGTCTGTGGGAATGATCTTTTAAATAAACAGTGTGTGTCTCTTTTTCGCAGATTGCTGATCTTCCAACCTGTGGGATGTGCCTATAAGGTTTTGAAAACCTGGAGCTGATGCTCTTCTAAAAATAAACACACAAAAACAGATAAAAACAAATAAATTCCTGGAATCTTATTGACAAAATCTCTTCCAGTCCATTTTTGTCAGGCTTGTCAGCTGTACTAACACCCTTTGATGCTGCCTTTACCTCCTATGTTTGCTGAAGTAGGTGTTGCCCACTGTAAATAACTATTGTTCTGGTTTCCTGGCCCATTTGCTCGAATTTCCTCAGTTTTTGTTACACTTCTGGATAAGAATGGCTGGATATGGATACAGGGACATGGCAATTTTCAGCTTTGCAGGTGAGCTGATGGCTCACTGGGGACAAGGCTGATGTGAAGTGACTCTGGTCACGCTCCACCAGGCAGTGTCACAGGTTGTTCCCCAGCCTGGCAGGATTTTGGGGTGCAGTCTCTGGCAGGATTTTGGGGTGCAGTGCTCTGAGAGGATTTTGGGGTGCAGTCTCTGGCAGGATTTTGGGATGAAGTACTCTGGCAGGATTTGGGGGTGCAGTGCTCTGAGAGGATTTTGGGGTGAAGTACTCTGGGAGGATTTTGGGGTGCAGTGCTCTGGCAGGATTTTGGGATGAAGTACTCTGACAGGATTTTGGGGTGCAGTCTCTGGCAGGATTTTGGGGTGCAGTCTCTGGCAGGATTTTGGGGTGCAGTGCTCTGAGAGGATTTTGGGGTGCAGTCTCTGGCAGGATTTTGGGATGAAGTACTCTGACAGGATTTTGGGGTGCAGTGCTCTGGCAGGATTTTGGGGTGCAGTCTCTGGCAGGATTTTGGGATGAAGTACTCTGACAGGATTTTGGGGTGCAGTCTCTGGCAGGATTTTGGGGTGCAGTCTCTGGCAGGATTTTGGGATGAAGTACTCTGACAGGATTTTGGGGTGCAGTCTCTGGCAGGATTTTGGGGTGCAGTCTCTGGCAGGATTTTGGGATGAAGTACTCTGACAGGATTTTGGGGTGCAGTCTCTGGCAGGATTTTGGGGTGCAGTGCTCTGGCAGGATTTTGGGATGAAGTACTCTGACAAGATTCTGGGGTGAAGTACTCTGACAAGATTCTGGGGTGCAGTGCTCTGGCAGGATTTTGGGGTGAAGTACTCTGACAAGATTCTGGGGTGCAGTGCTCTGGCAGGATTTTGGGGTGCAGTCTCTGGCAGGATTTTGGGATGAAGTACTCTGGGAGGATTTTGGCATGCAGTGCTCTGGTAGGCTTTTGGGATGCAGTGCTCTGGCAGGATTTTGGGGTGCAGTGCTCTGGCAGGATTTTGGGGTGCAGTCTCTGGCAGGATTTTGGGATGCAGTGCTCTGAAGAAAGGGCAGCTTTAGTGCTGCTGGTGATTTTCCCATCAGGGGAGAGTAGTTTGGCCTGGGGTTGATTTTTATTCAAGACGTGGCAGGCACAGGGCTAAGCAGCAGAGTGAAATGGACAGGTGAGAATTCCACATCAGTTTGGAATGTCAGTGCTTGTTACCTGTTAGAAAGGAGAAAAGCAATCATTTTAGTCTTTCACCGAGGAAGAGTTCAAAAAATGATGGTACATTGTTCCACCTCCACACACACACATCCAAACTCCTTTAAATTGCAGCCACTTCAAAGAATAAAACTCCTTTTTTGGAGCAGTAAATGGCATGCCAGGTATTCCAAACTGCACATCCTACCAAGGATATGGTAAAGAATGTGCCTGGGTACTAGAAAGTTTTTGTCTCCTGGCTTTGATTGCTGCCATTGACTCCACGCTCAGATTGTGACAGGGCTTAAAGCACTGAACTCAAATTGGCCCCTGTTGTGCTCAGGGCTGTCCAGACATAAAGTAAACAGCATTTCCAGAGACGTTCATCTGCAAAACGAGAGCAAACAGTCACTGTGGATGAGTAATCAGACCTGAGCAAATAAACAACAAATACATGGAGGAGGAGGACATGCCTGCTTTTTTCCAAGTCAGTAGCTGTGATGGGAACAAGGCCAGTGAATTAATAGTTTATGTGCAGTACAACAGAGGGACTTTTCAACAAAGGATCAGGCTTTGGATGAAGGGAGTATATTTATGTGTTTTCCTATCTGTTTTTCCCACTGTGTCCACTCTTCTTCCAAACCAGTGAAGTCTCTCCCCCTCTCCCAGTTGTGCCATCACCCACCAAGGCAGGAGGGGGCTGGGGGCAGCTCTGTGCCCTGAGTGTGCCAGGGCAAAGTGGGCCAAGCTGCAAGTGCAGAGCAAGTGGTGACGTGGGAGTCAGAGCTGCAGAGCCATTCATAATCCACCTCTCTCTTCCCCATAATTATCTCTGCTACCCGAGAGAGTTGAGAACTCCCTTAAGCCTCCCTGCAAGTCATTTCGATTCTAATTGGGATTTAAAAACTCTTGAAACCTGAGTGGGTGGCTCAGTGCATTATTGCTGATGAATGGTACCCTGGGTGATGTGCCCAGCAGACCCACAGAGGATCTGAGCTTGGTTTTTCAGAGAAGAGCTCTCCTTTTTGTTTTCAAGCACAGATTTGCTCTTCACCTCAGCTAATTAGGACCTGGCTTCATTCACAAAAGAAATTCTGTTTGTGGCACCGTACCAAAATGTTAATTCAGTTTTGTTATGTTGAATCCTTTCCCTTAATATTTCTTTAAAATGGAGGGGATGAAGCTTGCTTTCTCCACTTAAATTTTCTGTCTTTCCTTCCCAGTCTTGAGCTCTCCTTCAAAGCTTGGCTTAACATGGTTTTATGTCATCATACTACTCAGAAATGTCATAATAAGGACCTCTAGGTCCTCTAGGACCTCTAGGTCCTCCTAGGTCAGCTCTCTAGGCTTGGCTTGGAAGAACCATGTTCCTGGTGATTTTCTGGTTTGTTTTGATGTTTTGGTTTGGTTTTTTCTCCTCACAAAGCTCATCCTAACCAGTCATTTTTCCCCTGTTGTTAATTCCCTGCCTGACTTCCCTCTTCCTGTTAAACTGGCCCACAAGCATTGGCAGGATGATGGGAGAGGGTCCATCAGCACAGTAAGAGCTGGAGAATTGCACTGCTGGGGCAGGAGGGGGGTGACATCACTCTGATGGATTTCACTGTGGCAGCTGCAGAGGGACCTCCCTGGACCCAGCATCTGATAAATGAAGCACATAATTGAGAACAGGACTGATGGAGGCTGCAGCACTATTTCCAAGGAGACAAAATGGGTGAAGAGGAGGGTAGAGGGGCTCTTCTCACCTGGGCAGTGCAGTCTGGGTGGGGTTCCCAGCCCCACGAACACCATTCCCTTGTTTGTCATCTTAAATCTCCTGAAGTGCTTCCTGCAGCAGCTGCACTGTGCTTTCCTGTGGGCTGCACACAACCACAGCAATCTCTGCTCACTGAGGCAGAGGGGATGATGTTGTTAGCTCTGAATTAATTTGCTCTGTGAGTGTAAATCAGCCTCCTACTGTTGTTTTGGTGAGTTATTTGAAATGTAAATGCTACAGAGACAAATGAAATGTGTGGATGTGGAAAAAAGCACACTTGAAAGAGAGAACTCAAATACAGGAAAAAGAAAGGTTCCCTTTGTCAATATAATGTGCTTTTAATAAACTATGGATGCTCTTGGCTTTCCAAGCTGTCTCTAATCATCATGGATTCCTGTCCCAGCCTTACCCCTAAAAGCTGTAGACTGTAAGTCAAGTGAAAACAGATAACCAACATTTTGGGAAAATGCCTCTAGCCCATTTTCCTTCAGTCCTGGGTCCTTGTTCAGGCTTGTGACCCAGACACACGTCTGGAGCTCCTCGCCACTGGGGAGCTGCTGGGGCTTATTCCTGAGACATAAACCTCTCTGAGTTTGAGAGAGCTCTGTTAAGAGGCTGTGCTAAATTTAAGGCTGTAGTGTCCAGATCCTCTGAGGAAAGTATCTGAGAAACTTATTCTTTGAGAATAATTTTCCAGTGAGAGGGTGGGATTATATTCCTTTAATTTTATATTTTTTAAATGGTAGTAGGTGTATGGGCTTTTTTTGGGCATTATTTTGGTTTGGGTTTTTGTTTGAGCTTTTTATTTGTTTGATTGTTTAACAGCAACTTGTGTTCACTCGTTCCTGGCACCTGGAATGTATGAGGCAGGTCCATCCTTTGAGAGAGGAGCAGAACACAGACGTGTGGAACTGCATGACTTGTACTAGGTGACATTAGTCTTAACTAAACTCTGGACTACAGCTAACATTTGTTTAAACATCCAGTAGATGATCTAATTCCAGCTTCATCTTCCCACCAGTTTGATGAACAACACAAAACCTTTTCTCTGTGTTTTTCCCTTGCTGCCATCTCTGTTAGTGGTGAAGATCAAGGCTGTCCCAGTGCAGCCCCACTGTTTGTTCTCCAGTGTCACCTAGGCTTGATTGTGAAAACCCCACCATGCAGGCAGCTCCCTTCCAATCATCCCCATTTCCCTGCAAGCAGGATGCAGTTGCACTGGCAAGGTGGCAATGAGGTGTTCAGCTGTGGCTTGTCTCTCCCTCTGGGCACAGAGTGCTCTTCTCTGTGCAGCCACAGAGCTGGTAACAGCTCCAGAGGCTTCCTGGTGGCATGGAGAGCTCTGCAACTGTGTACAGGTACCTCTTAGAGTAGCTTGGCATCACCTTTCAGCAAGGTAGGGCACAAGCAGAGCCCAGCCAGGACCCTTCCCACTGCTGCCTTCTTATTCCTGCATTCCAAACTCTGCAGGGAGGTGTGAGCAGGGTGAGCCCTTCCCCTGGCCCATCCTGATCAACCTTCACTGGATTTGCACAGAACCCTTCCCTTTTGTCCCTGAATTCAGCCCAAGTGCTCCCTGCTCAGACACGTGGACAGATCACCTGTGCCCCTCACTGATTCCAGTGACATGTTTTGTATGAATCTTGAAGCTTCACATCCTCAAGATAATTCTTCATGGAGTCAGGTTTTTGACACTTTATCTACATGGATGCATTAAAAAAGAGTTTGTGTGGCATTCTTTTGTGAGCTGCTCTTGTTAGAATTATCTATCTGCTTTTGTACTGTGATGACATAAATCCAAGTCTGAGCTAGGGCCAACAGCAGTGTGGAACAGAGTTTAATTCCTGTACATATTGGCTGTGGTACTAAATGTTGGTGACTCCCTCTCCCTTTGCTCCTGTGTATGGGATTTGTTGCCATATTTAGTGAAATTTATCAGGACAGAGGTATAAAATATGAAGAATCTGCTGGAGTTCATTGATGCTTGGCTTTACTTTTTGACAGAACATTGTTCCTTGGTGTGACCTGACTGCCAGGGAGGGACAGGTCAGGTCAGTGGTGCAGAGAGGCCAGGCATGACTGTGCCACTGAATCTCAGTGTTAGACAGAGATGAGCACTTGGAGGTGGCAGGGATGCAGCATCTAAATTAGGCACTGTGCAGTTTACCAGTGGCTGTCCAACCTGTGCTGTGCTGTTGGGGAGGCTGATAGACTGTTTCAGCAATCTCTGCTAACTTGTCTTTTAAGATTTTTGTATAGTGCTTGCTTCTTTTCTACTTGACCTAGTTTATGCTTTGCATGTTAAGTCAGTTCCTGTGCTAAAAGCTTCACTCTCCTACTTCCCTGATGGTTTTCTAGTGCATTGGGTCACCATCCCAGACTACTATTTTATTTATTTGTGGTCATGCCTTTCATCTAACCTGCTTCAGAGCAAATTCTAATTTTTCATTCATTTAATTCCTCCCTGCAGCGTTAGTTTAGGAAAATGTGTAATGATTATCTTGGGCCATTCTTCCACAAGGATTGAGAACTTTCTCATGCTTATCAAGTGGAGTCTTGGTGCAATACGTCTATGAGGGCTTTTTTTTTTTTTTTTTTTTTTTTTTTTTTTTTTTGCCAGGAAAACTAATCTCAAATGCAGTAGCAGGTCTTGAGACAGCAGAGAATTGATGAGCTTGGTAAGATCAGAGAGGAAAAACAGATCTCTGGTAAAAGCAAGCACAGCTCTGCACTTAGCAGAGCAGAGGTATAGAGCATCTTAAGTAACACAGATAAATACCTCCCTGGAGCTTTTGCTTTTTATCTAAGCACAGATCAGAGAAAAAAAAATACAGGAAAATGTGGGGGCAAAAAACAAAAGCTTTAAAGATGCCAATGAACATTTTTCAAGCTGAAGGTTACTTTCAGCAGTGAAAAGAGCAGAAGATGCATAAGGGAAAAGCAATGAAGCCATGTGTAAAATAATGGAAAAGAAGGAGATCAGAGGGCTGCAGAAGAATTTTGGATTAAGTGATTGCTGATTGATTCTTATAAATGATTTATTTTTATTTGTTCTGGAAAAACATTTCTGATTTGTTTCTGTGCTACACTAACACAGTGAAAGTTGTTCATTACTATCAGACAGAGGTTATTCAGACAGTGAACGAGCAAAAAGTGATACCTTTAATGCCCTAAATTTAGTTTTAAAAGTTCCAGCCATGGTAACTCTGCATGAAATTATCATATCGGTGGTATTCCAGCTGGTTTTGAGTTTTATATTAGTGGACTAGATCTTAACCCCAGAATTGCTTTATATACAATTTATACTACTGGCACACACTCAGTGCAGAATTTCTGTATAATGAACGATGTGAGGTGTCAGAGCAAAGCAAGGAGAATGCTTGATTTTTGTGTGAAATGTCACTTAAAGTTGAATGGTTGGATAGTTCTATACTTGTAGAGAAAATTCTGCTTTAATCATAAGCTCATATGCACCTCTGTGTCCTGAATTGCCATCAATACCAAGTGGAGTTCCAGCTTCAGACAATCTTTGCTGTGTTGTGCCTATTTATTGAGTTCAAAGCATAAACAAGCAAGTATTTGGTTTAAAAATAGCTCATGCTCGTCATTTTGATGTCAGGCCACTGCATGGAACTGATAGCTGCTACACTGAATTTACACCTCACTCTTGATAGGAGTGATCAGCCTTAACAAACCATCCCATGTACTGAAAGTGTTGATGAGGATGTGCTCTGCAGCTCTGGCTGGAACCTGTCAGCACTGTGTTCAGTGCTAATGTGGTGCAGCTCTGGTTTTAGGTAATAATAAGCTAATCAATCATGGGATGGTCTTTTTGACCCAATGGCACAATTAGGTGCATAAGATGCATTTGCATTATGAAGGGAAATGAGGGCTCAAGACCAGGCTTGTGAGTTGCTCCCCATTAAAGCTCTACAAGGTCAAGCTCAAAAGATTTTTTCACCTGTTCTGCAAAAATCTGGAGGGAAACATCAGGTAACTTGCACAGCCAAGACTGTTGCCAGGGGTGCTGATAGTAATGTCTGTGTTTTCATTCAGTTCTACTCCTGTAGCCGTGTCAAGTCCATTGAACTAAAATTGGGATTTCTATCAGCTGTTCTCTGCATCATGTCTGTGTAGGTACTTGCTTCATGCACAGAAATCTTCACAAAGCCCACTGCTTTGTCATGGAAACTGTTGCCCTGGCAGTTGCTAATCCAGATGAATATGTCAGCAAGTGTTTTCTTTAATCACTGCCATTTTTCACTGATTTGAGAACAGAAGGTTCATGTTCAGTAACCAGTACAGGGATGGGATGAATGACACTACATGCCACTGAAGGGTATTTGTGAATACCTTGAGGAGACTTTAGGAAAAAGATCCTGCCCATGAGACATGAAATGACACTTTTTTTCTGTGCAAGGAGTAGAAATGCCACATTTTTATTTCTTTCAGGCTTGAGACTTCAGTGTTTGCTGTAGCTGCAGACTGTGAACCCTCCATTATCTGTAGCTTGTTTAGGGCTGTGCTGAGCAGCATGGCCTTCCTGTGGTAAAAATGGGTAATTCTGGAGCAAACACCCTTTTAGACATCAAAAAGGATTCTCAAATAATTGTATGGACAAAGAGGAAGGTGAATGTTTTTCCCAAAGGCTGAGACTTCCTTTGGCCTGACAGGATTTGGTAAATCATATTCCTCAAGGTGTGAAGTGGCAGACATGAGCTGCTTTTTACCTACTCCAGTTTCCTGTCAACACAGCAAGGTCCTAATAAAATCACATTTGTGCCACCATTGCCCTGTGCCTTTTTTCAGACCATGTTTTCCTATTCTTGCTTGATCTTTTCTTTGCAGCATGCAGCAATTGTCAAACTTTTTTAAGATCTTATTTTCCAGTCTAGAAAAAGACACAATCATTTATGGAGGTAAAACATGAGTGAGAAAAATTCTCTGAAAACCAGGCATGCATGAGAGTGGAATTGTGTGAGGTTTTTATCTCCTTTTCTTTGTGTTAGAGCCAGGATTAATGCATGGGAATCACAGTTTCATGTTTGCACTCAGTGTTTATTAATTCTTATCTATAGTACAGTCTCACGAGTCGCGAGCTCCAACTAACAAGGAAGAAAATGGAGCACCTCTAACTCTTTTCAAGGTCTTTTAAGCACAATAATGAGGTGACTCCTATATTATTTATACTTTTAACCCAATAACTGACCACCCAAGGTCCACAATATGGGCCTTTTTTCTCCCAATTAGAAAAGAACTATCTGAAACCAAGAAGAAGAAGGTGAAGAAGAAGGACTCAGGCAACACCCCAAATCCTCCATATTTCTCCATATATATTACTAGATACTAAAACCTTAAATTCTAAGTTTTTCACCCTGTGATATCACACAATTCTATTCAAACTCCACACCCATATCCCCGGTGCTATCACTCGAGTTTGGAAGCCTGTTCCTTGCTCTCAGATCAAATGTAGTGCTTGCTTGAAGGTCAGTGCCTTTTAGCACAGAAAGCCTAAAATTCTCAACTTCCAGAATTCCAACAGCATTGTGTCCCAGGAGAGTGACACAAAATTTCCTCTGTAGTTCCCTTGCCTTTTTATCCCTTTATCTGTGTGCCCCTTGCCCCGGCGAGCTGCTCTCCTGGCTCAGTGCTGTGAGGCTGCTGGGCTCTGTTCACATTTGTGCCTTTTGCCATTGCAGTGATCACGGACGGAGCCCTGGACAAGACAGCCCTGACGGACGATGTGGGCAGCGAGGAGGATCTGTACGAGGATTTCCGCAGCTCCACCCACCGCTACGGCCACCCCGGCGGCGGCGGCGAGCAGCTGGCCATCAACGAGGTGTGTGCTCCTCGTCCTGGGGGCTGCCAGGGGAGCTCCAGGGCAAGGACCTGCAGGAATCCACCGCAGCCTTCCACAATGCCTCGTTGTAGGGATATTTGTGGACGGCAGGGAGAGGGAACTCTGCAAATTTGAGACGTTTTTTAGAGAACGCGTGGCTTTATTGCAAGGGTGGTGGGTAAAAAGGGCCTTCAGCCACCAGCCTGGGCTGAGGGGAAGCCCCACAGAGAGAGAGAGAGTAGGGGTGAGCCAGGTAAGAGCAGTGAGGTCAGAGGTAAGAGGTGGGCCAGGTAAAGAGAGGTAAAGTAAGAAGGGTAAAGAAAAAGGGGAGAGAACCTTGTTACAATACATTATATCTCCTTATGTGCTGAATATTCTAATTTACAGTGAGCAACCTGCCCGAGATACAAAACCTACAGACTTTGCACACAGCCTATAAGGACTGCTCTATTACCATATCACTCTGTGTTCTAAACTCTAAAGACTGTCTTCTTATCTGTCTTTTCCCTGATACCTTGGCAGGGTGGAGTGGGGCTACACTCTTGGGTCTCTTATCATCTTACTGTTTGTTACAATCACTGTTTTTTTGCTTGCTATGATCACATCTCAAAGCTAGCTTTAATTTCTATTTCATTCATAGGTTTTATATTCTCAGTATCTCTTGCCAGGCAATCATATTTGTAAGCTTTTCCTGTTCCATCTTTCCCAACATCTCATGACTTAGGGAGAGAGAAAAAGGCTTTCCTCAGGGTGCTCTGGGAAGGCTGAGCTGGGACAGAGACTGGACAGAGCTGGAGAATAAAGTAGATATTTATTGAAAGGCCTTTAGGATACACCTTGGTCAGGACAAGAGCCTGGCCAGGGCTACACCCAAGGTGGACTCAAAATGGTCACAAAATGGAACACAGGTCACGAGGCTTTACATTTTTATAAGTTTTGGTCTATTTGCATATTGGGGTTTAATTGTCCAATTACAGCTTCAGGTTGTGAGGTCCCATCCTTCTTGTTTTCTCTCTTTGGTCCACTGTTGTTTGTGCTTTTTGGGTCTGAAAGTTGTACTTGTTGTCCTTGGTCTTCAGCAGGAAAGGGATTTGTTTTGTGTCCCTGCTGTGTGCAGAGCTGAGTGACACTGAATGTGAGGCTCAGAACTGCACTCCTGGGCAGCACAGAATCTGGAAAACATGAAAGCTCAAACTTAAAGCATCAGTGTTAATCTACCTCAGTTTTGCTTTTCCCATTGGCCTGCTGGCCTGGCCCACCTCTATTGCTCATACATGGCCCAGTTCTAGAGGCTTCTCCTTTCCCTGTTTCCCCATTGTGTGTGGTATCACTGATTGTCTGTCCCCATATCCCCTATAGGTCCCTGCCCTTTGCCCTGCCCTTGTACCACCCCTGTGCCCTCAGACCATGGTCCCTGACCCCATATTTAACCCTGGGCACTCCACTGAATTGGGTCTTCTGTCCCTGAACTCCTTTGGTGTGAGGCTGCAATAAACCCTGCTGGAACTCTGTACAGGGGACCCTTTCTGCCTTTCCTTCACTGACTTCTCCTTGGTTTGTGTGTGTGTGTGTGGATTAAGTGATTGTGTGCCCACCCAGGTGGCTTCTGGAGAAGAGATGCCTTCAGGAGGGTAGTGGCATCTCACCATCCATTCCACACTGCTGCACCCCATCTCACACACAGCAGGAAGAACCATGCTGGTGGTTCTGGTTCACCACAGACAGGCTGATAATGGCACAGTGGAGGGGGCTCTAAATGTCATTTACTGTGGGCACCATTTACAGGGGCTGGGTCATCCATCAGGGCAGTGCAGAGCCACAGGGCCTGGGCAGGTGACTCTCCTCTTGGGTGGTTTTGATTGAGAAGCTTACAAACATTAATTAACTTATTAACAACAATAAGGAACTTGTTAAAAACGTTCATGAACTTGTTAAAAAGTACATGAACTTGTTAAAAACATACATGAACTTGTTAAAAACATTCATGAACTTATTAATAACAATAATGAACTTTTTAAAAAAGATTAATGAACCTTTTAAAAACATTAATGGACAAGTTCAGACTTGGAGTGTGTTGTATTGAAGGTGTAATGGAAATGTTGAAAACATCCCTGGTCTATCTGTTTCTTTATTCATAGGTAAGAAGGGTGCAAAGTTTAATACAGGTTTGGTCTTCACTGTTTCTTCCTGTGCCCCAGTACTCTAGGGATGTGAAAGACCTGTCTTTTCAGTCACTATTTTTAGCTATTTTCTTTTATGGTGCTGATCCTGATTCAGTTGACATCAGCAGTTTAAAAAGGTACTACTTGCTTTAAGCAATGCAATGAGCACCATACTACCAGATCTAAGATGTTTTTCCTGTAGAAGTACTATTTTGTATCTTGTGCATTAGAACTGGCATCCTGCTACACAGAGAATGCTTCTTCTGTGAGGTGAACTTGAAAGAGTGGAGCATGTTCACCACGTGAGTGATCTCTTGAATTCCTACACCTTCTTTCTCTAGTTCTTCTACTCTGTTACATGTACATGACCTTCCCAAGATGAGAAGGCAGGGATGAAAGGAACATTATATTTTCTTTTGCTAAGCTGTAACTGAAACTACGTGGCTCTCAGTGTGTGTGTTTGATACACCCAGTGATGGTGTTTCTGGGGTCTGAAAAAGCTCCAGAAAGCTGCACAGTGAGGATAACAGCTTTTCTTCAAAAACAACAGCAGCAAATGCTCTTGCAGCAGTTCTCCTGCTCCCACTGCTCAGAATCCCCACCTACAGCCCTGGGTGCCTGGGCTAAGGAAGGGAGTGGCTTTATTTTTTTCCCCTATTGCTTACATCCAGGGGTTCTCAAACCACGGGCAGAGCTTTTTAATTTAAGCTCAGCAGTCTTGGGCTGTTGTCACTGGCAAGAAAACATGAGCAGAACACCAGAAAAATCTCGAATTGTGTTCTTCCACATTTACCTGGTGTG